>CAWUFW010002474.1:1800000-2198034 GCA_963921515.1 Calotriton arnoldi
ACTATGTATCAAACAAAGGTGACAGCTTAACCAAAGATTATTGGGTGCCACTTTAAATCAAAATGTCAATCCCCAGGTTCAAATCAAGGAAGTTGAGACCAATGGAGTAAGGTTTGAGGAGTATGCACGTCAATCAAAATACATTATTTGGCTCTATTGGGCCATAAAAGTCACATCACAAATAGGATATAGATAAGTTAGTAAAATCATGAGGAATACTTTGATAAAATCAATAAGTTATAAAAACCTTAAATAGAATCATTAACATCCAATAAAATATGAAAGCAGCAATATACAATTGGAAATTTCAATATTTTGATCGTGAACTTATGGAACTTAAAATATAGTTCAAGATAGCATAGATAACAATTTCATTTCCCAGGCACTGTAAGTAGGAGAACGCGTCAGTATGTGATCTAGAGCCCAGTGCTCGCAGTACCGGTCACAGAAACTGCCTTCTTTGACAGATTTAAAATGTACAAAATAGGATAAAGTGCAGGGTGAGAACCAAGTAAATTTAGTGGGTAAGGCTACCAGTAAGTGTATAGTATTGAGTCGGAATTTTGTCAAAAGAAACTTATGTCTCTCATTTGCAATTAGTTGTAGGTAAAGTGCTGGACTTGCTGGTAGAACCCAGGAGATAACTGTCTTCTAATCGTGCTCTTTGCATATTGGAAAAAAACCATTTTATTTGGATTGAGGGGTTGCGAGATAGGATAGCCGGTATATGGAAGAATGCTAGAGTGCCCAGACTTTCAAAGCTTGTTTTAACGTATTTGAGCCAAGGGATATCTAGGCAATTATCCAAATAAATGCAATCTAACAAGATTAATCTACACAATTGGGCATCTGGATTTTTCCAAATTCTGTGCTACAATAGAAGAGGTTGTAATTTGATGTGATCTAAGTAATTCAGCCCTACCTTATCATGGCAGAATGATGTTGAGGTGAAGTGTCAGGTTGCCAGTAGTCTTCTTATAAACTTATTTTGTACATTCTGTAGGGCTTTACAGTTTGCATGTCCCCAGATACCCACACCAAATGTAGCGACTGATACACATTTACTTTTAAAAATACAGAGCAATTCGCCTATTGGTTCATGTCCTAGCCTATTTTAGAATCTAAAGACTGCGTCAATTGCCTTTTGAAACTGTAAAACTCTTACATTCAATAAAAACTTCCAGTTAAAATCAATATCGATTGGGACACCCAGGTAGGTGAAGTGAAGGTTTTTTACTTCTTCGCTACCAAGTAAGAATTTCCTGGTCTTAGACAGTTTTGGGCAGCATTTCATTACATGTGACTTGGTGCAATTTAGTTTTCAAGCCTAGGTTATCAATGAAATTATTATAAGCATCTGGCAGGGACTGAAGGCCATTAGCTGTTCGGGCAATAAGCACAGCATCAACTGCGTAAAGTAACACTGGGATTTCTCGTAAATTGATCTTAGGGATCTCTTTACCAGCCTTTATCATATGATCTTTAAGAGCGTTAATATAGGTTGAAAAGAGAAATGGTGCCAGGACGAAACCCTGTCTAACCCCTGTTACTGATGGGAAGTCTTCGGTTAGGGCCCCTTTCATACTGTAGTGGACTCTGGCTGTGGTGTGTGCATGAAGCCTGTGAACTAGGGAAATAATTGCGCTATCTATGCCTAATTCTGATGTTATTGACCATAGTCTGGAGTGGACCACTGTATAAAAGGCACATGTCAAGACCATAAAGGCAAGATGGACACTACCTTTTTGGCCTTTGTATATTTTTGGACTATAAGGGAAAGATTTAATGTCTGTTCGATTGTTCCCAAGCCTGGGCTGAACCCAAACTGTAAGTCTGATAGCCCCTGTGTCTCTACAGCCCAGCTTTCTAATTTGGCCAATATAACACTTCCTAGGATCTTAACCGTGCTTTCCAGGAGTGAAATTAGCCAATAGCAGTGGGGCTGGCTTTTATCACCTCTTTTAAAGATTGGGATAATAATGGCCTCTTCCCATGTTTTGACCAAAGGGCCGATGATTGCACTTCTAAAGACATTAGTTAATAAGGGGTGCCCAGAACTGTGGAAAGGATTTAAAGATATCGGGGGAATTCCATCAGGTCCTGAAGCTTTTTCAGAGGGGCTATTGTCAATTGCTAAAATAACATCAGAGACCTTAATGGATCTGTTCAATTCTAGGATAGCAATGGGGTCGCAGATAGCTAGAGCATCATGGTCTTGTATGGTGGTCTGTACCTATGGGCTGAATATATTTGAAAAGTGGGTCACCCAGGAGTCACTTGATACGACACACTTGACTTGAGGAAGAGTGTCATCTAGGAGAATCTGGGAACTTACTACTTGTCAGAAGGCTCAGGAATCTTTCAACTCACTGGCAGCTCTTAACTCCTCCCAGGCCTTTTCCCTTATTTCTATATTCCTTCTTAAAATTGCTTCTTTATAGGTTTTTCTGGCCATTGCTACACCCTCTCTTTCTCGTGGGCATTAATTCAGACCAAGCTTTAAAGTTTGTTGGCTTTAGAACAGGTGCTATCAAACCACTTTGGACTAATGCAGGTTTTTCCAGCTCTTTTAATCTGTTTATCTGCCACATATTTTTTAAGGGAGGTAAAGGCTTGGATTACGTTGTGTGAGTCCACTTGCAAGATCTGATTAATCTCCATTTGATTATGTGTAAATAGGTCTTTATGGAAGGCTTCCTTGTCAATTCTTTCCCATCTAATGCTTAGACCATTCTTTTTATTATATTGAATTTGGTGTTGGGATTTTTTTTTAGCATTCTTGGATAAGACATGTTTTAGCTCTAGGGTTAGTGGGTTATGATCGCTTAGGCATGAGGCCACCATTTTACAAGCGATCAGTGCTGGTAGCCACTCCTTCGAAATTAGTATACGTCAATGATCGAGTTAGACCCTGACCATATGTATGTTGGGACCTCGAGCTATGTTTGTGTGTAAACATCAGATTGTTAGCAGAGGACACTCTGTTAAATGTGTCCCCGTAAAGGGCATGTTTAAAGTGTGTAAGGGGTTCATCAGAATCATAACAAATTCCTCATATTGCAGAGAGTCCTTTACCACACATTTCGATGTTAAAATCTCCTTCCCACATGATTAATAACTCTTTCCTGTGCTCATTTAAGATCTTATGCAATGCATCCTCTATCCCATTAACAATCTTAGTTTCTGCTGGGTCAAATATATTATAATAATAGTTAACTAATAATAGGTCAAAAGGTTTCTTCACGGTGATCAAGAGTATATGATAGAACGAGGTGATTATCAGTTCAGAAACCATACAGTCCACCACAGTCACAGAAATAAATGTTTCCAAAGCCCCTTTTGCTCGACCTGACCTTGAGGGGATTGCTGGAACATGGAATATGACAAAACCATTTAAATGTGGCGGGTCCAATAACCAAGTCTCTTGACAGCAGATTATTTGGTAGTGGCGCACTGAGTTCGGCCATTCCGAAGCCAGTTTGGAGTACAAGCCTGCCACATTCCAAGAGATTAAACTAAGGTCCCCTTCTTGTAGAAGTACACCATGAGACAACGGTTGTTTAGGTGTGGGGAAAATGAAGTGGTTACTGATTAAATCGGGTTGAGGCGCTATATGGGGTAATCAGTCCAGTTGCTCTAGAGATGCCAAAGGAGTGAACCTGTTGGAGAGAGGGAGGGGGGCAGTTCTGATAATGGTTTGCAGTTGTATTCTTTGCGGTACCCAATTGAGCGTTTTTACTATCATTGTATCGTAACCTGGGGGCCCTTGGATGGAGGGTAAAAAAAGTAATGGGAGGGCTCTAATGACATATGGGGAAGTTGGAGTCTGACTGAGTGAGTGTAATAAAGTCCTGACTAAACATGGTCTTCTGAAATTAATAATTATGCAGTCACCCTGTGAGCTCTTGGGTTGATGTCTAATCCAAGAAACCCTCCTTGTGGAGATAATGATTTTGGAGAGGTCGCTAGAACATCCTTAATGCTTTTGCAACCAAGTGATGTGTGTGATTCCGTATGGGGGGTGAGCCATTTTCGGGTCATTTTCCAACACAATAATATAGGGGGTGCACTCTGGGGAATACAGGACTGAATATCATTTGACTCAATCCGAGGTTCCTTGTCCAGTGTGCATGGTCCCTTATCGAGTGGTTCTCTCTGGGTGGACTGTGAACCACTCACCCTGTGCGGGATTAAAACTTCATTTGTTAAAGATTTGTTATGTCTGGAGCCACAAGAGTCCAAATGGTCTTTATTTTTCCTTCCATAGGATGAAACAATGTATGATTGTTTGAAGTAGAAATGTGAGCTTACAAGGGTATGGTACTGCTTTGGTTGACCAATGCGTCCCCTAAACCTCCTCCTGGGGCTGACTGAACAGATCTTGGTGTTGGGGCGGGGTAAAGTTGGCGAATGGACAGGTATACTTTCTCCCTAGTGAGGCCCCAGTTGGTTATGTTTCTTGAGCTCTAGCTCGATGATGTTGAGGGGCTCCAGAATTAGGCTTAACCTTGTCTCCAGGGCTGCAATTTTGGTGTCTTGAAAGGTGTCCTGAGAGGTATCCAACACAGTCTTTTTTTCTTTTCAGGTAGTCTTTCATCTTGGGGGACTAAATGGTATTGACCCTTGGTCGTTTGGATTTCCTAACAGGCTCCTGTCTGTTTCTCTTCCCAGCCACGCCTTGATCTATATGTGTAGGTGTAACCACCAAGACCTCTGGCTCCCAGGCGACTAAATGATGGGCCCAGGGAGAAGCAGAGGTCTTGAGTGTGGGCTGGTTCTGATCTCGCCCTTCTCGGCGTGTGTCCAGTGTGGGTGAGAATCTTGGGCAAGCACCTTTGTTTGAAGACCTAAGCTTCCGGCTTCCTGGCAAGCCCAGCAGGAAGATATTTGGGAGGAGAGAAAGGCGGCATTCCACCAGCTCTATTCCTTAGTTGATGATGCCAACTGTGCGCGTCAGAGGCGTCCAGGGTCGTATTTGGGGGCACTATAGAAGCACCAACATTAGTCTTGATTTTCCCCTTCTGGGGCTTAGGTATAAAATGACAGCAGGACAGAGAAAGAGAATAATAATCCTGATTTTATCGCACAGGATTAATCACACAAAGATGTTATGAAAAAAGAGTAAAAGAGATACCTCTGCTTTGGTGGCTTCACTTTAATGTATTTTTCCTCTCGCAGAGTCGTCACTGCATCGTGCCTTAATCCTGATTAATTAGTGGTGAATTGGAGGCTGACTTGAATTTTATTTAGGGAAGATCCGCACCCAGAGCCAGCCTCTGACAGGCGCAGATGGGCCCGTCCTTGGCCCAGTTTTCGTCCGGGCATGCACGTCCCACGCTGTGGGTGATTTAAGGGCTCGCTGGCCCATCAGGGAGGGCTTGGCCACCTATTACTGGCAGGAGCTTGCCGCACTGGATCCTAGAACATGTAGTGCCCCCAGCACAGACAAACAGTATCTCTGTGTCCTGCACTGCAGAAGTGCTGCATGTGATTTAAGGGCTCAATGGACCAATCAAGGAAGGCCTGACCACTTCCTACTGGCAGGAGCTTGCCATCCTGGACCCTGTACCGTGTAGTGTCCCCACCACAGACAAACAAACAGTATCTCTGGGTCCCGTGCTGTGGGTGATTTAAGGGCTTGCTGGACCAATCCAAAAAGGCCTAGCTGCCTCTTACTGGCGGGAGCTTGCTACTGTGGATTCTGGAACATGTAGTGTCCCCAGCACAGGCAAACAAACAGTATCTCTGGGTCCCGTGCTGCTGCGGGTGATTTGAATCAGGAAAGGTCTAGCTGCCTCCTACTGGCAGGAACTTGCCACTCTGGATCTTGGAACATGAAGTGTCCCCAGCACAGACAAACAAATAGTATTTCTGGGTCCCGTGCTGCTGTGTGCTGTGGGTGATTTGAATCAGGAAAGGCCTGGCCGCCTCCTGCTGGCAGGAGCTTTCCACCCTGGATCTTGAAACATGTAGTGTCCCCAGCACTGACAAACAAACATTATCTCTGGGTCACACGCTGCAGGAGTGCTGTGGGTGATTTAAGTGCTCGCTGGACCAATCAGGGAAGGCCTGGCCGCCTTCTACTGGTGGGAGCTTGCCATTCTGGATCATGTAGTGTTTCCCAGCACAGACAATCAAACAATATCGCTGGGTTCTGCGCTGCTGGAGTGCTGCGGTGATTTAAGGGCTTGCTGGACCAATAAGGAAAGGCCTGGCTGCCTCCTACTGGTGGGAACTTGCCGCCCTGTATCCTGGAACATGTAGTGTCCCCAGCACAGACAAACAAACAGTATATCCGGGTCCGAAGTGCAGTCACAAAAAAGAAATGCGGATTTATATGCACTTCTTGCGGCGTGCTCAAATAAAACATGTTTTTCTCACATTTGGCTCAGACGTTGACAAGCTCGGGTTAGAAGTCCATTGGCTGAGTCCATGAAGGTACTTTTGAGTGAAGTGGGCCGTTGTTGCTGGCAGACTTCCGTTTGTCCATTGTTGCAAAAGATACAGACCTTGGGTGGGGGGCAGCTTAGCCTCCTGTGGTCTCTGACGGGCCTGCACTTGGCCCTGCGTGTCCCGCACTGCAGTGATACTGCGGCACTTAAAAGCACTGTGACTCCTTCCCCTTGCTGCCAGCTGGCACCTCCAGGTGCCTGGAGTATTCTGGGGAATGGAGTCCCAGGGGTGCAGGCAACAAGTGGAGCGTGTATTTCAGAAAGAATTGGTGATTCTCATTGGAAATAGCACAAGATAAAATTACAAAGAGATACTGTACCAGTGACTGTGAAGGTGAGGTGTATACCCTTAAGTGTGCAGCAAAGTGTTAGTTGAGAGTTGGAGCATTTGAATTAAATGGGAGTGATTCAGACAGTGAAGGCTACAGAGTGGTTAGTGTCCATGGTTGTTGTTTCAAAGAAGGCCAATTGTGAGATTCATCTTTGTGTAGATTTGAGAGTATTAAATCGGCAAGTCATAGTTTAAAGATTTCCACTCTTATTGGCGAAAGTATCACCACACTAGCTGTGACCAAGTATTTCACAACACTCAATCTGACCTCAGCTTATTACCAAGTAAATTTGGGAAAACAATTCACAAGTTTTTAATGCATTTAACACTCCCTGGGGTGTGTTTAAATGTTAACAAATTAAGGTTAATTACCTAGCTGAATATCCCGTAACTCTGGTGAAACCACTCCTGGTTTACTTGTGTTCCGGTTCAGGGAGAAGACGATTTGACTTGGCAGTTCGAGCTGGACTGTTCCAATTGGAGCAGGGTCAAGACTGATTCGAATATAGCTGGGTCCAAACTGAGGTGACATGGTGTGAAAAATAACGATGGCTTGGGTGCGGCCCAAGTTATTGAATTGTCAGTGGTGGAGATTAATTCAAGCACCATCCATCACTTTTTTAAAAATCCTTTAGTGTGTTGCCCTAAGTGGGACTGGTATGCCCAGACATGGGTCCCATGCACACTGTGTAACTGGAACCAAGCTGTACCCAGCTGATGAGACCATAACTGAGGTGAAACAGGTCCTGGGTTGCTTGTGTTCCTGTTCAGGGAGGACACAGCTTGGCACTTCGGGTTGGACTGTACCGATTAGAACAGGGTTAAGACTGATTTGAATATAGCTGGATCCAAACTGAGGTGACATGGTGTGCAAAATAACAATGGATTGGGATGCGGCCCCCAGTAATTATCAGTGGCTGAGATTAATTCAAGCATTCCATCCATTACTTTTTTTTATAGTTTAATTTGGGTTAATTTTGGCATCCTCTATTTTTCAACGAGTAATGAATAAGTTATGGAAGGGAATCTCAGGTGTTCAATAGTATTGAGATGATCAGTTGATTTTTGGTAGTTCTATTAAGGAACATGATAAGTGGGTGCTATTGGTGTTAGGCAAACTTATGTAGGCTGGTCTAACTTTGAAACAGAATAAATATACACTTGGATTGTGTGAGGTAAATTACTTGGGTCGTACCATTTTGGGTTCAGTGTTTCACCAAATATGGATGTGCTAGATAAAAACTTGGAAATGAACGAACTGTCCAGTAAAGATGAGTTAGTTTAATTTGTATGGATGGTAGACCACTACAGTAAGCTTACAAAGGGATATGCAGACATGTTGGCTAACATGAGGAAACTGTTAGGGAAGAAAGTTGAATTCCAGTGGAGTAACATGTGTCCAGATGGTGGGTTAGAACATGATTTAGAATGTGGCCCTTGTCAACAGGCCTATGTGCCAGGAGAAGAATTCATTACTGTCATTGATGCTAGTTCAAAATGAATAGGTGCTGTTTTTTTAAAAAAGCAGGGCATATAGAGTCTGATTACATATACATTATGATGCTTAAGAGGTTCCGGGTAAAACTACTCTGTGATAGAAAGAGGTGTTAGCAATTTATCAGGCATTGACGAACGTCAGGAATCTTGTGAGGTGAACATCATTTAAAATTTGTTCAGCTCACAAGCCATTGAAGGATACATTCATGAAAACAAGGAGATGTGTTATCTCTTGAAATGAGTGGCAGGGTTATTTCCTTGCAAGAATTTAGTTAAACTGTAAAATATATAGCTTCTTGAAAAATGTATCTGCTGATTGTCACAATTAGTGTCTAGTGATGACGAAATTGATGTTGTAGAGGGTTTTGAGAAAGTTAATGTTCGAGAAGTGCCAATGAAGGCGGGAACAGAGGATAAGTGGCAGTTGGAATTTGAGAAATATTCTGTTCTTTCCGTGGTAGTGGAGTTGGTTGACTCTGGAACGACGTCAAGCTTAAACAGGACCTGGCTGATGATCAGAGACACGTTGTCTGAGGATAGAGAGATTGTTTTAAGAGGAACAAGGCTTATTCCTCCAGAAGGTATCTGTAAAAAAAGAACTTCCGGCTTTGGCTCATGAAGGTCACATGTTATGTTAAGTGTATTTGTAAAGTGCACTATTACCCAGGAGGATATCTTGGTGCTGAACAGGTGTGTGTGTGTGCCTAGCCAAGCCTATGATAGGTTGGTTATTTGAAAAGCCAGGTCTTCAGCTTCTTGGGGAGTTCAAAAAGAGAGGAGGAGGCTCTATTGTGGAGTGAGAGGCCGTCCCATGATTTAAGAGTGATGTAAGAGAACGCCCATGCTCCTGATCTGGTTCTGTATATGCATGGTATGTGTGCGAGCGAAAGTCCTGCAGAGGGTAGGCGGTTGGTGGAAGGAGATGCAGCTGTTTCGGTAGGTGGGTCATGAGTTGTATAGTGCCTTGAATGTGTTTCTGAGGAGTATGAATTGAGCACTAGTCTTCTAGTGATTTGCCTAATGATCCCGGCATAAAGGGTATTCCCATAGTCCAACTTGCTGGTGACTAGAGCGCGAGTGACAGTTTTTAGGTCTCGCCTCGCGTTGCACCGCGCATGCGCTGCTCGCTCTGCGAGGCATATTGTCTTAGAGGAGATTTCAGAAGTGGAGTTGAAGCCCAGCCCATCTTTTTGATTGGCTGGCGTCATCGTTTATGGTAAATGCTGGCTTGTGATGCAAAATGAGGCTTCTTTGTTACCGCCCTGTCTCCTTTTGGGACCGCCCATCCGGACTTGATCGTTTACTTGCGGCCTTACACGGTCTCCTTTATTAGCCCATAAGCGCTCTTTTTTTTCATTCGGCTTTTGTAATGGCGGCTGCGTGTTTTAGTTTTTGCAGCGCGCTTTCACTTTAACAATAGCTGCCGCCCCACCCCGCGAGTGCAGTGTGGGGCGGCAGTTATTGTAAAGTGTATGCGTTTGTGAAGTGTAATGAAAAGTAAACGATAATCAGTTTGTTGGTAGACTCCAAGAACTGATGTTTTATACACAGGCAGGGTGGAAAAATAAGATTAAATGACATTAAGTGCAATTAAACTAATTTGAACCTCTGACAGCTAGTTAGTGATATTACGCAGACCTTTCGCTGATCAACGACGCAGAGAGAATATTGTGCACTATCGCCGCACACCTGCGAGTGGCCGAAAACATGAACCTTAAGCCGATTCGGAAGGCGGCTTGTGGAACCGGAGTACTACAGAAAGGAACAGAGTTTTACCCCATCCCCCGCCCACACACCTTAATAAATGTAGCAGCTGACCACATAATTCTAAAGCAGGGTCAACTTGTTAAACCGCAAATTCGTCCTCTTGAAGGCACTACAAATAAGTGATCGCAATGCGAAGACCCCTAATCACCGCCCCCAAATCCGTATTTAAAATAACTGAGATGGGAGTGAAAAATCGTGCTGACGTCATCGGCAAAGCGGTGTGCGTGCTGAGTTTGATTTTGTAGGTAGATTTGCTCCCGGATCAGGCTCCATGACACCCCTGCCAGGGTTCTGGGGTGCGACAAATACGTTCCCTACGTCACCTCCCCAGCGACTACATCCTAAATAAGTATTTAAAAGCACTGCAGGGAGTATACCTTAAGGAGGGAGACCAAGTAACACAGACCTCCCCCCCTTTCTATGTAACCCTCGCTGCTGAAAATGGCCAGGCCCGCCCCCGAAATAAAGCTACTTTTCATTCTGGTATTTGCTTTCCACGTTATAAATCGTGGCCTACAAGTTCTCCAATATAAGTAAAAATAAACATTGTCAAAGCCAATAGGTCTTGCCTATGCCAAAGCTATTGGGCTTTCTGCCACAATCTTTTAGTCCTGTTGTACAGTGCCGCTGTGCAGTATGGCTAAAAGTAAAGTTAGAATAACAAGCATTTGCAATGCAATAGGTCTCGCATTTACGCGAGTTTAAGCTATTGGCATTGTAAATGACAATGCCTTTTATTTACATTTTAAAAACAAAAACATAAATAAAAGTCATTGTCATTTACAATGCCAATAGCTAAAACTCACGTAAATGCGAGACCTATTGCATTGCAAATGCTTGTTCTAGTGTTACCTTGGAGTCATTTGAAGATCTTGCTCACCATTTTCAGGGCGTAGAAGCAGAATGCAGTGAAAGAGTTGACTTGTGCAGCCATGTCTAGGTTTCAGTTGATGATTAGTCTGAGGTTCCTGGCATGGGTTCTGGGTGTAGGTCCAAGTTCGGCCAGCCAGCAGTGGAAGGCCCATGGTTCGATCATTTGGACAAGATTCATTCACCAAAGCCTTGGTAGAATTATCACTTGAAATAGAGCGTACACTCTTTCATCCTTTACTCAACCACACCAAGTAACCCATGTTACCAGTATTGTTCACGTACCCATCTTGTAGTCTGTTATATTTCAATATGACCTTCATCAGCACATTCGAAGAGTTTGTTTCTTAGGTTAAAGCGGGGAATTACCTTGTCCCCTCTGAGTTATCACACCATTCTCAATACCTAATTCATCCCGTATTTTGTAGAAACTCATAAATTCACCAGAAACAAATCGCTTAGCAGGCCAACCATTACAAATAAACTCCTGAATCCTCTTTAACAGTTTATCATTCCTGACCTCCTCAAATTACACGCTTTAAGTTATTGCTTACAACCCATTCTTATAGCCTGCTATCTTGCTAACATCAGAAAATGTATAAGCAACTTCACACTCAGCTTCCTCATTGTACAAACATCTTCCATACTCGAGGATAAATACACATGTAGCCTGCATGAACATGTGTCCTCCCATATAGGTGCTTAATTCTGTACTGAAACACTTGTAGCTTAGAAGCTAGCCTGGACAATCTTGCTGTCAGTGTTCTACCCTTCCCCTAGCACCCCCACCCCCGGTGACAAGTTAACAAGAGGTTTATGATTCGTTATTATGACAAGGAGTTTGTGTAGTGCTCTGCTCCCCATTTTCTATGACAGAATAGTACCTCTCGAAATCCCACAAAGTTCTTGAACCATAAGACATTATCTATTAATTTCTGCCATCGGTATGCAACAGTACAGATCCTAAGGCAACATTGCTACCATCACCAGCAATGATACGCTGCTTCCCTTCAACAAATGTTTTTAAATATGGTACACTGATAATTTCATTTTTTAGTAAATCGCATGTTCTGATTGTTTTTTCCTCCCGACAAATGTTTCATTCTTCTTTAGGAGAAACCTCAGGGGCTCTACTTTGATAACATAGTTTTGTATACATTTTGAACACAACTCAGTAAGACCAAATTAATGCAATTAATTGTATCTTAGTTTATGACACAGAGGCTTTCAATCTGGATTCAACATGGTATATTTTTGGTTTTATTGCACTACAAGATATTGTATGGCTTAAGTATTCCATTTGCACTTAGGTAATTTGAGAGTAAGTCTGTTTTCCTTCAAGGCCAGCAACACATTATAGAAGTTCTTGTCATGTTCATTGATGTTCTGTCCAAAAACTAAAATATCATCTAGAAATGTGATTGCTTCAAGAATACCATCCAAGGTCTCTTTCATGAGCCTTTGGAACATAGAAGCTGCATGTACTAGCAAGGCCAAACTGCATCCTGCGATAGCGGAACATACCATCAGGGGTAATAAAAGTAGTCAACATTTTTAAATCCTCATCTAAAACTACTTGGTGATGTGCACTCTCTAAGTCCAAAGTGAAGAAAACAGGTGCCCCAGCTACAGTAGTCAGCATTTCATGTAGATTTGGTAGTGGATGCGAGTCTGTCTATATCACGCTGTTTACTCTGTGGAGGTCTATACATAATCTTAATTTCCAAGAGCTGTGAAATGAAATAATCACTGGTAAAACCCAAAGAGATGATTGCACACGTTCAATTATCTCCTTGCATACCAGGTCAGCCAATATTTCTCTCAATTTAGTTCCATAGGTTAAGGGAACATTCATTACTCTTGAAAACAAAATAAAGAGGGCAATGGACCTCAACAAATTGCTGCAATCCCACTGTTCTATGCCCCAAAATGTATCTTAAAAGATGCATATCATACAGTGTGCACTACCCTGTATGCGCCCTCTGCCCAAAGGGTGCTACCTTCACATAGGGAAACAATTTCAGACATTACAACCAGAGGTGCACCGCATTCAGAATATTTTGAATAATTTTAAAGATTGACAGTTAGCCAAGAGAAGTTGCATAAATCCATAAATAATCCTCTTTTATTAATGTTTCTTAGATACACTGCAAAAGCCAGCCAACGCTTTTTGTCCAAAAGAAATTGGACTTCTTCAGGGCATAAATATGGTAAAACAGATGTATATCATCTGATCCAACTGGGAGAGATATATATAAGTCGACCCAGTACTAAGAGTGGTGTCCGTCTGAAGAGTAAAAACTGGAAGTCAAAGAGATAATGACATTCCACCAGTGTGTAGATTTGGTATGTATAATGTTCCTGTATTCCGAGTGTACGTTAAACGAAGGGCATATCCGCTCCACGTCAAGCACTTCGACTTGTGCTATTCAGCAGGACCCAAAGTACTATCCTGGTTCCGAGCGCATTTTCTTTCAGAATTATCTTGTATTTGAATCCCTTATATTCTCCCAATTTGTGAACAAAAACAGCTCTAAATTTTTTCTTTAACATAGACGTCAAATCAACAAAGTCCACAGACTGAACTACCTTATCATTTGCTCAATTTACTATGAAAACGGAGAATCAGCTTTGGGATCTAACTTAATACTCATTTCCTCCTAATTGGGCCAACCTAATAATGACTGTCCCTTATCAGAAACATAGACTTTCCCTCTGGTGTCTCTACCAGAGAATTGAAAATTGGACCAAAAATTCATTAACAATGTGTTCGAAATCTCACATGGACACTAAAGACCGTAGAGCTCAAACCTATTCCTCATTGGATTCATCATTACATTGTTTATAAGAATAAAATTATAGCACTCTATAACCACAATTGTTTTTTCCATAACATATCAACATTTGTTTTGAGGTATATTCATACATCTCTATATTGTCTGGTCTCTCAAAAGGAGGAAGATTCTTAAATTCTTTTAGCCCAATGCTGCCTAAACAATGCTTTAACAAGGCTAATTTTTTTTCAGCTGAACATGAATCACCCTTCAATACTTGAACATAAGCAAGAAACATAGCTTCCTATATTTCCCAGTTCATTGGTGGTTCAACTGGAGATGGCAAAAATAAAGAGGGTGGTAAGGTGCTAGACATTATGAACTACAAGAGGGAAATGATGTAAAACAAGAAACTAACACAACAAATGTAGTCACCGTAGTCCTCTAAACAAATAACTAAAGTGGTCATTGTTGTACCATCAATGATAGATAGACCATTCACAACAAGTATCTGCCTAAAGCAAGTGTTGAAGCAACAAGTACCTGTCTAATGCAAGTGTCACAGAAACAGTACTTAATTCACTATGTTGTAAACTCCTATTCAGGTAACAATATGTTTTAAGCTGCTGTGGGGGCGGGGGGGTTGACAAAATCTTGTCCAATACAGTGTGGCTGAAAATAAATGATGAATCACGTGACCAACACGATGTCCATGGAAATTGTGTTGGTGTAAGGTGACAACACTCTTTAATACCACCAGAGTTCAAGAAACTTGCAATGTTTAATTTGGAACAACATTTCGAAATTGCACTTCAATTAATATAGTGTGCCAAAAATGCAGGTGAGAACAAAGTGGTGTCAATGACAACATGCACTGAACAAATGCAAATAGAGTATGCCCAATGACTTTAAATAGCCACTGAAAATGTTGTAGAGTGTGATTCTCAATCGGCAGTGGGGCTTGTTAGACCATGTTTCCCCAAAGTCCCAAGATGGGCACAGAAATCGTCCTGATTTTCAGTGGGAAGTGGAGACAGGATGGTAACACTCACTGCACTTCAGGGATGGCAGCTCAACTCCCACAATGGCTGTTTACTCTCTAGATTGTCCAGAAGTTAAAGAGAAGAACAAAGTCTGTCGAGTACTCCTACTATAGTAAGTACATTTTCCAACTTCCGAAGTGTGAATGTGCCTGTCCTCCACAATCATCGCGAGTGTAGCATGAAATAAAGAATAAACTTCATCACAGTGTGGATTCCAAATATCTTTTATCTTTAGGAACAAGGACAAAGACAAACAGGGACACCTGACAAGTTGGTTCCATAGAAGAAACAGTTGCCCCACGAGCTGATCTAGCACTTAACCATAAGCATTCCCATGTTGGCATGAGTACAAAAAGAGTCGCAAGCACAGCAATAGGAAATTGCCACAGAATCCAACACAAACAAACCTTGATTTACCTGAGATCAAAGGGACTATGGAGAGAATAAACAGAACATTAAAGGAAATATTCCAGTTAGCTGAAACTAATAATTTGGACTGGAGAAAAGTGTTACAGGCCCTCATCTCAGCATATTGTGTGTCTCCCCACTCATCCACAGGAGAATCACCTTTTGAGTTTGTCAGAAGGAGGGCTCCTTTCACCAAAATGATTTCAGTGTGGGTTACAGGAGTGAGATTCAATAGAGTAAATGAGTGGAGAATGAAAGAAAAGAATTTGCAAATTAAGTAAGAAATATTTTGATGAGAGAAGAATGGAGAAGGATACTGTACCAGATTGGCTGTGAGGAATGGCCAACGTTTACTAAAGCTTTAAAGGTGATCAAATTGCTTAAAAAATGCTGTAAAGACCAATGATGGGAGGATATGGAACAAGAGTCAGGTGGTAATTTTCATTCACCCTGATTCTGCTTCCAACCTGGCAGCGTCTGGTTCCAGGGTTGTAGAGGTAATGTAGGAGTGTTTGTTTGGCATGTAGAGTGAAGAGAGACTGTGAAGTTTAGGAGACGCGGTCAGATGCTCAGGAGACCCAGTGATTTGCATGATTACATTAGCTGCTGAGTTATTTTATATATAAAACAAGAAAACATTGCATCTTCTAATCAATATTCATTTGTTTATAGAGTGTTATTTACAATTCATGTACTTTCATGTCATCTAGGAAAAAACTGGTATGATGTATACTTTTCTGATTTTCATTTCCAAGATGAGTTATGCTAGTTTCTGTCTAGGTCTATGTGTTAAGGGAGAAGTGTGATGTGCCTGATCACCAGGTTCATTTATGTACTCTGTCCCTAGATTGTGTTATAGAATATATTGATGCTCTGATAGAATGTTTAGGTTCAAGCAGGATGGCAATTGGAGTAGGAACCTGGATGGCTGAGGTGCTGTTATAAAGTGTTGCAGCAACAAACTACTTTTTTGGAGATCATTTATGGCCTATATTGGAGCATAACAGGTGGCTATCTGCCAAAATCCTGGTCGTATCCAAGTTATTGATATTTGTAGTCGATGCAGAAAAATGTATGCCCCCATCCACCAACTACCGCGCTGAGATTGTATCCTACTGTATGCCTACTCAGAACATAAACTCTGCTAATCTACATCGCTGGGTCACATTCAAGCCACTTTGTGACACTTTTATGTTCAGTCATTTTGCTTTTTACAATTTATTAGCCATGCTGGTTACACATCCTCTCCTGAATTTCAACACTATAATGTTGCCTTTTGGAATTACAAAAGCAAGTGTTTTTTTCTTCACACTGCTATAAAAATGTCTGTTCTTCAGGCACGTATGGTCCCTTATATTTAGAAATATTATTCTCTTAGATGTGTATTTGTGTTTACCAATAATATCCTTACTACTGATAAATAAATAAATATACTTGGCTTGAAAGGGCATAGCTTGTACTGTGCTTCAAAAATGAAAGGTTCCGGTATTAGACATTTTAGGTGCCCTGCTGATTGCTATTCCCACACATTAATATAGTTGTTTGATCATTCTTCATATGTTTTCTAACACTGGGGTATATTTTTCTCCCCTAGACATACAAGCCAATAGCTTCAATATGAGTGTTGTCGCTGGTCATGGACCCACTTCTTGGGAACTCAGCATTTCTGTTGATCACCAGTATGAAGCAGAGGAAAAGGAATTCTCCATTCGAGTATCGGGGGATCTTCATGTTGGTGGTGTAATGCTTAAACTAGTGGAGCAAATAAGTAAGTTTATTGATGCTGATTGTGCTTTAACATCTTGAAATTAGTTGCAGTAAATCTGTTTATTTTGATATTACGTAACAAAATGCAATGCAGGTATCAAACATGGCTACACATCAGGATACGTCTAACAATTTGAATTTTAACTGCTGTGTGCAATTTTAAGCTGGAACATTTCCTTTAAATGCTATATTCTGATCTGCCTTTTAGCCACATATGTTTTGCTACTTCTGTTAAAACTGTTTTTAATAAAATTGGCTTATATTGAAAGGTCACTGCCTAAAATGTCCCCTTGTGATCTTATTGGTCACCCCTGCGAGCTTTAAAGAATTTTATTTTAAAAACAAAACATTAATCTACTCTAACACTCCTGTACCCATTGGAACCTCCCATTGATGTTTTCATGTTTTTGAGGTCCCTGGCATGAGATGACTATCTCTGCCTTTCCTGTTGATTCTGTTTCATGCAGCACTGTCTGGTCCTACTTTAACCAGTCCCTCTACTGACATCCTATTGTATAGGAAGATGTTGCCACAATGTTGCAGTTGTAGTGGGAGCAGGAGGAAATCAGTGAAATGTGTTACTATCCACAAACCTTCTCACACATTTCATTGTGAGGAACAAAAGCTGCTCTGGATGAGATTTCATCATCCACCAGTATCCACTAGGAGGAAAAGGGATGTGAGACAATTTAATTGTTGAAAATAGTCTTCATGACTCCCCCACGAATTAAAGTCCTGGTCCGTAACATCACATTAACATAGCTATAAATGCTTAATTAATTAATATCCTTTCATAATACATTACTTACATAAAACAGAAAATTTGTGAAACACACTTTAATCTTATCTGTCATTCAGTTTGTTTCATCAGGTATTGTTAATGTTTTTTAACTGCGTCACCTGTTTTTGTTGTGTGATTCACATTGCACTACCATTTTAAATCAAGACAAAACATATTAGAATGACCCGTAGTCAGTTGAAATTTTAATGTGTTCATCATTTATATATATGTTAAATAGAGTGGAAAATATAATGCATGTTTCATTTGCATATGGTCTCTCATTCCCATGGCATGTTTACGAAACATCACTGTAATAGATGCTTTCACACTCTTCCCTCACAAATTACTGATGGAGGGCAGCTTCTTTGGCCACTGTTACCGAGCTTTGGTGCCCAAAGCATTGGTAAAGATTTTTTTCTGTATTCCCTGCAAGTGCTGCACAAGTTATTAGATTTTCACATACTCTCAGATTTTATTTTTTATTTTGAGCCTTGATCATCATGAATGTGTTCATTTTCACTGTCTTGAATGCATGGTTAGGGTGAATTTGATTTGTCAATCCCTGTCTCAAAGTTTGAAATTGTTATTGTGGCTCAGATGTGAGTCTCTGCATGCTATCAGGATCTTGGAAGATCAACTGTTGCAAGGGTATTTTTGTAATAAATCATATGGTGAGGATTTTTACTTTACGCTTTAATATGTTGTTAGACCTGTCATGCTTAGTGTGGTCTTCCCCCAAACATTTTGCTTGCTTACCTCCTCTTTTTGCTGTATCTTTTTGTGGCCTTAGGACTCTGAGAACTTTACCACTGCTAACCAGTTCTAAAGTGCATGTGCTTCTCCCCTAAACATGGTAACATTGGTGCATACCTGCTTGGCATACTAGTTTACTTATAGGTCCCTTGTAAATTGGTATACCATGTACCCAGAGCCTGTAATCTAAATGCTCCTAGTGGGCCTGCAGCACTGGTTGTGCCACCCACACACAAGAAGCCTTTCAAACCTGTCTCAGGCCTGCCATTGAAAGGCCTGTGTGTCCAGTTTACTGCCACTTCCACTTGACATTTAAAACCAGTTGCCAAGCCTTAAACTCCCCTTTTACTACACATAAGTCAGCCCTAAGGTAGGTCCTAGGTAGCACTAAGGGCAGGGTGCTGTGTACCTGTCAGTTGTGCATGTCCTGGTAGTAACAAACAGCAAAATTCATTTTTCACTACTGTGAGGCCTACTCCTCTCATAGGCTAGCATTGGGAATTCCTTAATACACTTTTATACCTGTAATTCCTCATTAGAAAGGAATTTCTGCATCTTGAGAAATCCTCTTTAGTGGTAACAATAGATTTAACATTACTATTTAGAAATGCCACTTTTAGAAAGTGGACACTTCTCTGCTCTTAACTTAGGTCTGTATGCCTCCAGCCTGTTTCCAATACATGTCTGGGGTGGGTGACAGCTGCCCTTGGTGCATTCCCTCTAGACAGTCACAAACATCGGAAGGGTGGTTGAGAGAGAGAACCCATCTGCATTCTGATAGCTCTTCCTGGGCAGGAAATGAGAGGGGAAGCTGACAATTGCATCTGAATATGCAGTGTCCTGTTTCCCACACAAAGCGCTGATTACCCCCAGAGATAGCCTGGCAGACGGGACTGGGATGAAAGGGGTCCTGTGCACTTCAAGGGCCTGTTTTGAAGTCACCCCCACTTCAAAGGCACATTTGGGTATAAGTACTGGGGCTCTGACCGTATCAAGACAGTACTCTACTGCACCTGTTAAGAACTCTACCAGGAGTAAAGACTGGATTGCCACTTTGCCTGACTGTTGCTCTGATGGAACCGCTTTCTGCTTTGATGAGCTGCCCTGCTGCCTGCTGATCTCTGCCCTGCTGAGGACAAGGGCTTTGGCCCATCTCACTTGAACCCACGGTGACTCCAAGGGCTTGCTGGCTTGCCCCCTATTCTGAAGTCTCAGGGCCATCAAAGACTTCCTGCAACTCTGCAAAAGTACCTGGACTCTGCCATCTGTGAGTCTTGCCCTGTTGAGTGGTGCAAATCCAGTCCTGAGCTCTTGAAAGGTGATTTCTGCTGTCCAGAATCATCAGAATCGACGCAGTGACAACTTTGCTCAAATCGTAACCCACACAGTGCCCTTCGATGCAGTGTATATCCGAGTACATCCCTGCATGGCTCGACAACGGCATGGGACCCAACTGCGAGGTTAGACAATGACGCAGTGCCTCCATTGTTTGGAGTTGGATGCCGACTCAGGACCCAACTGCAAGGCTCAACATCGACACATCCACCCAACCGCATGGATCGGAATCGACGCATAGACTCCTCGGCGCCGACGCTTGCTTCATCCAAGGTACTTTTTCAGTGGGTCCTGCGTTGGTCCTGTAGCCATCCTGCACTCCATCATGGTTGTCCTGAACTTTGGATTTACCCCGGTCCATCGCGACTTCAAGTAACTCTGAAGAGCAATTTGAATCTAAACACTACTTTTTGATTTAGTCTTTAAAAATTCTTAACTCTGTTTCTACTTATTGGATTTTTGTCGTTTTGGTCTTGTTTTACTCATAACAATATAATCCATATTTCTAAACCTCTGTGGAGGATTTTTTGTGGTGTTTTCATTGTGTTACAGTGTGCGTGTGTGTGTGTGTGTTGCACAGATATTTTATACATAGCCTCTTTATATAGGTCTAATTGCTCTGTGACAAGCTACCAGAGGGTGAGCACATGTTATCTTTTAGTGTGTATCTAGCTCACTCTGACTAGGATCGTGGTCCCTACTTGGACATGGTGCATACCTCTGCCAACTAGAGATCCAATTTCTAACATATGTGCTTTAAAAAATGGATTATTAAACTTATAGGAGCTACTATTGATGGTTGGGCATTCATCCATAAATCAGTGCACACCTTTCCTGAAACAAGCTTCTCATCAGTAGAGGTCCTTTAGCATTGCCAGGGTTTTGTGGCAGAGTTTATTTGGCACATGTTCTCACTCTTCAAGCAGAGCATTTGCACTATTAGTTCTTTTGAAGGGAGGGAATTGAGATGCTTTTGAATGAACCGTAACTAAGTATAGGCTGGGATTAGCAAAATGTAGTTTTTCTCTGGCTTGCACTGTAGATTTTGCATCCAAACGAGATTCCCCAGGAGGAAGGTGAGATGAGTCTCATATGCGTTAGTTATGCTCTCAAATCAATTGGCATTATGCCATTTGTTGTAGAGGGTACAATGTGTGGGGTATGCTTCTGACACCATCTTATGCACGGACCAGTGATTGATCGAAGAAGAAATTGAGATATATTTGTATAGGTTCCATTTTTTATACAATCTGCAAACAAATGAAGAGAAAATATTACCTCATTCTGAGATGGCCATAAATCCAGATTCTACTTTGTGAGGTAATAGTATTCTTTTCTGGAGGTATTGCTGTGGTATTTCCACTCGCAATGAGAGACTTTTGCCATGATTATGAGCGGGTCAGATTTAGATGTCGGGCTACCATTTGCCCAGAAAGAAAAATTCCAGAAAGTATCCCTGCACCTAAATCTGGGTATTACAGTTATTTTCCCCATGAATGGGGAATAAAATGCGAACCCAGAACTACCAGGCCCAAATCCAAATTCAGAGTCCCCATTACAAATCTGCTCTGCGAGCAGGTGATAAATAGGAGCAGAGAGTCGTGTTCAAGGACATGGGTGAGAGGTCAGGGGTAGAGAGGGCTTCAGGGGACAGATTTAATAATGAGCTGACAAAAGTAAGCATTGTATGTTCTACTCTATGCCTTTGGAAGCGTAAGGCAAGGAGCCTAGCTATGCTTGCAGCCACATCCGAACACATGAATGTATTGGCTAGATTTTCTGGCTGGAAAATCTGGTGCAGTGGAACCTCACTCAGAAAATCAAGATGGAGGAACACAAAGTCGCTTGTGCTAGAGCAGAGTGTTATACCAACCAGAAACACTGCTCCATTCAACACATAATTAGGCCCTTTGTGTTCTGTATTGCATCCTTTGTGAAGGCACATCTGTTTCTAGCTTGTACTGGTGGTATGAGAGGGCAGTATGTTAAATTGTAAGGAGCCAGCACAGAACTGTGGTGCCTTCAATTTGTAATACGATTCTGAGTTGTTGGAATAAGTGAAAAGTCTGGTAGATAAGACAGAGCCCATGTAGGCCTGCTGTCTTCTTTATGCATGTTTAATATAGCTCTTTTACCAACTAATTACTCTCACATCTGGTAAATCCTATTGCAAGAGGTGTTGGTGTTGGCATAAGTTCCCAGTCCAACCCCAGCACACACCAAATTCCAAAACTGCATCCATGTCTTTGGTGCTGAGTAACTAGGGGACCATTTCATAAATACTTTTATGAGTATGTTAAGCAGGCCCGTATTAGCCCTATCGGGCTCCTGGCATTTCCCTGGGACGCTGTAAGGGTAATAGCTAGTTTTGGCATGGCTGATGCTGCTTTTGGTGTTTGGGTGTGTGACCTCAGCTGTGACAACCAGCAAGCCTCCACTCTCTTTCCAGCCCCCAGGATTGTGTTGGTTGGCTGCTGCTTGGCAAATTGAGGCCTGAAGACCTGGTTTGCCTGGCTGAGTACCTTAGCCAAGAGGTGATGAATCCCCTGCACCAGGCAGCGTATGAAGGGGAAGTAGGGGTGTGGAGGAGTGTGCTGCAAATGCACTACTTATCCTCTGCTCTCCACCAGAAGGTAGGTCTGCTCCCTGCTTTATGAAGGGACAGGCCCTTGGGGGCATGGCCAAGCAGGCGATGGCGGCGGACGTGCTCTGCTAGAGCTCCGATCCGACCTCCCCAATCTCCGTCACAATTATCCACCACAGCACTCAACCGGGGCCGGCCTGTGGTGAAAACACCTCCTGAACATGTCCGGAGTGCGGCCGACGATTTATGAGGGGTGAGACTGTCGCATACCGCAACCGCGGCCACGACGTCAGGAGCGAGGCCAGGCGGAAGTGCGAGGAACCCGGCCTTAACACTGAAACAACGCCAGTGCTGAGCTCCGCCCACCAGGCCCCAATGACAACGTTTCTACCAGCGGCATAAATTTGCAGCGGAAACACCCGACATCTTATCGCACTGGGAGCAGATAAGTAATGGGGGCCCATGCGACCGTGGCAAAGCAAAGCGCACCCGCAGCACCTGTTAGGCATTAACGCGGAGACGCATCCTGTGAGCCGGAGGCAGTCAGGCCGATTGACACGCAGACGGTGAAGTTTTCTAGTGCAGCGTTTGTGCCCAGACCTTGTTGGTTTGATATTCGAACACCTGAGAGGCCACAAAGTCTGCCGGGGTGCACGGAAACACGAACCTACGCTCCTGCGCTCGCTGCCTATGTATAGCCTGTACCGGTGCTGCTACCAAGCCATTTGTCACCGCTGCTGTGCTTGACAGACATCCACACCTTGCCCAACAGTTCTAGATGCAATCAGAGAATTGGGAAATAGAAGCCCCTACTCGCCCAACTAACCGGCACACGTACTAGTTGCAGCGCTATTCATAAATATTACCTCAATACTGCGAAATACCCTCCTGACCCACTCGAGCATAGCCAACACCCTGATTAAGCTCCAGCGGGACTTCAAGGCTATAGGAGGAAAACTTACAGACAGCATATGGTGTATAGCCAAAGATATCTGCATGGCCCATGATCTGAAATAAACGTACCAGCTATGCTAATCAATGTGTCTTGAGAGCCCAAAGCAGCAGTTATACCCCACTTCTACTGGTTGATCATCAGAAGAGTCAAATACCACCTGCTATATAGCCCGACGATCTATCACCGCAGAGTTGCAGGGGCTATATGTCACACAGAGGTCGACCGCGAACAGGAACCGGGGGTCCAGCCTCCCTTAACCAGGGCGCAGGCGGACAAGATGGCCGGAGAAGGGCCAACAGAACTAATGACAGCCAAACTTGATGCAGTACTTACTGCAGTGGAGAAACTGAATAAAACACTAGACCAAACTCGTGCCTCGCTAGGAGACAAAATTGATAAGGTGGCCATCGACTTGAACCTATTACGCGGACCACCGTAACCTGGCGGACCGAACATCGGCAACTGAAGCGGCAGTGGCGGAGCTCCTGCCACGAACATCAGCCATGGACAGACACATTAAAGACCTCGAAGCCCATGTGGATTTCTTAGAAAATCGCGCCGAAGATGCAGAAGGACGATCGAGGCGCAATAATGTTTGCGTGGTGGGCCTTCCAGAAGGTGAGGAAGGAAGGAACGCTGTGGCGTATGTTGAGTCCTGGCTTCGAGACCTGCTTCCAGCAGATGCGCTTTCCCCTCATTTCGTAATAGAGAGAGCACATAGAGTCCCGGCTAAACCTCCGCCGCCAGGAGCCAACCCCAGATCACTACTGATCCGAGTACTGAATTATAGAGACTATCCTCCAGGAAACCAGAAAACTACAGAACATACAAGTGGGCAACAGCACCATCATGTTCTTTCCAGATTTTACAGTAATGGTCCAACGACAAAGGTACTCCTTTATGGCTGTGAAACGCCAGCTCCGACAACAGGAACTCAAATATTCTCTGCTATTCCCGGCTAGACTCCGAGTGATAGCGAATGGCAAGACACAGTTCTTTAACTCCCCTGAGGCAGAGAGCGAATGGTTAGACACATGGAATTCTGCAGGAGGTAGTTCAGGCCCCAATGGTATGAGAGCAACCTACTCTAAGGGCCAGACGGGCAAAGACAAAAGAGAACGTAGGCGCAACAAAGACCCTAAGGCACAATCTCTCGGACCTACAGAAGAACAAATACAACGAAACCAACACAATGCCATACAAACAGCTGTAGAACTCACTGGAGGACCGTGCGAGTTGTCGTCCGAACTTGGCATGCAAGTAAGAGACAGTGACGAGGAATTATCCGACGGAACTCTTTCTTCACACGATTCGGTGACCCTCCCGAAGATTACCCCTCAAACTGCAGATGATGTACATTAATTTCTGACTTTTTGCCTCTGGACTTTGATGATCGCAAAATCGCTGATGTGCACGCAAGTACAAATGACCTGATGTATACTTATTATGTATAACTGTTCTGTACCAAACTGTTTCTTCTTTTTATTGGGAACACTATATATCACGAGCGAGTGGTGCAGATAACATATGACTATTAGCCGGGCACCTACCCGCGTATATTACATTGGCATGACGTACAGACTGGGCACTAATTAGCAGCGCCAGGCCCCGGTTGATGCCTTTAATATTGAAACCTGTAGGGGAGACAAGTACCTTCATATCTTGTACCGATAAATATATATCGCCTGCACGGCAATCCCCCTTGACATCATCGAAATGTCGTTTGTTATAATTACAGTTTGGACGATTGCTAGTTGCATTTTCGCCCTTTTGGTATTACATGTTTTAGTTCAATATGGTTATGCCATCCAACGCATGCTGGATCAATGCGACTACATTAATGTAAACATGACTGCTCGGCAAAAGTTGTTCATTAGTATATTTACCCTACCATTAAACGAAACCTCCGCACAACACACGCACCATGCCCTTCCCACTGTATCGACAATATGGCCCCGATCAAAATCTGTACGTGGAACGTGAGAGGGATTCATAGCCCTTCTCGCAGATACTTAATCCACTCATACCTCAAGAGACACCACGTCCAGATTTCACTTCTCCAAGAGACACACTTGGCAGGGACAGAAGTTAAAAATTTACAGAGGAGGTGGAGGGGACAGCTATATGCCACAGGCTACTCTGCATACGCCAGAGGCGTGCTGATCTGGGTCCGACCGGGTACCCCCTTTCATATAGCAGACGTATTGACTGACACGGCAGGCAGATACGTTATAGTGCAGGGCAGACTCGACGGACACCCAATTATTATTGCATCTATCTATGCCCCCAACACCGAACAAGCGGTATTCTTTGATACCCTGTCGAACAAACTGGCTACCTGGCATGGTATTCCCATGGTCTTGGGCGGGGACTACAATAGCGTGTTGGATGTAACTTTAGATCGCTCCTTTCCCCCGTTGCCTGGTGCATCAACGACAGCTGCTATGAAAGCGCTGAATAACTGGACCTTCCAGTGGCATCTGATAGACGCAGGGCGACACAGGAATCCAGGCGACAAAGTATACTCCTATTATTCCGGAGCGCATGGATTACACATTAGGCTAGATAGGATACTTGTGACTGAAGAACTCTTACCGGCAATTACAGAACCCCAGTATCTGGGGAGAACCCACTCGGACCATAATCCACACACTCTCCAGCTTAACTGGAACGTAGGTATACCCCCAATACCGCGATGGAGGTTACAGCCAGACACACTACTGGATGCGGCGTACCGAGATTCGGTAGGAGAGACACCAGGACAATACTTTGAGGAAAATACAGACACAGCGTCCTCACCACTGATAGAGTGGGACGCATTCAAAACAGTCATTAGAGGCCATTGTATAGGTACACAAGCGGGAATGCGCAAACAAATAGAGAAAGAGCTCACGGCCTTAGAGAACGAGCTAGCAACGCATGAATGTAACGCAATTACAGGACTGACTAGACATCTGACTGACAAGAGAAGACACATGCGCACTTGCTGGAACGGCTTCATTGCCTTAACTACGCAGCACATTCAGCCCATACACATCACTCGGGAGACAAAGCTGGCAGACTCCTTGCATGGCTGATCCGAACGGGTGATACCACCTCGCCGGTTACCTCAGTCTGCTCTAAACAAGGAATCACACTATACACACAAAGGGACATCCATAGAGAATTTGCCACTCACTATGCTCTCCTCTACCAAACTGTAACTCTTGCCACGCCCGATGACATTCAGGAATACTTAGCAGATGTTCGACTACCACAGGTTACGCCCGAACAACAACAGGAGCTAGCCGAGCCCATCCTCTTAGACGAAATACGAGCTAGTATTAGTGCGCTGGCAACTGGTAAAACAGCCGGACCGGATGGACTGCCAGCGGAGTTCTATAAAACTTATGTAGATACACTGGCGCCCCAACTTAAGAAAGCCTATGACACCTCGCTGACTGACTCTGCACTCTCAGCTACGCAAAATGAAGCGCTGCTGACTTCCCTTCCTAAGCCTGGTAGAGACCCGTTATTGTTAGGATCCTATAGACCGCTAGCGCTCCTAAATACTGATTATAAGATCCTAGCATCAATAATAGCCTCGGGACTAGCACCACTGGTAAGGTCACTAGTGCATGCTGACCAAAACGGGTTCGTCCCCACTAGGAGTACATCCCTCAACATACGTAGACTCTTCCGGGTGCAGCAGTATGCTACAGACGTCTGGGCTCGTTCAGGCTGCATGGTATTGGATCTAGAAAAGGCCTTCGATTCACTGGAGTGGCCGTATTTGTTTACAGTGTTACAGGGTTATGGCCTAGATGACCCATTTTTACATATGATCAAACTACTTTACATGCAGCCTTCCGTTAGTGTTCGGATGGGGCAATTGATATCAGACAAGATAGAGATACACAGAGGAACCAGGCAGGGATGCCCCCTCTCGCCACTCCTTTTTTCATTGGCGATGGAGCCATTGGCAACACGACTTCGTCGGGAAGGGGAGGACTGGGGTATCAGGCTTGGAGATGGCCTACACGCCGTCTCGCTTTATGTGGACGATTTGTTAATTTATCTAAACGACCTACATAACATACCTCTCTCCCTTGCAGACACTCTCGGAAACTTCGAAAGGATATCAGGGCTTAAAGTAAACCGGTCAAAATCGTGTCTCTACCCCTTCAGGGAAGAAACTACAGATCCCAATTTTTACATTAATGACTCTCTCCTTTGCTGGCAGCCGAACACTTTCCGATATTTGGGCATATTTATATATCGAGATCCTGCAGACATATTGGAGTGGAACCTGATTAGAGCTATGGGCGCTATACGAGCGCAAATTAAATTTTGGAAAACACTACAGTTGAACGTAATGGGCAGAATAGCCTTGAGTAAAATGGTGGTACTATCCAAATTACTTTATTACTTCTCTAATCTACCAGTTTATGTCCCAACCAAAATATTTCGGGAATTGGAACAAATGCTACGAGGACTTATTTGGAACACAGGCCGCCCTAGAGTAGCACTCTGGAAACTTTATGCTCCCACTGATAGGGGAGGACTGGCAGTACCAAACCTGGAATTTTATTACTTGGCAGCAAAGTTACAGTGGGTGGCGCAGTGGTTTGCCGGTCATAACCTAGAAGATACAGCCTCATTGCAACCTCCCTGGTCCCAGTCCCAGATATATCACTTATTCCACCCGATTGCCCGCCCTCCGTGCCCCTCGTAAGCTTGTTTAAAACTGGCCCACCGCTGTTATAGGAGAAGTTTATACCTCACCAAGCATGTGGTGCCATACGCCCCAATACTTCCACTTTTGGGGACCCCCAGGGGACATCTGGGCACAAATGTACGCACACTTACGCACTGGCATGCAGCCGAGTTACACACGTTAGGAGACCTGTATGTTGATGGAATATTGATACCGTTTGAAACACTTGCGGAAGACTATAACCTACCAGCGGGTCAATTCTTGCTACACACTTCTGTTACAAGAGCACTCACAGCGGCCTGGGGAGATATTAGTGTGGAGCCAAACATGCATCTTTTGATGCAATACTTGCATGTGATGGGTAATGGCTCGCATATAATACATTGGTTAGTGGAGGCATTGCTTACACATATGATACAACCACTGACTGCCCTACGCCTGAGGTGGGCGGAGGACAGGGGGAATCCCTGGACGGATCGTGAGTGGGAGACTATACTTGCTAATCCCACGTGTATACCGAGAAACTCCAAATTCTGTCTCATACAAACATATATCACACACAGAGCATATCTCTCACCAGACAAATTAAATAGATACTTTCACATGACTGCCTCTGCTTGTCCCCGTTGTCACCAGAGGGACGCTGACTTTCTACACATGATGTGGTCATGCACATCCCTGAGTATGTACTGGCAGGAGGTTGTGGAAGAGATAGCAAGATGTACTGGACGGCCGCCTCTACAATCATGGGAAGAATGTATCCTTGGCTTTTACCATAGGTCAAAGAAACACAGAGTCACAGCGAGATTCACAGATTTAGGCCTCATAGTAGCCAAACGTTTAATAACGAAAAGATGGAAACGTGCTGAACCTCCAGTAATACACAGCTGGAAAAAACTCGCTTATAGTATGGGCTCAAGCTGAGAGTACGTCACTGCATAGGGAGGAAATCGCAGGGCTGCGCAAATATCCCATTGCGCAATATTGGGATACTATGCTTGTGGAAATAAAATACGTAGACAGAGATAGTGCGTCCAGCTCCCCTCATACGCACATCGAGCAGGATCCGGAAGATAGTCAGCAGCTGCCCCCATAGCCTAGCTTCGCACTTGACATCACATTGTCATAATTCCAAGCACGGAAATGATAGATGTAAAGAAATTTTACCAAGACAAAACCACTTATGTAACATGAGCACCAAGAGAATAGAGGGGGACAGATACGACGGGAATGGTTACGTTACGAATTGCTAAGCGAAATGCAGTCACATTGTTAGACCACTGTGACCCAGCTGCGCGGACTTGACGATGGCCTTTTTTCTTTTTCACTGTTATATGTTTTTAAGGAAGTTGTATTATATTTGCGCTTTCGTATTTTGCTACATAAAGAAATGTGAAATATATGTCATACAAGTGAATAAACAAATGACATTCTTGAGGATAGGGCTACTCATACAGAGGATGGACAGTAACGCACTAGAATAATAGATTATACGCCATGTGTTCGTCATCAAATATGATTGTCATACGCAAATACATAAAGAGTCAGCGTGTCAGTCTTAACCATGCTGTTATGTACTCGCTATATACCACTAGCACTATAAAAAAGTATGTATATCGTTACTGTGAACTCTACCATGCCCATGTCCCTCATGTATCAAGGTTATTCATATAATCTTTTAATGCTGTTTAAATATGAAAAATGCAAATAAAGATATTTAAACAAAAAAAAAATGAAGGGACAGGGCATTCATAATACCACCCATTCTGATGCCTCTGAGCCAGCTGATATCTCCAGCAAGTTTAGTAAGCACTATTGATACCTGGCTCTGAGGGAATGGGGTCTTCGTAGTTCTTGGCCGTAGGAAGGGAGCCTGCCAGTGCTAGTGTCTGGAGGATGACTGTGCTCACTGGCGTAGCAAGGGGGGGCGGAGGGGGCACAAGTTTTAGGGGCGGCCGCCGCCGCAAAAATCATCACCAGTGTAGTGGTTAGCGCTCCAGTGCCCTCGGCGCTGGAGCGGATGTTCACACCACATCCGCCGGCCAGGCGTGGCCGGCGGGGAAGCCAATAAATGGAAGGCGCCCGCTCGGGGGCGGCACTTCGGCTGACACCAACACTGAGTGTGTGTCATGATTATCTGGCGCTGCGCCATTAGCCACGCGCATCACGGGTGACCCTCTAGCGGATCACCACATTGGCGACGAGGAGGGCCGAGACCCTCGTGTGTTTGTCCCGTGCTATCGGGACGATCGGACATCCCCACGGCAACGACCCGCAACCGGCGAGGCCTTTCACCTGACGGCCGCCGGGTGCGCATGTGAGGGTGAGTCATCCCCTGCACCCGTGAAAACACCAGGGCCCACAAGGAAGTTGTGCGCCACGCTGCACTCTCTGCTGAGGAGTCCGGCTGATTTTGCCTGTCAGGCCACACCCCCGCATAACACAGCGCCGGTGCGCGCTGCCACGTGGACTCCCCTCTAGGCCCGAGTGATCCTGCCGGCAGTGTGGCCCTGCGCTAGCACGCGCTACCCTGGGGAAACGGAGGGTGAGTGTGCCCACCACAGCCTACCACGTCATCCTAGTCTACCGCCCAGCCAGCCACAGGAGTCCGGCGCTCTACACCTCTCCCTGGCCGCCTCAGTGCCGTCGAGCCTGCCAAATATCCCCCACCCAGCACTACGAACAGGCGCCGGAGGGAGGCCTGACACGCGGTAGGGAGCGCCCAGCAGCGACAAGAGACATCCCGCGACTGCAGCCGCTGTTTCCCCGGATCTGCAAGGTGCAATCATGGCCGATGAAGCCCGTGGCATTGCCCCCATCCGGTTGCCATTTCAGCATGCGGCATCAGGCGTGCTGCCACCGTTCAGCGAACTAGAAGACCCAGCGACAGCGTCCCCCCGCTGGCGGGTGTGAATTGAGCGCCTTAACAACTATTTCATTGCAACCCGAGAAGCGGACGACGCCATAAAACGCTCCCTCCTCCTTCATTACGCCGGGGACGAGATTTTCAAGCTCTTCAAGCACCTGCCGGACACGGGAGCCGCGACAGACTACGATGCGGCCGTGACCGCGCTGGACGCCCATTTCGACCCTCAGCTCAACCCGGATTTCGAGCGCTCCAAGCTGCGCCAAGCGCGCCAAAGGGAAGGAGAGTCCATAGACGCGTTCTACGCCCGATTAAGGGAGCTTGCCAGTACCTGCACCGAGGATGACCAGACCAAGGAAATCAGAGCCCAGCTCATCCAGGGATGCAGGGACAAAACCCTGAGGAGCCTCATTCTACGCCAACCAAGGATAGCGCTAGAAGCCATCCTCATCCTGGCACGGTCTCATGACCTGTCAGCGGCCAGAGCGAACGAGATGGACCTGGCCCTCACCAAACCGGTAGGGCGCTCTGAGATCAAGGTCGAGAGGGCAGACGCCATCAAGACAAAGACCAGGGCAGAGCATCCCCGGAAACCGAAACCAGACGCGCCCAGGTCACGGTGCGGCTACTGTGGCCACGAGCCGCACGCAGCAAAAGACTGCCCGGCGCAAGGAAAATCGTGCACAAGCTGCGGGATCCCAAACCACTTCGCCGCTGTATGCAGAGGGAGACGCCGAGGACGTGACACCAGGAGCCAGAGACCGCCATCTCGGACACTCAGACACCTGTCGGTAGTGGAAGAATCGACGCCGGAGGAGGAGCGGAGACCAGGTCGCAGGTACCAGAGGCCAGTTGACTCGTCATCAGAGGATGAAGATGACGAAACATTCCTCATATCATTCGCACAGGAACTCAAGCAACGCCGCAGGCCTCAACCGACCTGTGTAGTCAAAATCGCCGGCTCCGAGGTAAAGGCGATTATAGACACAGGGGCGTCAGTGAACGTGATGGGTCTCCAGCAGTATCGACGGTTACGTCCGTGCCCTCCGGTCACGCCCTCAAAGACTCGGATATATGCATACGGGGCGCACACGCCGCTACCGCTCAAAGGGAAAATATTGGTACCGATCAAGACAGAAGACCGAGAAGTCGTAGCTACCATCCACGTCATCAACCACGAGGCGGATACGCTGCTGAGCAGCCACACGGCGGAGGACCTAGGATTGGTCTCGTTCGCCAGAAGAGTCCAGGCGCACCGAGTAGATGAACTGCTTGAGCAATTCCCAGAACTATTCCGAGGCCTAGGCTGCATCAAATGCGACCCCATCAAGCTACACATCGACAAGGCCGTCACCCCGGTGGCCCTACGACATCGAAGGGTACCATTCCACCTAAGGCCGTTGGTGGAGAAGGAGCTCGAGCTCCTTGAAACACAAGGGGTCATCGAGAAGGTGTCTGGGCCCACGCCATGGGTGTCCCCGTTGGTCATCGCGGAGAAGCCGAAGCAGCCGGGTGCCATACGGCTATGTATTGATATGAGGCTGCCAAACAAAGCCATCAAGCGGGAACGCCATATCACCCCGACGATGGACGACATAATAGCCGATGTCAACGGGTCAAGGTGGTTTTCCAAGATCGACCTCAACGCCGGCTACCATCAACTGCCGCTATCGAAAGAAAGCAGGTATATCACCACTTTCAGCACTCACCTTGGGCTCAGGAGATACAAAAGGCTGAACTTCGGGATATCTTCGGCAGCCGAAGTATTCCAGAACGCTATTAGAGAAATGCTATCTGGCCTGCCTGGCGTACTGAACGTCAGCGATGACATTTTAATCCACTCAGCAACCGCGCCTGATCACCACAAGCATCTCCGAAACACACTAAAGCGCCTAAGTGAACACGGAGTGACACTCCATAAAGACAAGTGTCAATTCTTTCAGCCGTCACTAGATTTCTTTGGTTATGTATTCAACCAAGAAGGCATCCAGGTGGACCCGAGGAAGTCACAGGCCATCAAGAACGCCCCCGCTCCGACGTCGCCCACGGAAGTGCGGAGCTTCCTCGGGATGGCCACCTACTGTGGGAGGTTCATCCCGACTTAGCGACCCGAGCAGAACCTCTCAGGGCACTCACCCGGACAGACAGCCCATGGAAGTGGGGGCAACATGAAGAAGAGGCCTTCCAAAGCATAAAGGATGCACTCCTAGGGGAAGCCACGCTGGCGTATTTCGACCCCGCAAAGCGGACAGAAGTCCTCGTCGACGCAAGCCCGGTGGGACTAGGGGCAATCCTAGCCCAGGAACAAGAGCCCGGCAGATGGGCGGCACTATCGTTCGCAAGCAGGTCCCTGACGCCTACGGAAACAAGATACGCACAAATAGAGCGGGAGGCGCTCGCCATCAAATGGGCCTGTGGCCATTTTCACCTCTACCTGACAGGACAACCGTTTACCATGGTCACCGACCATCAGCCCCTGGTATCTCTTTTCAAAGGATCAGCTCCCCACCCTCCGCCGCGAATCGAACGGTGGGCCGTACAACTGCAGTCGTATGAGATGGACGTTGTCTACCGACCCGGGGCAAAGAACCCCGCGGACTTTCTTTCCCGCCACCCAACGCAACAGTCGCACGAAGGTGATGACGAGGCAGCCGAGCAGTATATCAATATGGCGTCCACGGCGGCATGTCCGCGAGCCATGACTCTAGAAGATATCAAGGAGGCCGCCCGGGACGACAGCGTATACGGTCGCACCCTACACGCAGTGCAAACAGGATCCTGGAAAGAATACCTACATCAGGCAAATGCCTGGAACCAGGAAGACAGAGAAGGGCTAACGAAAATGTGGCGGGTAAGAAGCGAGCTCAGTGCAACAAGCGGAGGCATCCTGCTAAGGGGGTCCCGGCTGGTCATCCCCCGATCGCTGAGAGATCGAGCAACGCGACTCGCCCATGGAGGCCATCAAGGGGCCACAAAGATGAAGACGAGGATGCGGGAAAAAGTCTGGTTTCCCGAGTTGGAACAGATGGTCGATGAGCTTGTTCGCTGCTGCCCGTCATGCCAACTGACCAGTGCTTCGACGCGGCCAATCCCGGTCATCACCGAAGAAGCGTGTGGAGAGCCATGGTCCAAAGTCAGCGTAGACTTTGGGAGTTTTCCCGACGGACGACACACCCTAGTCCTCGTGGATGCGTTCTCCAAGTACCCCGTCGTGGACATAGTGACTTCCACCGCGTTCCACCACGTACGCCCCAGCTTAGAGAAAGCTTTTGCCATGTTCGGAATCCCGCAAGAAATCCGGAGCGACAACGGCCCTCCATTCCAGGGGTTGGAATTCGCCACGTTCTTGCAACAACATGGAATACACCACCGGAAAATCACACCTCAATGGCCTCAGGCTAACGGAGACGTAGAGAGATTCATGCGGACTCTGAATAAAACATTCCGAATCGCCACGTTAGAACAGGCCGACTCGGAGAGACGACTTCATGAGTTCCTGAGGGAGTATCGGAGCACCCCCCATTGCACCACACAACGAAGCCCGTGGTCGCTGATGCTAAGAGGCCCAAGGCGGGACTTGATACCAACATGCCCAGGGTGGATATCCCCACCTCTGGACAGCCAAGCGTCCCAAGCTCGGCGAGAGCGTCGAAATGACCAAGCAAGCGCCCGATGCCGTGCCACGCCACGGAGCCTGCGGCCAGGGGCGACCGTCATCATTAGAGACCGACGGCCAGGAGGGAAGTTCAGGACCCACTATGAACCAGGCACCTGGACGGTGGTGGCCACCCGGGGGTCTATGGTGACCGCGCGTAGAGGGAGAGAGAACGTGTCAAGGAACATCTCATGGTTCAAAGAGGTCCCCGCCAGACCAGCGGGAGAAGAAGAAACAAGACCGTCGACGACCCAAATCATCGAGCAACCAGAGACGCCAGGAGATGAATCAAGGCACAGCCAGAGGGCCGACGAGCCCAGTGATAACTCCCCGCCAAGTTGCCACACCACGCACTGCTGAAGACGACAGTCCAGAAGCTGAGCGTGGAAGACACCGAGGTCACAGGTATGAACTGCGGCCTTACCCTCGCCCTAGCCAACGCCTGCGGGATTATGCTTGCTGAGAACTGTACTCTGAAATGAGGTGAGGAAGAAAAGAAACATCTCGAGCAGAGCCGAGCACCGGCAAGTGACTATGTGAACTGTTACATAATTTTGCAAAGTTTGTGTTTTCAAAAAAACATCCTAGTTGGGAAGGGATGTAGTGGTTAGCGCTCCAGTGCCCTCGGCGCTGGAGCGGATGTTCACACCACATCCGCCGGCCAGGCGTGGCCGGCGGGGAAGCCAATAAATGGAAGGCGCCCGCTCGGGGGCGGCACTTCGGCTGACACCAACACTGAGTGTGTGTCATGATTATCTGGCGCTGCGCCATTAGCCACGCGCATCACGGGTGACCCTCTAGCGGATCACCACAACCAGGACCCCCCCCCTCCCCTCAGCGCGGCGGCAAAAGACAGGGACCGCCACGGGCGGCAGAGTGCTAGCTACGCCACTGCGTGCTTCCTCTGCACTTTAAAATTATTTCCAAAGACAAATGGGTTTAAAGCATGCATGCTTAATCGGCGATCACTGACTGACTGCACCCTATTTAAAATATTGCTGCCAGTTACTGTATTTTGGCACGTCGTTAGACTGTAAAGTGGATGTACCTTAATCTTCTTCCGGCACTATGACACAAAAAAGCTATACACTCATTGATTCATTGATAGAATTCATAAAAGGAAGATTTGAATCTAATAATGTAAAATTCTTCTGTCACGTACTAGAAAAGCTATATTGTAGAGCACCCCTGCCGTTGCCGCTGTCTTAGACCCAGAAAAAGGATTTTTGAACTTTCCTGCAGTCTGTGCTGAACAACTCCAACTTGGGCAAAGAATTTACACATACTATCTTTACATTATCCTCTAATACTATAGCTTGCATAAGGATAAATGGGACTCTTCTATTTCTTCTTCCTTTTCAAAGAACCAGCCAAGGCTGCCCCCGTCCCCAATGCTGTTCTTGCTCACAATCAAACCACTTTTAGCCTCATTGAGAAACAAAGCCATTAGAGGTTTCCCTTGTATAACAGGCAAACTAGTGTTCCCACCAAATAATCTGTGCTCTACTTCTATAATTACCGCATTCATTGCAAGCTTTCACCGTGGCTGACACGGACTCACGCCGGTGCTTTGGTACATCGGTTTTAGCCGCTCCCGGCGGAACCATGCCGAGTTTTGCTGCGTTCTTATAACTGAGCACATTAAGACGCCTCAACCGGACACCCCAATTTACAAGATGCCGGCTTTAACTTTATAGTTTTCCAATTACTGCCTCGATTGATTCCAATTGTGCCCCTCTATCTCACATTTACTTCGAGGATCTAATGACTTCCCCACTGGCCTTTCAACTGTACCGCCCTGTCATTACATCCCCTGGCACACCGAACGGGTGCCCTACAGATCGCTACAGCCCGTCTTCATTGATCCATTGAGCACGCTAAATAAATTGTAACCCGGTCCTGATGATGACCTGAAGTGTTATCAGGTCAAAACGCCATCAACTTCCTAGCGCAATTGTTCGGCGCACTTCTTCCACATGGTCCCTGAATCTATATACTTATCCTATATTGTCATACAATGAATATGGACCTTTTTTAATTGTTTGTATATATATTGGTTTTATTGGTTTTTTTTGCGCCTTGTTTCGCTGGTTTTCACTTGTCACTTTGCGCCGTTCACCTTTCACACTAGCACAATTGTGCACAAGTTGCACAGGTTACATGGTCATTTACTGTAATACAGTGCTACTATCATATACTTATTGTTTAAATATAAACTGCTCCTTGCAATTATTGCACAGATCATTTTTGTCTCCCTGTTTTGGACTCCTTTCTTGCAAATGTTATGCATACTGTTTAATAATTGCCTTTAAATATTACTTGTTGAGACATTATTTTTTTGTTACACACACTTGTTACCCAGGTCTCAACTGGGTATATGGGTTACCTCCTGCAGCTTGTTCCTGCTACTTCTATAATAGGCTCTACACAACTGAAACAGCAACAGAAATCTATAAATTATATTGATATTTGGTTCTGCATGGATAGTGTGGGCTCAGTTACCTACAATGAGACAAAAACACTAACCACATTTAAAGAGGTGTTGACACGTTGGTCTCCAAAAGTAAAGTGAAGGGGAAGGATAGAAGCTATTAAAATGATGATCGTACCATTAATCAACTCCACCTCGAGAGTGCCCCCTAAATCTCTTTCAAGAAACTTTTTGAAAACGCAGGAAAAAACTATATTACCAAATTCCTATGGAACAATAAGAAACCCTGAATCTCACTGCAAAAAATCGAGACTACTTAAGGACATGGAGGTATTAATTTCCTGTCTTTGTAAGATACCAGACAGCATTCCTGATTAAACAAGGTGGAGTTTCCTTCTTATCAGGGGACAAGTGGGAACTCAAGGTGGTAGGAAGTATGTGGCTCCCTGCAGATTTCAGATCTTTCCATCACAGAAATGTGAGGAACATTTGTTTTTTTAGTCAAAGTTTGAGCATTGTAAGGGATTCTTGGTAAAGCAACCCCAGTGAGAGCCACGCAAGTCACCCCACCCAGAATTACCCCAGGTGTCTTGTTATAAAAAATTTGCAAGTTTGCTAGGTTTCTCTAGGTGCAGGCTGAACTAAGGCCCAAAATCCACAGCTACCCACTTTGCAAAAAAAGTATCAGTATTGAGTGAAAAAATATGATGTATCATGTTGGGTTTAAGGCTGTTTCCTGTCACGGGCACTAGGCCTACCCATGCAAGTGAGGTATCATTTTTATTAGGAGACTTTGGGAATGCTGGGTGGAAGGAAGTTTGTGGCTCCCCTGCAGATTCCTGAACTTTCCATCACAGAAATGTGAGGAAATGTGTTTTTTATTCAAGGTTTGAGGTTTGCAAGGGATTCAAGGTAAAAAAAAAAACACAGTGAGAGCCATGCAATTCACCCCACCCTGGATTCCCACAGGTATCTAATTTTAAAAAATGTTCAAGTTTGCTAGGTTTCCGTAGGTACCGGCTGAGCTAGGGCCCAAAAGCTACAGCTACCCCTTTGCAGAAAAAGAGTCACTTTTGAGTAGAAAAATGTGATGTATCCATGTTGCGTTTTGGCCAGTTTCGTGGCACTAGGCTTACCCACGCACGTGAGGTACTATTTGTATCGGAAAACATGTGGGAGCATTGAATAGTAGAACATTTGTTATTACTAATTGGATTTTGCTGCATTTGTGCATTCCAAATGTAAGCCAGTGTGTGAGGAAGAAGACATTTTGAAAAATACCCTCTAAAACGTATGCTAGTATGGGTACCCACAAATTCAGAGATGTACGAATAACCAGTGCTCCTTAACTCCACTTCTTGTGCCCATTTCAGAAATACATAGGTTTCCTTGATACCCATTTTTCACTCTACATAATGAAAAACTGTTGTAAGGTGCTGCTCAGTTGTTGACTCCGGGTAACTTGGATTCTTAGACAGTCTACAAACCTTATACATCGCCTCAACCAGAAGGGTCTAGCGGACGTAATGGTATATTGCTTTTGTAAATCGGACATTGTGACAAAATGTTACAGATGAAAATGTTGTCTCAAATGGCTTTTTTTCCTACTAATTTTCAATATTTCTTTATTTCTTTGGGAAAACCTCAAGGAATCTACGCATATCTACGCATATGACCCTTTGATGAATTCCGAATTGTGTCTACTTTCCAGTAATCTATAGCTTTACTGGATCATTCATGGGTTTCACACTGGTTTTCACCACAAACTGGAAATAGGTTGAGAGCACACAAAATAGGAAAAATTGAATACCTCTTTGAAAAATGCCCAAACTGTGTTTTTTTTATTCAGCTCTGCATGTTTCTGAAAGCTGGGAAGATGGTGACTTTAGCACAGCAAACTGTTCGTTGATGCCATTTTTAGGAAAAAAACAGACACTTTTACCCAGAGCACATTTTTCAAATTTTTCAAAAAAAAGTCAAAATTTTGCTATATTGTTTGTATTTTCTTGATCACCTCCAGGGGAAGCCACAAACCCTGGGTACCCTTAGAATCCCCAAGATGCTGGAAAAAAAGACGCAAATTCGGCGTGCATACTTTATATTGAAAAAACGTTATGTAGCCTTATGCGCAAACTATCCCAAATAATCAAAAAAAGGCTCAGTCCTGTGGTGGGGGGAGGAGCTGGGAGAAGGGGTTTAAGTATACAACATCCTATCATGCAAAACGATTAGTAGAACATAAATCAACAAATGGGATGCTATGAATCTAAACTCCCAGAGATATCAATTGCTAACTGGGTTAACTTATGGAATTCCCAATTTACAGTTAAAATAGCACAATGTATAGCTCAATATAGATTCTCGATGACTTTGGACCCTGGACAAACATTTTAAGCTAGTTCTAATAGAATCAAATAAATATTGGAATTCTGAAGAAGAGAAAGGTGACCTCCAACATTTGCGATAAAGCTGTATACACATAAGATCCAAGGCCATATAAAAGAAATCTTCCACATACACCTAGATTTAAATTAAACTAAAGTTGCTCTAGATATATTTGCTGAATCACAAACCCCATCTGCATAATATGCTGCCTTTAATTAATTGAACTCTTCCTAGGCCTAGCAATCAAAACAATACTTCCTAACTGGAAGAAAACTCTAAAACATATCAATAAATGCATGGTGGGTCTGGAAATGCTTCACAAGAAGTGCTGACAATATACTTTTTTGGAAAACTCACTCAAGTAGCCCATCAAGACTAGGTTGAAATAAATGTGACCGATATTTAAAGAAGAACAAGCCATTATGTACATCATATTACTGATCAGCAGTGCTTAATTTGTAAAATATTAAGTGCCAGGGCTCTGACCAGGAGGCCACTGCAGCTTGCACCACCCATCGCCCTTGTCATCGCTGCCAAAACAACTACTAAACATCTCTCTTGCATGTAAATGCGACAGTTCAGATTATTCCAGGTCCCCAAAGCTAAAGGAATGGCTGGGAAGGCAGGTATTTGCAATTTTAATGTATATTGTAGTCCTAAACTACCGTTGTTCTTCTCATCTCTAAATTAGGTGAGCAGGGCCACCATGTGGTGGACTGTTCTAAGTATGGTTTTGACATTTAGGTACCGGTGCCGAGCACAGGAAACCGATTAAGTGCTGGTGCTGAGAACCGGAAGGCACCGGCTCAAATTAAGCACTGCTGATCAGTCTTCCACACCATTCCTTAATTCCATTAACCGGCACACAGCCATGCTACGCTTCCTCAACATCCTCTCCCTTTATATTCACACACAACCTCTAATCATACATATATTGGCAAAATGTAACTTACAGACAAAGGGATGAAGAGGGCTAACCCACAGTCCCTTGGTGTATGTATACAGCTTAAGTATTTTTTTTTTACTAACTATTTTTTTCCATCACATAAGCACAATTTTTGGAGAAAAATTCTGTTCCACGTAAGCCTCTGCCAGCCGCGTTATTTTTCATTCTATGTCTTTATGTGTGCTGGTTAAAACCAATTTTACAGCAAAGAACCAGGCTTGATTCTAGGCGCGCATGCATGCTGTATTGTTGATGGTTATTCTGCCAAGGAATTTACCTCTGGCTCATGGTATCGTTCCAGATGTATTATGTTTCATAAATGATTGATCACTCTTGCCCAAGAACTTGCTAACCACGGACTGATAGAAATGAACATCTCCGTGTCTTTTGTGTTCCACCTTCACCCTTACTCTTCAGAGACATATCACAGCCCACAATAGCACTCACCTTTACTGTGCCACTAAGACACAGTAAGACTAGTAACAGTTCACTAATGTTAGTGGGAATCGATCTCCTGTTGGTAGTGGCCAGTGAAAGAGCGTGAACATTTCCTACAGAATTAAGCACTGCAAAGGACAAATCTGCCTTGGGCTTCCAAAATAAAAATGCATTTTAGAACGTGACATGCAGACAATTTGTGCTGGCAAATGAAAACATGAGGCCTTTAAACAGACGCTTTCCACCTAATGAATCCTGTAAAACATGCACAATTAATTCATAGTTTGATTTAATGTGACTAGTTTAGATAGTTTCCTCAATGTAGAATGTGGTTTTAACTTCATATAGTTGCACTGAATTAACACAACATTTTAAAATGTAGAAACACAAAAACAGTTCATGATTTAGCTTGCTCTGAGAGCTCAAGCTTGACCTTCGAGATAACGAGAGGAATGTTTCCTCATGTGTGAAAGAAGGACGCCTCGCATAATTTACAGCATGTTATCGTATTTAGTTGCTGGAAAATGTTTCAAAGTCTCATTTATTTCTTTGCTCTAGAGAGAATAGAAAATCACATGCAATGTTGAATGTATTACCATGTTATGCTTTAATGGTCCTTGCTTAAATAATAAGTTCTTTTTGCAGCTAAAGTTATGTGTTTAGTTAAAATAAAATGTTTCTTTAAAAGAAGGTTAGGAGATCAAACTATATTAAATAAGATTCAAAATGCGTTGAGGAAAGGATTTCGCCTACCTGATGGAGGACGTGTGCAGACAGCAGAGAGATGGAGATGTATTTTGGAGAATGCTGTATTCCAATTGGATGAAGAACGAAGATCATGCCACATGCTTTGCAACATTTTTAATTTTATAAACATGTTCCTAGTTTAGGAGTTGCAGACTCAGACAGATTTAGGAATGGAGACCTTCGCAGACTTTTTCAGACACAGAGTTAGAGACCTGCAGAGGAGGAGAGGGCAGACTTTGATGGAGAGCAGATTAGATGCAGGTTTTGTTCCATTCTGAATTTTATTAAAAACCCCAAGCTTTATGCTTTGACTAACTGGCTTTGCCAAGGCTTATTTGCTCTATGCTTCATTTCTGTTTATGGGAGATTCTGCAATTATTGATTTAGCTTCATGCTAATCTCACTCTTGCTTTATTATGAATTCCTCATGAGGTTTGACTAACGTAATTTGTGCCACATTTTCTTAGAATAGGGATTCTTTCCTTTATGGAACTCGCTGTATGCAAATTATAATATGCTCTGCACTAACTTTATTTTTCCATTATCAATTCTGTAACCTTATTGATACCTCACTAATCTATGAAGAGTCAGAGAATCTTAAACTTGAATTAGAAAATACATCCCTTTAAAGCTATTCACAACTCTCATTTTTGACTAAAATATTTATTTGCATTTGATTACTTGCCTGAGTTAATGAAGGAGCTCTTTTGGTCAAGATATGGTGGCAAAGATTCAACACGTTTAGAATAGATAATGGTGTGGGAAAAGGGTAATGGTAATTAAAGGTTAATTGTGCCACATTTACTAAATTTCCCAAAGAGCGATTACCGCAAGATTTCCTGAAGCCTGAAAGACAAATCATGTGTATATTGCTGATTCCCAAGAAGGTTTCACAGAAAAGAAACAAGAGGCTGCTCCGTGCAAGATTCTAAAAGGTGATGTTTTTTCTTTGCCTTATAGGTGTTTCAAGGGACTGGTCTGACTATGCGCTCTGGTGGGAAAAAAGAAAATGCTGGCTTTTGAAAACTCATTGGACCCTGGACAAGTATGGCGTTCAGGCTGATGCTAAACTTACATTTAGTCCCCAGCATAAACTTTTGCGACTTCGTTTGCCAAACATGAAAACGGTGAGACTGAAAGTGAGTTTCTCAGCAGTGGTCTTCAAAGCTGTTGCCGAAATTTGCAGGACTATAAGTAAGTCAAAAGATTGGGCCAGCCCATTGTAATCATATATGGAAATACTATCACATTAACATGTCTGATATGCAGATTACTTGAATTTGCCTTTTTCATGTGATGTTCGATTGCACGGAATCCAATTTACATCTTAGTAATCAGATGTAGTTTGTGTTATTTAAACCTTCATTCGTTTTATACTAAAATATGACGCACATAACTGAACAAGATAAATCAATATACATCACACATTTTGTATCCAGTCTCAGAATTTCCCTTCATAAATCAGTTTTATCAATTTGTGGATTAGGGCTGCATCATAGAATGCACTGATTTGTTAATGGAAAACGCAGAACATATGGTGCCTTGCTTACATGCTAGTAAAATGTTTTTATTTCATTATTCCCGATTTGAAATTAAAGTTATTGTGGCATTTCAAAGAGGGACACATTTGAGTTGTTTTACTGTGCCAAACATGTACTTGCTGTTTACTGCATCTTACTTATTTGCAACCACTTCACGAGTACTGGATAACTATTTTACAGTGCCAGCTGTCCATATATTTATGTTACTTGCTTATAATTGCTTCCAAGCAGTTAATCACTAACCCCCAAATAAAGGCACTGCTCTGAAATGAGAACTTGTTACCAGCAGCCAGTCAGTCACTGATGTGGATCATGGATCTATCTTAAAATATGCCTAAATGAAATTGTGTTTTTACACAAAAACATCTACCAAAGCCACTGGGCCACCACTGAAAGGAACAATAATTAACATTTTTAATGTATTTTATGTTGTCTATGTATACTAAGTTGTGTTTTAAATCTTACTGTATAGTACTTTTGTCGGTTTTATTACCTATAGTCGAAATAAGTGAAGACTGATGATGATGAAATTAACATGTAAGAGGTGTATGCTCCATTCCTGAGCCATCTCTCTCGCCCTCTCTCAGCATTTTCAAAACAGTACTATAGGCCAGCCCCTAAGTCCTTGTTTATACTGTGTAATATTATGCCATGAATCGCACGAGCACCTACAATGTGTTGTTCAAACAAGCATTTCAAACCCAGTTAATCAAAATCAATTGCTTACTAGTCTGGTAGAACCACGTTTAAATGTGCACTGTTATTTTTTGTGTTTTGTATTGCTTTGCAGACATTAGGCACCCAGAAGAGCTTTCTTTGTTAAAACCACCAGATGGTTCTGTAAAAAAGAAAAAGAAAAAAGATGGCAAGGACCCGATGGATGAAGATATCCTTACTTTGGATGGTTATTCAACAATACCTGGCTCACCAGGTAACCATGTGCCCACAATTTTATCTGGATTTGGTTTGAAGTAAAATAAAGGAGTTTGTATGAGACGCAAACCTGTGCATTCAGAATCAAAACAAGAATATTTCTACACTTACTACTTGAAGCATTTGACTTTCTATTTGAAAACAACTGTGAAATACCCAGAAGTGAAAGCAGTGGGGCATGCGCTGCAAGCAGCAATAATTTGATCAATGCCTTTGTTAGAATGAGTGTGGAAATACATTTTAGTCTACAGGTAAAAGGGATCAGAAGGTACAGTTCAAGAGGCATGCTTTTATTGATTAGGACAAATTTATGTTGCATATAGTGTCCCCATTTACCATGCTGTCAATCATATCCAGTAGTGCAGCATTAATAGCTCATGACAATAACCCAGCTTTTTTAACACGTAAATGTTTCTTTTTCAGGACTTGTAGAAGTAGTGCACACAAGCATCCTTCCAATGCCAGCCTGACTGTTCTTTACTTATTACTATTTTACTCCATGGATGCTAAGTAGACCCAATTCCTTTAACTCATTCTTTCATGTTTCATGTCAAATTCTCCAATTCAAGAAATATTCAGCAGCAATCAAATATAGTCTTAGGTTCGAATTTTCAATTCCTTCTTTATAGAAATTGAATTTTAAGAGTTTTCCAACCCTAAATGCCCCATGCAACCAAATAGTGTAGAATATTTTTTGTGGTGTTAAGTCTATAGGTTGTGCTGTGGGAATGCATATGTTCCCTGGGTAGGGGGTGACCAGTAGGAAGTTGTTGATCACCCTCAAGTGTGCAACTTTCCGAGGTATTGGCAATACATTTCAGTGCTTGTCATACACCATATGCATTATTAACTTTAGTGGCATAAAAAGAGAGAGTAAGTGTTCACATTGTGCGTGCAAGTTCCCCAAACCCCTGTATATTTAGGGTGTTTGGTAGCTAATGGGTTTCTCCATATTGCATCTTAATTCCAACCAGTAATTTTTTCATAAACTAAAAATCTACATGTTTAGGTGTCAGCATAGACATGATGGTGTACATTTTTTAACTAATTCTAAATTGCAAATTTAAAGGATTTTCACAATCTTTAAAACAGTACCGATTGAAAAAACATATACATAAGCTTATGACTAATAAAGTTACACAATCCCACTTAGAACCCATTTCACAAAGAGGCATATTCACAAAAGATGTTTTGGAGGATGTAAAGTAGAATTACTTTACATACTGCAATTCACAAACTTCCAGCAGAAGTTCTCCACCGCTCCTATTTTCTGTTTGGAGATCTCTGCACACATAGAATTTCATAGTAAATGTGAGAGGGAGAGTCGGTAGTAGTGCAAAATGTAGAATAATTATTACAAAATAGGTTGGTTTAATGCAGAATACACACCTACACAATAGTAAAACAATTGCAATGCACAAAATACACATTTAATCTACAACTCTAGTGGTACTGACAAAAGAGGCTTAAATGTACTCAAGTGCAGCCTTGGAGTAAGCCAACTACCTCACTGGACCAGCTCCTGGTACTGCAACACACACCCATAGAAATCAATGGAGGCAGGGCAGAGCACATAGGGAAATGTTAAAAATTAAATTATATCGAATAACATTTTAAATTACATTTTATAGATCTTTATTTAAATTATTCTGATTGGATTTGATTTTTTTGTAAATAAAAATGTCTAAATGTTACATTATTAATATGCATAATAACTTTTTTATACAGTATATTGTAAGCAAATGAAAGAAAATCACACATAAAATATAACTTGCAACCAAGGTTGTGTCACATTCAACACAAATAATACTGTAAGTGTGAAATGTGGAAATTATCATTTTAATTGATTTTGTATAATTCAAAAATATATATATATATATTTTAAATTATCATGTTGAATAATTGAGATGTATTGCTATGTTAAGCTTTTGTGGTGGTGTGTTGTCCCTTTTTACTGTGGTAGCTCCAGGGTGAATACGAGTTTGGGAAACTGTGTTCTAATTATTTTTAATCTAAAATAATGTTTTATTATTCTAAAATTAATTTTCTTAAAATCCCTATTTCTTTCTGTGGCACATATTCTATGGCCACATTAAGGCAAAAAGTTACTAATAGTAACATTACACTCATAATTTCAGTTGTAAGATTCCTCACCCCTCATTTGAGTAGGCAGGGACTCAAAAGTCTACATCTAGTTGTAAATCTACATACTTAAATGGTGAGTTCCATCCATGAGGATATTTACACCTAAATGTAGTTGTAGATGTACACAGGAAATCATATACAAACGTACCTTTGTGAATAGGGCCCAAAGTTTTTCTTCATTAAAAGGTGCGACGTATTCCAGAAACATCAGTAGTACACAAGAGTTAAGTCGCACCAAGTCATAGTAGCATCTTTGTGAACTGAGCCCATAGATGTGATTCTTGCTCCATAATGATGTGTTCTACTAAGCTGCAATGGATGCACAATCCTTGTTCAAGGTTCAAGAATTATTTTCTACGCAGTTGATTTCTTCTCACTACAATTCATAGCAGCCAATGAGCTAATAATGGCAATCCTGAGCAATAACTGTATCTTTCTTGTCATGTTAAATTCAGATGAACACTGACACACAATGCCATTTTTCAACCAGAAAGGATAAGTTACAATGACTGGGGTACAATAGAAGCACATGAATGCAACAGAGGTATGGCTCTGCATTTAAGCAAACACCAGGAAAAGTCAAACCTTTCTCTTTCTCATTTCCTTTGGGTCTTAAAAGAGGGTAATTGGAGGTAAATAACCCCTTGATAGTCTTTGATGGCTCAGGGGGTTATATAACTAGGTAAATGCCTGTCAATGGGAAGTGGTCTGAAATTTAGTGAGGGTAACAGGATGACCCCACAGGGGGAATACATGTCAAGACCCACACCAGTACCACCTTCAGGGCTTATACAGAGTGGTCTCTTATCTAGCACAATTTTAAGTTAGAGTTATTATGTGGACAAATGTTCAGTGTGTTAGTTTGACTATATTGAGCCTTTACTTCCTCGGACAGGAAGGAGCAAAAAGGATGCATAGGAGTTTGAGCGACTCCTTGACTGACTTCTCCACCCCTGACAGCCATTTTACTATTCACAAAAATCCAGTGGGTGTTATGTTCCCACATACAAGTGAAAACTATGACAATGTAATATGTAGTTTATAGATAAGGGTTCGATAACATTTTAACCGCACACTCTATCATCCAACCACACAACTTACTGCAAATCGAGTTACATCACTGCTAGTGGCTCCGGCAAGATGTGTAGCAAAAGGGAGAGTAGCACTTTTTGGTAGCTGTAGTAGTATTAGTGATGGTTTGCTACTTGCTCTTCTCAAAATGTTCATCCCTCACACCTCCCGTTTTTAATGGTGGTCCCCTGACTCTGACATAGTTGATCTATTTCTTTAGGGAAATGTTAATATTTTGTATTTCAGCCCTTCAAGGAATGGTGATCTGTACAAGCACAGTGTGCACTTTCACAATCTGCCATCATGAAATGGAAAGCTCGAAAAGAGATTTAGTTCACACCTTTTACTTTGTTAATATCAGCCTTGTCACAGTCAAAAATGTGGGGGCACAAACACTCAGCAGATTCCACTAATCCCTACAAGGTGGAAGCTGAAACCAGACTATTCATAGATCTTCTGTAGATGAAGTGTTCTCAGCCCTGGCACCTGAAGGATTGTCCTTTTTTGGTAATCGGAAGGCCTGTATGCTTGTTCTCCTTTTTAATGCTAAAAATGAAATGTACCCATCTCTCCTGCAACTCAAGCCCATGCCCCCCATTTCTGTTGTAGGACATGCTTCTCAGCCTTCCTCAACAGCCTCACCTCCTGCCTCAGAAGGCAAGTGGAGTAGAAAATGTATTCTATCAGCAGAGTCTGAACTACAGGCCAGATTTGTCAAAAGTCTGTTTGAAAAAGTTGCTTGCAAATTGATCACGGACCATATGCACCACGTCTTTGATTTTTGTGATGCGACGCATGTACTAATATGTTGCATTGCAATATATCCAGTTGCAGGGAGTCACAGAATGACCTGCCTAATGAATATTAGGCAGGTCACTATTTGTGACCAACTGTGATGGCTACAAACATGGGGATGGGGTCATGCAAGGAACAGCAGACCAACATCCCTGTGTTTTTATTCCCAAATGAGAAAGTCCCTGTGTTCCTGAAGCGAGCCATTGCTTTCCTGTTTGAGAAAACTTACGCGGTGGGGGAGAATCAGTGGTCTTCTGAAACACTACCTACTTCTCCAAAAGCTGCCAACACAAAGTGGATGTTGTCCCAAGGGTACATCTTTCTCTTTGGAAATCAGTTACCACCTCCTTTGAGGTGTTGATAACTGATCAAAAATTTGCAAAAGCAATTATGGCCACAAACCATTGATACATACAACACTGAATCACAATTCTGAAGGAACGCCCTTTTATACCTCTTCCTAATTGCGATTAGATGTGGGGCGGAAAACACATTTCGCTTGTCTGAAATGCTTTTAAAACTTGCAAAATGTGTTGAAAACATACCAAAAGGGCAATTTGTAGTCACAAACCCTGTGATATTTGCTTATGGAGGCAAGATAGTCTACCACGTTCATCCAACCCTGAGAACTAAGGTAATTTGGACATGTCCACTATAACCAGTCGCTCGTTCTCTCTGTAGTATTTATGCAGTCCTCTCAATTGGACTTATAAAACATTTCACAACCTGGATAGTGTAATAGAACTAATTTTCTCCCTTCATAAAATCAGCTCATTTAGTCCTCCTTCCAGGGCTGGTACTACAACAAGAAAATATTGGACTGCTGCCTAGGGCACCATCGACATAAATCTGTATCAGGTTATTCCTGCCAGCAGCAAATGTGTCTGAAATGCCATGGGGCTGTGGCAAGAGTTTCGTTTTCTAGGGCAGCATAAGTCCTTGAAAACATTGATAGAAAATAAGTCGACTGTATTTAACGAATATAAAGAACGTATTGTTTATGTGTCAAGTAACATCTACTATAGCACTGTTTACTTTCTTTAACATCACTGAATTCAGTGTACTTTGGGACATTGTGCTGACCTGTAAATTTCAATTTGCAGCTAGTCCGGGACTGTACAGTAAAACCATGACTCCCATGTATGACCCTGTCAATGGAACACCAGCCTCTTCAACAATCACGTGGTTCGGTGACAGCCCCTTGACTGAGCAGAACTGTAATATATTATCATTCAGCCAGCCCAACTGTCCTCCAGAGAAACTCAATGAAATGTACCAACCTCGTTCTTTACTAAAGAAAGCAGATCTCAATGCAGGGTAAGAGTTATTTTGTATCTGAAAGCAGATTCGAATAGATATTTTTAAGAACAGTTTTGTGAAGTCATGTATTAAATAAAGTAGTTGCATCTCTTGCTGTGAGGGATTTATACAGTAGTACTTTCAATTTGTTTGCTAATTTATAAAGCAAGCAATTCTGTAATTTTCAAACAATCTTTTTAAATATAATACATCGTAGATCGTTGTACCTCCTTATGTTGTATCAAAAGCACATAGGTGATTAAAAATATTAGTAGGTCAAGGTATTTTAGGCTTTGGTGATTTAATTTGATACCTGGGATGTCCACTTTGCTCATATGAGACTCTTCTATGTTTGGAAAATGAAACCAGATTGCACTTACTGTATTGTATACTGTGTAACATTGTAGGCTGCCTATATATAGTGGACGCCTGCAATATATGTATAAATGTCTGTCTCTAAATGTCCTTTGCACTCTAATGGTGACATTATTAGTCACCCGTAAAAAGAGAATCGCATAGCTACTCTACTGAAATACGTTATTACGGTTGGGTTGTGGTGCCACAAGTTTGAAAGGCAGCTCTCACAGCAGTGTTACAACTGCCTTTTAAACAATGAAAATAAGAACTAGCTTTTCAGCTCTTCAGAATTATATTTCCCAGATATCAACACTTTTTATCAGAAAAAAAGAACATTTCTGGCAGTATGTCTACTTTTTACACAGCCAAAGTTCATTACACAAATGCAGGAATCTTTGTTAGCACACATGCTGAACTGTAGCCATTTCAGGAAGTGACTTTTATTAAAGTGGTTATAATATTTTTTGCAACAAATTACTAGCTGTATATCATTTAGTTTCATACTATATTAGCAAGAGATCGAAGAGTTAATCTATTTGGAGGATGGGTAATGGTGTGGCCAGGTATTAGAAGAACTAAAATAACATTTGCTGTACCTTAAAAACATGTTGAAAGTCAACTCGGAGTTAAATAACTGTATCAAGGAAATTGACATTTAGACACTCTTTAGTCACTGAATTCGTCAGTGACTCACAATATCCTTGGAAAGTATGGTAGAGAGTACTTATGTAAGTAAATGCATCCAATGGCTCCTAACAACTAGCATCCTAGATTGGAAACTTACTGGGCTTTATTTTTCGCCTGCTATCAATATACTAAATCCAGAGCCATGTTAACAGATAAAATGCTGAAATATTTCTAATCAATAAATGAAGTTTGTGTCAAGTACATTCAGTGGGCAAAAACAAAGGGTCCATGATCATTATTAACATTTATCACTTGGTTTCTATTCCTATTTTAAAAGACCAGTCATATGACCTCTGGAGCACACAGTCTAAGACAGTCTGACAAACCTTGCTCAAAAGAAGGCCAGAAAAACTGATTAGTTTTAATGTGGTCACAAATTCTGCACCACCATATTGTGAACAGTCTTTTCTGAAAAGAGCTACTGTGTAAAAGAGCTCGCCCCTGTGTTATTTACTTGTGCTGTGGGGAGGAGCAGACCCAGGGATGAAGTATGTGACATCAGTGAGTGAGGGTCTCACATCTTTTAAACAATAAGGTTTGATGAGATAACCCTGCCCAATGAAAAATAGCTCCCTCTATAGTCTCTCCCTCTGTAGTCTGGACCTCTGGTCGTACCTTTTGTCCATTGCTGTGTGCTAAAAAGGTCGTATGACTGTACTTTAAAAAAAAAAAGAAACTCTGCTTGTTGGTTATATTGATACATGTGCAGCAGGTCAGCTGTGGGAGAACCAACTGATATATGGTCTAGTCCAAGAACTTGATTTGATAATAAATCCATAATTTTTGTTTCAGAACACCTCACGTGAAACTCTCAAATTTGGCTGAACTACTAGGTTTAACATACAATGATAACATGGTTGCTTCCTTATTAACAGCTCTTTCTCTACTGGGAGTTATGAATATTACACAGACATTAACAGATGCCAATGATTGGGAAACATGATCTTTTGTCAAAGGTAATCAAATAAAGATCCTAATATATGGGGCCATCATGATAAGAGTATTTACGTGTCAAAGCACCTACACTTACATCACTTGGAAATGCACTTACAATTGGTTTATCAAAATTACTAACATATTTTTGATGCTATGCTAATTCAAATCCTTGCTAAAGAGACCAATTTCAAAATATCTGTCCAGAAAGCCAACTCTAAAACAAGATTGAAGGAATTAAAAAAGAAAATGTCACACCACAGCGCATTTCCGACCAGCTCAAAAGTCAATGCATTAAAGATCAGTAAGTTAAAGACGAAATAAACAATTTATCTCATGAAAAACATTTTACCATGTACTATTGATAAATACTAAAAACAGCAACAACAAAGACATTTAAAATCCAAAGGACAGAAGAAGGTATAATCCTTCAAATTGGACATTTAGCTCCGACAAATGGAGCAGCAATAATGGATGTTCCGAACAACAGACTTGGCCTCTTTTTTCTTAGGGAATTAACAGCTGCTTTTAGGATATGGCAGCAACAGAGGAAGAGGCTGCAAAAAAGAAACACCGCAAATACAAATTGCACAGTATTCCCCATGCATAACATGGAGCAAGGGTAAGAAACAACAGACTGGTATGGGTCTGGGTCAGACCAAGTAGTCAATCCTGATTTCATTCCCTTTGTCTGAAAAAGAGCACGTGGTTCTGAATAAGGACTTACGGTTTGTCCCCACCCCTCAACATGATTTTTTCACAAAGAGGTGTGAACTCTCAATTTCCTATTGGGATTTTATTTTGACGATTAAACCACTGTCAATCAGGGTGAACCAAATACTGATCTGAAACAGTTCCAAACTGGGATCTAAATGCTCAATGAATTAATGTTACGGTCTGATCAAAAGTCTTACTCATGAGATTGTCAGAGATGGATAACCAAACTGGAATCTGAATATTCCATAGCGTAAAATCCAAAGATACCCTTCTTTTATACTGTACCCAAAATACACAAACCACAATGCCCCTCCCCAAATGATCAATTGTCTCAAGTGTTTCTCAGTTCTAGAACCCCTGTTGAACTTTAGTGACTTTTCTTGAGGTCTCGTGTAACAACTATGCCATCCATTCTGAAGGATCAAAGGTCATCCCGGTGCAGCACCTTTCGTCCAAATCTGGCCTGCATCTATGTACACAACTTTGAATCACAAAAAATGTATCAAACCTTTAATCCTTTCAGGATGCAGCATAGAACATGCTTACAATTTCACTCTGTTTACACATGACGTGCTTCTCTAAAACTCATGAGTGTTGTTTACATAATACATGCTTCTCCAAGGCTCAAGATTGTTCATGTCTTCAGGAGTGGAGGAGGATGGAAGGTTTGCATGGTCTGAGTGTGCATGGACAGAAGCCTCACATCTTAGAAAGACTTGTGTTGTGAAACACCCGAATAAAGATGAGAAGGATTATATGTCCCATGAGCCCGTAAGACTCTCAAGACTCACTTAAGGTGGCGGCCATCTTGAAGCACAGAATCACATTCCTCATGGTCCATAGCGCTCTTGCTAGGCAATCATGCTATATAGTTGTCACTGCTGAGTCTTGTTGGAATCCTGGTAACTAATCTTCCATAAAGTTGACAAGGACGTTGGGGTAGAAGAGTAGTATCTTTCAAGAATAGATTTGCACTTGTTTGTTTCACAGGAGGGTATCCAGAGGGATTTCAAACTTTAAAGCACTTATTAGTATTTAAAGGAGTTGTCCATAGAAATTACTTAATCTATAGCACTGTTTTGTCCACAAGAGTTATCTTTATTAGGAAGTCCATTGCACTGTTTGCTCAGCAAGGAATCAATTGTGTGGATTAAGAACTATTACATACTCTAAAGGAAGTCTATTGCCACGATGTATTGTTATATGTTGTGCTTAGATGAAAGATAGTGAATAAATCTATCACCAGTATTAGAAACTACATATTCAGTACTAACAAATGCTTTCATGTTGTAGGTATCTGCTTGTCACCATGAACGAAAATCAAGCATGAAACATTTTTCCTAATTTTTAATGTAGCACTTGTTGGTAAAAAATCTTATTGTCATCCTTATGATTATTCAGTTAATATATAAAAATATAATTCTATTTTAACTAAAAGAAATGCCAAGTATATATCATAGGCATCACTTCAAGTTAAAACACCTCTACTTTTTAGATATCAATGTTCCAATGTTGCAGATTAAGCCCAGCTGTGCAATCAGGCATATGACAATATATAGGGGCCGATTCTGATCTCGGCCGGTAGGGCTCCGAATCGGATTCGGCATTACCGGATCCGATTCGGAGCCCTGTTTCCCGACCAAATCGTACGCGGGTCCGGCCGAGCAAGTACGATGCAAGCGCCCGCGAAATCGCCGACCGACTCGAACGCGGCTACAACATGCTCCGACCGACTCCCATGGACACAACTCGCACCGCGCAATGGAGACGTTCCCCGGCCGGGTAAGTACGATGCGCACCGCGAGCAGTCCGACCGACTCGCGCCGTCCGGCTCGAAAGAGCTGTCGGAGCCGGACTTTGGGGGTCCGCGTTGGACCCCCCTGTACGCGTAGCCGCGCGAGTTGCACACAGGGGGGACCCATGGGTCCCCCCTACCTGTGCTTGTACGGCACGATGCGCTTCGACACGTACCCGCTGTAGGGGGCGCCCTTGTTCGCCTTGCACCCATTGAGTCAATGGGAGCCCGCGTACGCGTTGTACGACCGGCTCCCATTGACTTCAATGGGAGTCCGACCGAATCGAGTCCGGGTGCATGCGTGCGCATCGTACTCGTTCGGTCAGACTGCCAGAGTCCGATTCGGTCGGAATTCTCTCCGGGTCCGGCTCGGTCGGAGAGATTTCCGGCCCGAATCGGAATCGGCCCCATAGTGTCTCTCTTTCTCTTGTCCCACTCCCTTCTTCCTAAGCCTACTGGATATCCCCCAATAGGATTGTGAAGTTGGCTGTGCATTTCACGAAGTGTGAATTGCCAGGTTGGGGGTGTCCTGACAAATACATGCCACGAGCATATAAGGTTGCGGGATTGTTATATTGATAACATATTGATCATATGGTCAAGCAATGAAACAAAAGCCACTAACGTATGTTGGATTAACACACAAGCCCCATTGGAGGTTTACTGTAAGCCACGCAAATTTAGCATTCTTGGACTTAATGATCATGCCTACGAATGGGTTATTACAAACTGAATTATACCACAAACTGACAGATCACAACGCACTTCTGCGGTTCGATAGCTTCAACCCTCATTCTCTCAGAGCAAACTTCTTTCTCAGCCAATACTTATGTTTAAGGCATAATTATACTGACAATTGTAGATTTGAAGACCAGGTCAATGGTGTATCAAATAAACTTTTTGAAAAACGTTACCCAAAGAAACTGATCAATAGGACATGGAGAAGAGCACAGAATAACAACTGCAAGGCCCTTTTAGAATCTGGAATACATCCACACTGTAACAAACTCCACCTAGTCTGATTACCCGATACATTGAACAAAATTATTAATAAACGCTGGTGTATACTTAATATGGGTGCCAACAGTTATATTAAACCTTTATTTGCCTTCACACAGGGGCTAAAATTGAGATATTATTTGTTCCACACCAGAACTAAAAGAAATTTGGTATTGCAATCACATAAAAAAAAAAAAACGTACTAACAATAATCGGGCACTACCTGTGTGACAGTTGCTAGAGACTGACTCCGGTATGAACACCTTTTTTCATACTTCACAAACACGCCAGCTGCAATATTGATAATGCAATCTATTTGATAATGTGTCTCTGTGGATCACAATAGGTGGGCAAGACCACTAAAATACATATTGGAAAACACAGCTGGAACACATAGTGACAATGAATAACTATCAAAAAGACCATTTCCTCATAAGTGGTCACACAGAAATGATTTGACATGAGTTGTCTTAGAAAAATTCTATTTTCCTACCTACCAGCCATCAGTCATTTAGACAATATAAGTACGAAGATGGAATTATTGACTCAAAACCAGTTTACTTTAAACAGGCAGAGCGATGATGCACCACAGTCTATGATATGAGAATGTTACCTTTTTGAACTACACTATGAATAATTTTGTCAAGTCTGGTTGTCTGTTATGTCCGATTGTATTGTTCGGGTCCCATATTAAAACTGGTCATTTGTCTTGCCTGACCTTATGTCGTACTTGGTCTCATGTCTTGTCTCCTGGTATGATTTGTCTGGTCACATGTGCCATGTTGTTTTGTCATGTCGTGTCTGGTGTGACTGGTGGCGGCTGTTGTGTTGTAGCTAACCCACCAGGAATGATTCAAGTGCTCCTAAACTTCACAATGCACCACTCTTTGGGTGGTGCAGTTTTGTTTCAGTCAACCGTTAATTGTTTTTTACTTATTTTCATCCTCTCAGATAATTAAGTCCTTCCACATACTTTTCAAACATCTGCTTAATTCAGCGTTGTTCCATGTGATTCACTCAGGGCTTCATACAATAGTTAGAGCATCCTTAAAATAATAATTCTTTAGAACAAAGACAACTAAATCCATCAATCAGGCAAGTAGAACTGTTATATTTCATATAGGTACCCCGATATAGGTCTAGGTAACATCATAACCCTTCACCTACATTCTCTCCTATACTACATACATAACGGATTTGAAGGACTGACCTTTTACCTAGTTTCAATACTATACACCAGTACGTAGGGTTTTTCCCTGGACACTGGCCTCATAAATTATGCATGAGGATTCTTAGTTTCTTGGAATCACAGCAGGACCATCATCTCCTGCATAATAACTCTGTATGAAGTTCATTCCTGACGTCATCCTAAGTCAGACACTGGCACAGCAAGGTAGAGCCCCTGGGGACACCTTAGGGTATATAAACACCACATCTTGTTCAGATAGAGAGAGGAGATCAGGACTTCCCGGCCGACACACTGACGCAAGACGCTGAGGTTCCTTCATGCAGATACTCCAGCTCGCAGTGGTCTGACATCCCTTGCTGGGTGTTCAGCTCGAGAACCAGAATGGGGTCCCGCAGTCTCACATCAGGTAATGGGGTTGGCTTTATCCTAGAGGGATTCTTGGCTTTACACCTACTCACATGCTAGGTACACTTAGGTACATCTAGTTAGGGTTGCATCGTAGGAGTACGCATTTTATTGCCATGTATTTTATATACTTGCCTGTGGTTATGATTTTAGCAAAATGGTAGAAACCTACCATCTGTTTACTTTCTTAGTGCTGTTACTTATTTATATATGCTACTGTCTACTGGTGATTTCAGTGCACTTATTTTACGCTAGAATAACGACTGTTCAATAAATACTTATTGAAAACGTCCCAACCGTTTATTCTGTGTATCTCTCTGAGAACAAGTGAGCACGAGTGACTGAGCGAAAAGTAAGTTACTGTTTCCACGGTCCTGAGGGATCAAGGTTGTCATGTTCGATAGTTGCCAAGAACTATTCTCTCCTTGGTAAGAGGAGGTTATAGTGGCATTGTGAGCTAGCTGGTACACAGGTCAACATACCCAGTGGGGGTGTCTGGAATCAGTCTGGACACCAGTCCCGCAGTGTATGTTGTCTAAACGCGCAGATCCTATATAGGTCTTATAGGAACTACATGACAGACAAGCCTATTATGTTTCACACTCTAGAACCCATATCCCGTCAGAGAGTACATTTTTGAGATCTCAACAAATGTGGTTCCTGCTAAGCAAATGTGGGGCAACACAGAACAAGATAGAGGAGGAATCCCCATTGGAGTATAGGGTGTTGGGTTCCCCTCTGTTAAACCACGCAGGGAACGATGGGAGAGGAATCTGGGTAGCTTGGATGATGATGACTGGTGTCAGGGGTGCGGGTATCCTAGAGAAGGTGCAATCCGGGTGGGGTTCCTTCTGATAAAACTGAAGATCCTTCATAGGGCTTACTACACCAGGACTCGCCTGTTCAGTATGGGTCAGGCATCTGATGATTGCTGTGTATGGGGCTGTGATATGAGGGGCACCGTAATCCACATGCTCTGGGAGTGTCTGAAAATGGGGTCCTACTGAAGCGGTTGGGCGATCGGATATCAGAGACCCTGGGCAGTGAGGAGAGGCTTATGCCCCAACTGGTTTCACTGGGAATCTGGGGCAACTAACTGTTCTTCAACTTGGCCTTGATGGTGGCCCGTACGGATATGAGGGCAGAGAAACTAGTGTACCAGGCGAGAGGTTGCCCACGCACCTTTGAGAACATCTGGGGCCCATGGAAAAAGGGGAAAACACAAGATGGTTAGAGAAAGATGAAGGATGTTTGTCTTAAAGAGGAGTGGATTAGGCCTCAATTATGGGTTGGGTGAGGGGATCCCCAGGCCTGCTGTGAACATTAACCAGAAAGAAACATTATTGGCCATGCTGCTGGTCCAATGGTGTTGTGCCTGGTATTGTGTTGTGTGACATGATCATTCTTGTCTGGTGTGATGTTTTCATTTGGTGTGTCATGCGTGGTCTACTGTTGTCTGTTCCACTGTTGTCTGTCTGTGTCATGTCTAATCTAATTTTTTTTATTGTCATGTTTTGTGTCTTCATGGTGTTTTGCATTGGGTGTTGTGTCTGATGTTCTGCAAAGTGGCGTCTGGCTTTACATTACCATGTTGGTTTGGTGTCTCTCTGTGTTGGGTGTGGCCTGGTGTCTTTTCTGTGGCTTTTTTGGGTTTAGTTTGATAATAAGCAATATCTGGGGTAGTGCCTTGTCTTGTCTGGTGTCTCCTTGTGCTTTGTGTCACCCAATAACACAAAATCTACTTTTGTGTCATCAGGTGTTGTACCTAGTCTGTCTGTTATATCAGGCTGGTGCATTCTGGCTAAGCTGCCAGATTTGGATCCTGGAGATCTGGATCACAATCCTAAACTCCCAACATCAGTATGCATATATAAATAGAATATATATTACCTACTGGCGGTCGCCAGTAGGTAGTTATAGTTAGGACCTATTATCCATAGGAAATTCGTAACATTCTTTTCCCAATAACTTTGCTGCCGGTAAACGAATCTTCGCGAAATTTTCAAAACTTATGGCCCGCTCCTGTCAGCTCCCATCTTGAAAGTTTCGGGGTGATTCGGCAAGCGGGGGCCGAGAAAAAAGGGGGTCCCAAAACATGTTTTCTCCATGTTAATTCCCATAGGAAACTTTAGACACGGCTACAGCCCGAACTGCTGAACGGAATTACACCAAATTTGGCAAAAAGGTAGTGCTTGGTTCAGAAAGCGCCCTTTTTTTTGAATGGTGTAAATCCGTTCAGTAATTCCAGAGAAATTCAAAAATAAGAGTCAAAAATCAATTTCCCATAGGAAACTTTATGCAAGGCTACAGCCGAAACTACTGAACGGATTTACCCCAAATTTGGCAAAAAGGTAGTGCTTGGCTCAGAAAGCGACCTTTTTAAAAATGGTGTAAATCCGTTCTGTAGTTGCTGAGAAAATCAAAAATAAAAGTTTTGATATTTAGAGGCACGGAGGATCCGCAGACCCTCCCGACCACGAGCTTCATGCTAATTGGCTGTCAACACTCCAAACCAGGAAGTGTTGGCAGCCATCTTGTGCCTCGGTAGAACCGAGGCACAAGAAAACAGAAAAACTAAGGCGCAAAACAAGAAAAGGGGGCAGGGTAGAAACACCCTGACTCCCTAAGCCTGCTCAGGGGGTCCCACAAGGGCCCCCAGGGCCCAAAAAAGCATTTTTTTTTAAAAACCCACGAGATGCGCGGAGGATCCGCGGATCCGGCCGCGAAAATAATAAAAACGAAGCGTGGGCTCCCGCGCTTCGTTATTAATTAGCCCCAGGGTGGGCCAAGTCCCGGGGCATGCCCAAAATAGTAACATATTTGAAATATCATTGCGGGGGCCCAGGGGGGGACCCCCGCAGCCCCGGGGACCGCCACCCCCTGGGGCTTTCTATAAATATTTGCGGGGGGCACACAGCCCCCCCGCAGCCCCGGGGACCGCCACCCCCGGGCTTCTTTTTTTAATGTATGGGGGCCTCAAAGGCCCCCCCTTGCCCCGGGGACCGCCACCCCCCGGGGCTTTGATTAATTATTTGCGGGGGGTACACTGCCACCCCCACAGCCCCGGGGACTGCCACCCCCCGGGGCTTCTTTTTTTTTTTAAGAAATACCTGTGTGGGGGGGCTCGAGCCCCCCCACACACCCCAGGGACCGCCACCTTCCCGGGGCTCTAATTATTCAAAATTGGGGGTCCTAACGGACCCCCAAGCCCAGGGGACCACCACCTCCCCGGGGCTTTGCAAATGGTGGGAGGGGGCCGCGCGGCCCCTCCTGGAGCCAGTGATGGCCCTGGGGACCGCCACCCCCAGGGCCAGCTCCTGCAGTGTCCCGGGGTGCCCACCCCGGGACACTGCTGTTTGCAATGACAGGGCGGGAGCCTCGCGGCTCCCGCCCTGTCACTGCAAACTGCTTTGCTTCATTGAAGTGAGAGCAGGGAAACCTGCTCTCGCTTCAATGAAGCAAAGCAGATTGCTTTTCCACACGGGGAGCTGCATGTTAGCAGCTCCCCATGTGGAAAAGCAATGCCGGCTCCCGTAGGACGCGGGGAGCCGACGGGACCGTGGGGGGATTGGGGACCCCCCCACGGTCCCCAACGGACAGGGCCGGCCCCGGGGGATGGGGTCCCCGGGGCCAGAAGTGGCCCGGGAGGGGGGCTACACGGCCCCCCTCTCCTGTTTAAAAAAAAATTAAAATGGAGAGGCCAGGCCCTGGGGGATGGGGTCCCCGGGGCCGTATTTGGCCTGAGGAGGGGGGCCACGTGGCCCCTCTCCCCCCAAAAAACAAAAAGGATGGCCAGGCCCCGGGGGATGGGGTCCCCAGGGCAAGGATTGGCCCAGGAGGGGGCCACGCGGCCCCCTCCCCAAAAATAAAAAAACAACAACGAGGCAGAGCCCCGGGGATGGGGTCCCCGGGGCTAAAAGAAGCCTCAGGAGGGGGCCACGCAGTCCCCCTCCTTTGAAAATATATATATATTTTTTTTAATAAAGTGGCCATGCCCTGGGGGATGGGGTCCCCGGGGCCGAAAATGGCCTTGGGAGGGGGCCCCAAAAAACAGGAAAGGAAGGGGGGCCACACAGCCCCCCTTCTATAAAGGAAAAAGAAAAAAAAAGCCGGCATTGCGCTGGAGGCCCCGCCCCCTCCCACCAACACTATGCAAACGCGCCCTGTGGCGCGTTTTAAGCTTAGGAATTAATTCCCCTACAATCCTGAGGGTCCCTGGGGGCTAACTAGCCCACCAGGTACCTCTAGTTAGCGCCACAGGGTTGCGTTGCAGAGAGGTGGTCTGAGGCCACGCCCCTTTTTACACCTCTCTGCAACGCAGCTCTGTGGCGCTTACTGGAGGTACCTGGTAGGCTAGTTGGACCCCAGGGACCCTCAGGATTCAAGGGGACTTAATCCCCCAACTTAAAACGCGCCAGGGGCGCGTTTGCACAGTGGTGAAGGGAGGGGGCGGGGCCTGAGGTGACATGTGTGCAAACACGCCCTGGGGCGCGTTTTAAGTTGGGAATTAATTCCTCTTCAATCCTGAGGGTCCCTGGGGCCAATCTTGCCCACCAGGTACCTTCAGTAAGCACCACAGAGCTGCGTTGCAGAGAGGTGTAAAAGGGGCGTGGCCTCTGAACACCTCTCTGCAAGGCAGCTCCCTGGCGCATACTGGAGGTACCTGGTGGGCTAGTTGGCCCCCAGGGACCTTCAGGATTGAAGAGGAATTAATTCCCCGAATTAAAACGCACCACGGGCGTGTTTGCACACATGTCACTTCAGGCCCCGCCCCCTTCCTTCACTACTGTGCAAACGCACCTCCTGGTGAGTTGTAAGTTGGGGAATTAATACCCCTTGAATACTGAGGGTCCTGCAGTGTCCCGGGGTGCCTACCCCCGGGACACTGCTCTTTGCAATGGCAGGACGGGAGCCTCGCGGCTCCCGTCCTGTCATTGCAAACTTGCTTTGCTTCATTGAAGCGAGAGCAGGGAAACCTGCTCTCGCTTCAATGAAGCAAAGCAGATTGCTTTTCCATAAGGGGAGCTGCATGTCAGCAGCTCCCCTTATGAAAACGCAATGCCGGCTCCCGCAGGACGCGGGAGCCGGCGGGACCGTGCAGGGATTGGGGACCCCCACGGTCCCCAACGAGTGGCCAGGCCCCGGGGGATGGGGTCCCGGGGCCATTAGTGGCCCGGGAGGGGGACACGCAGCCCCCCCCCAAAAAAAAAAAAAAGGGCAAGGCCGGCCCCGGGGATGGGGTCCCCAGGGCCTTAAATGGCCTGAGGAGGGGGCCACGCAGCCCCCTCCAAAGATTTTAATTTTAAAAAGGGCATGCCCCGGGGGATGGGGTCCCCGGGGCCAATAGAGGCTCAGGGAAGGGGGACCACGTGGCCCCCTTCCCGTTTTTTTTTATTTTAAAAAAAAGAAAATCCTTGGTCCCCAGGGCCAAAAGTGGCCGAGGGAAGGGGGGCCACGCAGCCCCCTCCCATACAAAAAAAAAAAAGACCGGCATCGTGCCGGAAGCCCCGCCCCCTCCCTGCAGCAGTCTGCAAACGCGCCCCCTGGCGCGTTTTAAGAAGGGGAAGTAATTCCCCTTGAATACTGGGGATCCCTGGGGGCCAACTAGCCCACAAGGAATCTCCAGTATGCGCCAGGGGGCTGTGTTGCAGAGAGGTGTACAGAGGCCATGCCCCTTTTTACACCTCTCTGCAACGCAGCTCTGTGGCGCTTTTTGGAGGTACATGGTGGGCTAGTTGGACTCCAGAGACCCTCAGAATTCAAGGGGACTTAATCCCCCAACTTAAAACGCGCCACGGGGCGCGTTTGCACAGTGGTGAAGGGAGGGGGTGGGGCTTCAGGTGGCATGTGTGCAAACAGGCCCCGTGGCGCGTTTTAAGATGGGGAATTAAATCCCTTCAATCCTGAGGGTCTCTGGGGCCAACTAGCCCACCAGGTACCTCCAGTAAGCGCCACGGAGCTGCGTTGCAGAGTGTTGTAAAAAGGGCGTGGCCTCTGAACACCTCTCTGCAACGCAGCTCTCTGGTGCATACTGGAGGTATCTGGTGGGCTAGTTGGCCCCTAGGGACCCTCGGGATTGAGGAGGAATTAATTCTCCAACTTAAAACGCTCCACAGGGAGTGTTTCCAGACATGTCACCTCAGGCCCCACCCCCTTCCTTCACCATTGTGCAAATATTCCTCTAAAATCAGCCGAACTACGAATTCCGATTTACTCACCTGTTATCAGGAGAGACCTCAGTGCTGCATCTTTGAGCCCAGTTCTGATCCTGAAAAGTAATTTTAACCGTACTTACCAGTAACTTGAATTTCCTTCCATAGGATATCATTGCCTGCTTTTTTGCTGAAAAAGTTTCTAAGTGTCGATTTTTGAAACATACAAATATTCCTCTAAAATCAGCAGAACTACGAATTCCGATTTACTCACCTGTTATCCGGAGAGACCTCAGTGCTGCATCTTTGAGCCCAGTACTGATCCTGAAAAGTAATTCTAACCGTACTTACCAGTAACTTGAATTTCCTTCAATAGGCTAACATTGACTGGTTTCACTTGGAAATTCTTCTAAGTGTGGAGTTTTGGAACTTTATAATATTCCTCTAAAATCAGCTGAACTACTAATTCCAATTTACTCACCTGTTATCAGGAGAGACCTCAGTGCTGCATCTGTGAGCCCAGTACAGATCCTGAAACGTAATTCTAACCGTACTTACCAGTAACTTGAATTTCCTTCCATAGGCTAACATTGACTGGTTTCACTTGGAAATTCTTCTAAGTGTGGAGTTTTGGAACTTTATAATATTCCTCTAAAATCAGCCGAACTACGAATTCCGATTTACTCACCTGTTATCAGGAGAGAACCCAGTGCTGCATCTTTTAGCCCAGCACTGACCCTGAAAAGTAATTCTAACCGTACTTACCAGTAACTTGTATTTCCTTCCATAGGAATCCATTGTCTGGTTTTCAGCAGAAAAGTTTCAAAGTGTCGATTTTCACAAACTACAAATATTCCTTTTAAAATCGCCTGTATGACTTAAACGCATTCTTTCAACTGTTTACAGGAGATGCACCAGTGCTGGATCCAGGATCCACCACTGAGTAAGAAAAAGTAACGATAACACTACTTACCTGCTAAGTGAATTTCCTCCCATAGGATAACATTGGTGATTCTATGTGAAAAAGTTTCTAAGTGTCAACTTTTAAAATACAATAATATTCCTTAAAAATCACTACTGTAACCAAAACGCTTTTACTCAACTGTTTACAGGAGATGTCCCAGGACTGAATCTAGGATCCAGTCCTTTGGTTAGAAAAGTAATCCATAAAGTAACTAATTGCATTTAACTAGAAATTCACATTGAGCTCAATGTTGCATTGTGTTTGAAATTGTGTTGCCCATTGCAACAACTGTAACTACTGTACTTAAAAGTCTATTGCCTATTTGCAAAGTATTTAAACTAAAGTAATTCATTCTGAGAAAGTATATTTTGTAATGTAATGTATAATGTAATTACAATGTAATTTAAAATATAAAATATCTAAAAATAAATAGTTTAAAAAAATGTAGTAAATCAGTATCAAAAAAATAAATATAACAATTAATACATTAAAAAATTGTCATTTACAAAACCTTTGAAATTCACTGAAAAAACCATAGGTTTCAGGCACGTTATAGTTAGAAATTAGCATTTAAAAACCTTAGAAATTCACTGAAAAAACCATAGGTTTTAGGGACAGTTATAGTTAGTTGGACATTGCACTCGTACAAAACCCGTGAAATTCCCCCGTTATAGTTAGTTCAGCTAACTATAACTCGCGCCCGCAATGCACTGCTGATGACGTCACATATTACATCACTCATGACATGGTCAGTGACATCACTGATGACATCATCCACATGATAATCTGATGCACCTCCTCACACCCTAATATAACCTTTGATACACCCACTCTAAATTACAGACTGCCATTCGCAAAACCATAGACACTCCAACACCAATAACTACATACCCACTCACTGATTCTTAGGTCTACACACACATCCACTCACTCACCCGTACAGTCACTCATACTTACGGTCACTCAGTACAGGACTATCATATGCACTCATACTCCTATATAGACACTCAAACACTGCCACTCATCCATAGAGGTACTCACACACCTAGTCAGTCATGCAAATAATTAAACACACTGCCATTTACTCACCTATACAGTTATACACACACCAGCTCACTTACTCATACAAATACTAGCACATTCTTACGCTCTTATACAATCACTGATACAAGCACACACTCATCCATACAGTCACTCTCACAATCACACACTCTCACTTATAGCTATTTATATACTCCAACACACATATATACTGCCTTTCACATATGTAGTTACTCACACATGTACCACTGGGACATACATTCACTCACTAACACATTCTTACACACACTTACCCACCTATACAGTCTATCACAGATGCACTCTTGAAACCATCCACCCAGTGAATCACCCACTCACACATCTATGCACAGAGTCGCACACACCCCACCCACACAAACACTCAGGCACCCATACAGATACTCAGACAACCAATCAATAACTCATATAGACACTCATGTAGCTATTCACAAACCCATGCAGCCACTTACACAGCAACAGACAGACGGATACAGACATTCACCCAGTTTAGTCACTAACCCATGCATTCAGTAAGATACGTTTAATCACTCACTTATAGAGTTAGTCACGCACCTACTAAATCATCCATACAGACACTTATACACCCACTCATTCTTCAATACGCCTTTCCCTATATATATTAAAAATATTTAAACTTTACAGAAACACGCAGTTACTGGATGATGTCATCAGTGATGTCATTTGAGATGTCATCAGTGATGTCATCAGTGATGTCACTGACCATGTCATGAGTGATGTAATATGTGACGTCATCAGCAGTGCATTGCGGGGCGCGAGTTATAGTTAGCTGAACTAACTATAACGGGGAATTTCACGGGTTTTGTACGAGTGCAATGTCCAACTAACTATAACTGTCCCTAAAACCTATGGTTTTCAGTGAATATATATACATATGTGTATATATATATATATATATATATATATATATATATTCCATAAATCTCTGCCCTGCCAGGCTGCCAGGGTCTTGGGCTGCCAGTCACGGAGTTACGGACTGGATTTAATGAGGCAAGCCTGACCCGTCCTGTTCCACAATGAAAGAAGAAAGGGATTTCCCTACGAAAAAATCGGAGTGGTGAAGGGCAAGGGAGCGAGCATGAGCACTGTTTCCTGCTTGCATTTGGAGGTTTTTGTGTGCATAAAAGGAGAAACAGAAACAGAGCAGGAGCTCTTATCATGAAGCTAATGTATGCGAACTGCATTGGAGAATAACTAAAGTTTGGCAGCTGAAGGTATGAACTAAAACATTACGAAATAAGCTGCTGTACTAAGATGATTTGGAAACTTTGCAGTGCGCATTTTAAAGAAACAATACGATCAATACCTACACATTTAAAAGGAGGTTTGATGACACATTATCACGTGGTCGTTTTGAAAGGAGAAGCACACCTGTGATCAAGACTCTAGAGGGAGTTGAAACGCGTAAGGGATGAATATAGCAACTGCTGCATACTCTGTGTAAAAATTAAAGCACTTTTTTCCTCCAAGTGGTTTGTCGGAGTCTTCTTGCCTAAGAAGTTGATGTTGGATATATATAATGAATGAAGAGACCGCACTCTCGAGAGGTGAAACGACTCAGTATGTTTATTTACCGGGTCAACAAAACAGGACGCGTTTCGGCTCGCACCTTTTTCGACTGCAAATTACTCGGCAGCTACGCCATGTTTATATTTACAAATGTGCATGTTCAATTACGTTTAACATTCATTGACACAAAGAATGGACCATTTCATCAGGATCCGGTGGTCTCCGCCATCTTAAAGTGACTTTGTGCTACATAATAACAAAGCAAACAATGTCGTGTATCATAATTCCTATACCGCAAAATTCAAAAAAGTTTGTCAAATCTAGTGATGGTTTATTTACTTTATGTTGCACCGTTCATTCATTATTTCACTCTGTATGAGTTAATTATTCAGTCATTTACCTACTAAAATTTCGGAAGCAACCAAACAGGAAATCAACCCAACTTTTTATCAAGACATGATTTGCTATAAATTACGTCATTGATTCATTATGTATGAATTGATCAGTCATATATAAGCAAACCCCTTTTGGATTTCGGAAGCACAATGTCAACATTAATTGCCTAGTAAACACCAAGCGAAAACATATATAGAATTATGCTTATATAACTATCACGCTCTGTATGAGCAAAATAAATAATCAATTTGGTGTCAATATTCAGTAATTGAATGTTTCTAAATAATAATCAAACGGTAAATTAAAATTGCAGACAGATTGGTAATCAGAGTGACAAGATATAATCTGGAACATGTTAGCCCAAATGAATTGTTAGTTCCTCTTCTGTGTTGAGGCCTGTGGGTACCCGTGTCTGGAGGTCTATGATGAATCTAGATTCGAGTCTGCGTAATCTTAGCTCTCTATTTCCCCCTCTTTCATGTGGCAGAACATGATCAAGGCAATAAAACTGTAACAAGTTTCTATTGCTTTGATGGTATTTCATAAAGTGTCTTGCCACTGGATACGTTAAATCATTCTTCTCAATTGCCCTGGCATGTTCGAAGATTCTCCGTTTGGTAGGATGAATGGTGCTGCCTATATACATCAATTTACATGGGCATATCAAACAATAAACGCAATAGGGGGTATTGCAAGTTAGAAATTTTGTTATCGATCTAGGTTTCTCATATCCTGGTACTGCATATGTTAAAATTTTCAAGCTATTTTTACAAGCCTTGCATTTAGTGCAAGGAAAGAATCCTGTCAAATCATTAATTCGGGGATTGCTGGGATTAGTTTCGAGATGGCTTTGCACTAAACAGTTTTTCAATGATCGACTCCTTCTATAAGTGATTGTAGGATAATCAGGTAAGCTATTACCAATAATGGGATCTGTTTTCAGAATATACCAATTACGTTGAATAATCTGTCTAATATTCTGTGCCTCATTGGAGAAGGTAGTGATTAGTCTGAATTCTGGGTTTGCCTTAGCATTCTCTTGTATTGTATTTCTCTTATCGCTTTGCAGGCAATTCCTTGAAATTTCATCTACTCTTTCTAGTGTTTTTTGTAGCAAAGTCTTAGAATATCCCCTTACTTTAAATCTTTCTAATGCTTCACTTGCTGCCTGTTCAAAGTCCTGTTTCCTTGTACAGTTCTTTTTTAGGCGCAAAAGTTCACCGTAGGGGATACTTTTTTTTAGTGGATTCGGGTGACTGCTATGTGCCTCTAAAATAGCATTCCCTGCAGTTGGTTTACGAAATAGAGTTGTACATATCTGACCATCTGCAATGAACACTTTTACATCCAAGTAATTTACTTTGGTAGCACTAATATCTCCACTAAAATGTACATTCACTGTGTTGTCATTCAGCACTTTGATATACTGCTCTACCTCTTCTTGTGGTCCCTTCCATAGAATAAATAGATCGTCTATGTAACGATACCAACCTACAATACATGATAGCCATTTGTTGTTGATATCAGCCCATGCCACCTGCTTCTCCAACCAGCCTACGAATAAATTCGCATAGCTGGGGGCGAAGCAGGTGCCCATGGCTGTGCCTTTTAGCTGTCTAAATAGTTGTTTCTGAAAGAGAAAAATATTATTAGTGAGGCAGAAAGTGAGGAACTCAATTAGCATCTCATTGTGTTCAGCAAGTTTCAATGACCTGCCCTTCAGAAAAAATCGTATGGTTTGTATGCCTTTCTCGTGGTCTATACAGGTATATAGGCTTGTTATATCAAGTACTACCATCAACATATCAGATTCCCAGTTGATATTGGAAATAATTCTAATGAAATCTTTGGTGTCACGGATATACGATGGTAGTCTCTTGACGAAATCAAATAGGAAGTAATCAATGAATTGAGACATAGATTCAGTCAGGCTGCCCTTAGATGAAATAATCGGGCGACCTGGAGGTGTTTTATCATCTTTGTGTATGTTTGGAAGATGGTAAAATGTTGGTGTCATAGGATGTGTACAATTAAGGAACCGTACTTCCTCGTGATCTATCATGCCTCTCACAAACCATTTTTGTATCATATCATGGTATGCTGTAATGCTTATTTGGTATTCTTCTTTAGAGATTCTGGCATAACAGTTGATATCTGATAGTTGTCTCAATGCTTCCTTACAGTAATAATCCTTTGTCATCAAGACAATATTGCCTCCCTTATCAGATGGTTTACATACTATGTTTTTGTCTCTTTGAATTCCTTGTATAGCCTTTTTTTGTTCAAAAGTCAAATTCATCTTGATGCGATTGGATTTGGTCTTTTTCAGTTTCATCAATCTCATTTGCCTCAGATCTTTTTTCACTGTTTCTTCAAAAACATCAATGGTGTCAAATGGTGTGACTGGAATGAAGGTCGATTTCACCTTAAATCTCGATTTCGTCTTCTTTTGTGTGATTCCAAAACTCTCAATATCCGTTATACCCGCAGCATGTTCTCTCATTTCAGGAGTAGACTCATGGTCTACTAATGCCCGTAAAGTTTCAAGATCTTCTCCTGTTAAGATGTCTGTTGATTCTGGTGTTCTTTCTGGGCTCTCCACTGATTGTTGTTGCCCAATCAAGCCTTTGATTTTAAAGAACTTATGTAGTTTGAGTTTCCTAGTGTAAAGATAAAGATCAATACGTGTTTGAGTATATTCAAAATTTTGAGTTGGACAAAACGTAAATCCCATTTTCAATGTTGATTCTTCGATTTTGGTTAGTTTTCTGGGGGTCAGATTGATTATGGTTAATTCATCTGCTACATTCATTTCATGAAACCCCGTTTGCTTCTTGTTTGTGAGGCCACTCCTTCATTTGTGCTTGTTGTAGCCTCCTCGTCTTGTATTTCTTCTCTTCCTTGTGTCTTGCGTTCCGGGGGCTTGCCTCTGCCTCCCCGTTGCCACGAATGTCTCAGCAATTGAAATTCCTTGTGAAAAAGGGACTGTTTTGTGATTTTGTCTTGAGGATCTTCTTCTCCTGATTGCTCATTATCAGTGGTGATGTCAGATTCCGAGGTCTCTCTCTGTTCAATGGTTTTGCGGTTGATATTGCTCCTTAATGCTCTTCTTGGGGCATCAAATTTCCGGGCAAATGTTAACACTCTTCCTTGCTAGTAATCATATGCATCTCAATTGAATTTGGTATGCTTCTGTTGTTTGATTTTTTTCTTCATATGCCATAAGTCGTTTTTTCATAGCTTCCCAAAGCTCCTCTCTGGTCTTGGCATCTTGTTCAGTAGTAATTGATGTTTCTAACTCCTCAATCTCTTTTAGGCATTTTTCTCTGTCGCTCCAGGACTTTGAACAGGCAGCAAGTGAAGCATTAGAAAGATTTAAAGTAAGGTGATATTCTGAGACTTTGCTACAAAAAACACTAGAAAGAGTAGATAAAATTTCAAGGAATTGCCTGCTAAGCGATAAGAGAAATACCATACAAGAGAATGCTAAGGCAAACCCAGAATTCAGACTAATCACTACCTTCTCCAATGAGGCACAGAATATTAGACAGATTATTCAACGTAATTGGCATATTCTGAAAACAGATCCCATTATTGGTAATAGCTGACCTGATTATCCTACATCACTTATAGAAGGAGTCGATCATTGAAAAACTGTTTAGTGCAAAGCCATCTCGAAACTAATCCCAGCAATCCCCGAATTAATGATTTGACAGGATTCTTTCCTTGCACTAAATGCAAGGCTTGTAAAAATAGCTCGAAAATTTTAACATATGCAGTACCAGGATATGAGAAACCTAGATCGATAACAAAATTTCTAACTTGCAATACCCCCTATTGCGTTTATTGTTTGATATGCCCATGTAAATTGATGTATATAGGCAGCACCATTCATCCTACCAAACGGAGAATCTTCGAACTGGCCAGGGCAATTGAGAAGAATGATTTAACGTATCCAGTGGCAAGACACTTTATGACATACCATCAAAGCAATAGAAACTTGTTACGGTTTTATTGCCTTGATCATGTTCCGCCACATGAAAGAGGGGGAAATAGAGAGCTAAGATTTCGCAGACTCGAATCTAGATTCATCATAGACCTCCAGACACGGGTACCCATAGGCCTCAACACAGAAGAGGAACTAGCAATTCATTTGGGCTAACATGTTCCAGATCATATCTTGTCACTCTGATTATCAATCTGTCTGCAATTTTAATTTACCATTTGATTATTATTTAGAAACATTCAATTACTGAATATTGACACCAAATTGATTATTTATTTTGCTCATACAGAGCGTGATAGTTATATAAGCATAATTCTATATATGTTTTCGCTTGGTGTTTACTTGGCAATTAATGTTGACATTGTGCTTCTGAAATCCAATAGGGTTTGTTTATATATGACTGAACAATCATTTCATACATAATGAATCAATGTCGTAATTTATAGCAAATCATGTCTTGATAAAAAGTTGGATTAATTTCCTTTTTGGTTGCTTCCGAAATTTTTGTAGATAAATGACTGAATAATTAACTCATACAGAGTGAAATAATGAATGAACTGTGCAACATAAAGTAAATACACCATGACTAGATTTGACAAACTTTGTTGAATTTTGCGGTATGGGAATTATGATACACGACATTGTTTGCTTTTGTTATTGTGTGGCACAAAGTCACTTTAAGATGGCGGAGACCACCGGATCCTAATGAAATGGTAAATTTTTTGTGTCAATGAATGTTAAACGTAATTGAACATGCACATTTGTAAATATAAACATGGCGTAGCTGCGGAGTAATTTGCAGTCGAAAAAGGCGTGAGCCGAAACACGTCCTGTTTTGTTGACCCGGTAAATAAACATACCGAGTCGTTTCACCTCTCAAGAGTGCGGTCTCTTCATTCATTTATTGCTTGGAGTTTGAGCTGGATATATATATATATATACAGAGAGTGATATAGATAGAAATAGATATAGATAGAGCTATTCATATAGCTAGATATATTTAGAGCTTTGTGTAAATTAAAGCGCATTTGTGGTGTATTTTGTGGTTTATTCTGTCTTGTAAAGGTACACTATATTAATGCAGAACAAACTCACCCCATGGTTTCTGCATATGCCAATTTAGGCTAATAGTGCTGATTTATTGAAGCGTTATCTTGTGACATAGTTATGTTAGTTTCAACAGGTGTTGGGTCATTGTCTTAAGACTCAGCAAAAGTAGTCCAAGTATTCCATTGGATACTAAGCATTTTTGGAAATGACCATCGTTTGTGTGATGTCCTCATAGATTTTTACTCAATTTGTTTTGCTGGATTTAGAACTCTTTGCACTTTCCCCCCTGCTAACCAGTAGTAAAGTTCCCGTGCTCTGCCATTAACCATGGTTGAATTGGCAAACTGCTAATTTGTATATTTAACTTGCCCATAAGCCCCAGTATATGGAACAAAGTGTACCCAGCATCTGAAAGTTAAATGCCATCAGTGGACTGCTGCACCTATTGTGCCATTCACTACAGTGGCAGTGCAAACATGACTTCAGTCCTAACTTTGTTTCCTGGCTGTACCAGTATAAAAACTGCAATTAGATATGTCAAAATAAACCAAGGTCAAAACCTTCCTTTGCAATATTAACAGGTCACCCCTATGTAGGCTTTGCAGGGTGGATGGTATTTAAAAGTTGGACATGTATATATGTAATGTTACCATATTTTCTGCAGTGGCTAGCACCCAAAAGCTATTTCCACAGTTAGGAGGCATGTTGGCCCATAGAGAAACACTGGGAAGCAATATTATATTCTATGATCTCAAAGTAGACACAAGCTAGAGAAACGATTCAACAACTATTTTTTATATTTATTAAAGCCCAACTTAATGGTGAAGTCGAAAGTTTCATAAACATTAAGTAAAAATAACTTTTTAGAAATTACCTTTTACCTGCCTGAAACTACTGCAAGCTAATATACATACGCCTTTCAATTGTCACCTAGCTAGTGAATGGCCCTGAATGAAGTGTGAAAACTGCTCCCAGAGCAGAGACAACAACCAAAAGCCTAGGTGTGGGGAGGAGTTTTTGTTCCTCTGGCAGGATGACCATTTGGGCTGTGCCCAGGAACTTAGTTTACTACAAAGGGGGCTCCCCTGTCGCAGGCAGATGTCAGATGGCAACTGGACAGGCCCCAACTTTTGTCCTCATAGTTGGACAGGAACAAAACCCAGTGAGGAGAGAGCTGTCCCCAGAACTGGTTTTGAGTGACCAGAGAGAAGGGGCTGCTCATTACCTTGGCTACAGCCCTTGGTGGACACACAGGCTCTGCACAAGGGGAAAAGGGTATCACCATTTTGGATTTTAGGAGTGAAGGACACTGTGGGATTGTTTGCAGTAAGCATGGAGGAACTACTGCAATAGTGGGCAGGGTTGACTCTGGGAAATTTAACCCCATTGCTTAGGGGGACAAGGAGTCTTCTCTACCCACCATCTAGTGCCAGGCATACATTTGGCATCCCCTTGCACCCTCCTCAGAAAACTACTGGACTGGACTTGTCCTCTCCTGTTCCTCCTCGCATCCAGGAGGAGGGTGCCTCAAATTTCTCCTGCTCTGAGCTTATCCTGCCAAAACCAACCTATTCACCATTACTGCGCCCAACAGATACCCAACCTTTAGAGCCCGCTTCAGCTGTAGACTGCTGCCTTGCCCACTGAAGATTTTTTACTTCCATCTATGAGACCCAAGATGAAACCTCCAACCTAGTCAAATCTAGTTTCTGTATCCGCCCCGCACTCCATCGCGGTCAGTCTCAAATTGCCTACAGTGACCAGTTGACCGAGGTTGGCACTTAATGCTATTTTGATGCTATTTTAATTTTAAAATTACAAAATTCATATCTTGGTTTTCTATTATTGGATTTTGCTGTTTTGGTATCCTTATATTTATTAAAATTTACTTGGTTTGGGATTTTTATTGTGTTGTATTTTAACTTTATTTCTGGTTTGACACTGCATAAATACTTTATACATTACCTTAAGTTAAGCCTGTCTGCATAGCTACCAGGGAGTTGAGCTCGGGTTAATTTAGTGACATCAATGGTTTACCCTGAGAGGGATTGTGATTTTACTCAAGGTGGGTAGTTACCGCCTTTGGACTAATGACCGACTTTCTTCCTAGCATAACAAGCATAGTTTCATTTTTAATTTGCAGTTGGATGTGTGGATGCATTTGCCCAAAAATTGAGCCTTTCTTCTTCACAAAATCCTGAAACAATACTTGCAATGGCATTGCAAGGATGCTGTAGGCCGTAATGCAAGGAAAATGATATGCCATTCCTTGATCTGGTAGTGAAAAAGAACTATCATGATGGTGCAGAAGGCCCCTTACCTACTTTGGCCCTGGTGCCACCCCACCTATTACTGTCCAGTGTTTTGTAATTTTATCTTTAGCTGAATAGCATAATCTAGTAGATTTTAGCTCAAAATGTCCTGCAGCTTCAGTTAGCTTTGTTGATCCTTTAAGCAAGCTAGAGTTTATATTGCAGACATTAGAGGCAATGCTTGCTATGCAAATTGTGATCACTAACTAAAGCTTTGTATTTTCTAAAGATTTGTTTAACCGACTTCCAAACATTCTCACATGAACAGTTGCTGGAAGACAATAGGTGTAGAGCCCATCAGCAGTACTTTGGGGCATATTTACAAGAGCTTATCGCCACCAGAATGTCACTTTTTGTGACGTTCCGGTAGCTATAAGCCCTTCCCCTTATTTACAAGGCGGCGTTAAGCTACTTAACGTTGCTTAATGCCGCCTTGTGAATAAGGCCCCCTTTCACGCAGCACTTAGCGTGAAAGGGGCAGGCAATGGGTGTTGCAGTGGGCGTTCCGCTGCAACACCCATTGCTTTTTGACGCTGCCCCCTATTTACAAGGGTGGCGTAAATATGGGCAGCGCCAAAAATAAGACCAGGGAAAACCTGGTCTTAACCTGGCAAAACTAGGAGAAATTATAATTTTTCTCCTCATTATTGTTGTTTCTATGTGTGCTGCATTCTGCAGCACACATAGAAACAGCAAATCACCACTAGTGATTTTTCATGTGCAGGAAGGTGTCGCTTCCTGCACTAAACAATCATTAAAAATGATGAGTTGTAATTTCTATGTATGCTGCATAAAGCAGCACACATAGAAGTTACAAATCGCCATTACTGATTGTTTATGTGCAGGAAGGTGTCCCTTCCTGCACAAAAACAATCATTCCCCGCAACGCAGGCACCCTTGCAATACTGCACAAGGGTGCCTGCGTTGGCGCTTGGCCGCTAAATTAAGCGCCAGAGCTAGGGGAAACGCATTCTTGTAAATACAGCACATCCCTGCATTTGGAAATTGTCAGTGCGCGGGGTTAGCAATTTTGGAGCCACACCGTGCTCCTCCAGTTTATTGTATATATGCCCCTTAGTTTGTAAAAGAATAAGTGCCCGTGCCTAGTGTTTAGCTCAGAAGCCCCTACTGCCAGCACTATAGAATGTCAAGGTTGCCATATACTAAGGCTTCGTGGTCTTGATTCCAGCTCATGCCCCTTTCATTCACCACCAGACACTCCCTGCTCATTCACCTCACACTTTCAAATTCTTTTTTATCCTTGATTTTTTTTTGTCACTGTTTTTCAGTCTTTCTCTTGCGCCTCCTTTCCCCATTTTGCGAAATCTCTCTCTTGCTCTGGGTGAAAGTCTGATGAGGAAAAATATGTGCTGGTCCCCAAAAATGAGTGACGGTGGACGCCACCGGCTCAAATTAAGCACTGCCCATCTGGCAGATAGGTATCAGTTCACCCTCTTTCTTTGAAACTCTAATGCATTTTATTGTGTTTGCTGATAAAGCCGTATAGGGCAGTTTGTGCAAAATTCAAGCAAACTTAAGAAAATATGCAAATTTAAACCCTGAACTCTCAAAATTTCAGGAGTTTGAAGAGTCAGACAAAAACGTTGGATCAGGTCCACTGCACCTTCCTTGCTTCCTTTATGACTTTTAGCTCTTGTGTTTACCTTGATCAAAGTTCAATAAGAAAGGAGCCTTTACATGTTCTGAAAGAATAGTTTAAAGTACATCAGTATTTAAATCAAGTTTGTGGATGTGACGCGATGGTTGTATGTAACAATTTTAATTTTGTAGCAGTTTCTCAAAGTGTGTTTTTGTTTTTATGCATGCAGTTGGCTTGATTCTTCTCGATCACTTATGGAGCAGGATATCCAGGAGGATGATCAGTTGTTACTGCGTTTTAAATACTACAGTTTCTTTGATTTAAATCCAAAAGTAAGTTGGTGCCTTATTTTCCTCTGCATGTTTGCATTTTTGTTGTGAATATTCACCTGCTATATTATGTCACGTTGTTGATTGTACCTTTGCTTTGCACCACAACCTGGTGAGATATTAACACATTTGACATTTAAATTTAATGCAGTCAGAACAAGCTCTTCAGTGTGTCAGAGAGCTGCACATCATGGAATAAGTAAGCAGTGATGTTTACACAGTGTACAGCACTCCTAGGGGGGTCTATTGGTGTTAATCTTAGTGAACCTGCCTCAGACATGCCAATTTGGATAAAATGTTCACCATGTGAGAGAGGAAAAGAAGGGGTGAGGTCATGGAGATGAGGTGGGGCTTTATTCCAAACAATGACGGATACCCACTCCACACCTCCCCAAAACACAAACAACAAGCATTTGCAATGCAATAGGTCTCGCATTTGTTAAAGTTAGTGCTGTTGGTGTTGAAAATGACAATGCTTTTTACTTTTTAAATTTTATTTGCATTTGAGTAATTATATTTGCATAGTGCTATTGCCATTGGTATAAAAAGCAAAAGTAAAAAACAAAAGACAAACCGCATATTACAGAAGACACATATTATACAGCACGCCCAAAACCAACATTGCGCAGAATAAAGAATATATATATATATATATCCAAGAACCAAGACGCTCCTGCTGGAAACCGGAGACCCAAGGGAGGTGGCGCAAAAACCGGTGGAGTGGCTGGTAGTAAAATCCAAGTACGAAGCACAATATAACGCGCTCTCAGAGACCACACCAAGACTTCCAAATACTCGATTTATTGCTTCATAAATCGAAACGTGACACGTTTCAGCAGTCAAGCGGCCTTGATCTAGACGGCTTGATGGCTGAAACGCGTCACGTTTCGATTTATGAAGCAATAAATCGAGTATTTGGAAGTCTTGGTGTGGTCTCTGAGAGCGCGTTATATTGTGCTCAGTACTTGGATATATATAGATATATATATATATATATATATATATTATCTACTGGCGGTCGCCAGTAGATAGTTATAGTTAGGACCTATTATCCATAGGAAATCCGCAACATTCTATTTGAAATAACGTTGGCGCCGGTTGACGAATCTTCGCGAAATTCTCCAACTTGTTGGGGCGCTCCGGTCCGCTCCTATCCTGAAAGTCTCGGGGTGATTCGTCAAGCAGGGGCCGAGAAAAAAGGGGGGTCCCAAAACGTGTTTTCCCCATTCATTTTTCCATAGGAACCTTTAGTCGCAGCTACAGCCCGAACTGCTGAACGGAATTACACCTAATTTGGCAAAGAGGTAGCCCTTGGTTCAGTGTCGTGCCTTTTGCTAAAATGGTGTAAATCCGTTCAGTAGTTCCTGAGAAATTAACAAGTAAAATCACATATATATCTATGGCCGCGTCGGATCCGCGTACCCTCAGCGCACCCTGCGCGCACCGTCCCGATCACGAGCTGCATGCTAATTGGCTGTCAGCTGGCTGTCAACATTCCGAATCAGGAAGTGTTGGCAGCCATTTTGTGCCTCGGTAGAACCGAGGCACAAAAACAAGTGCCCCCACACGCCCCGGGGACCGCCACCTCCCCGGGGCACTAAAGATTTAAATATGGGGGTCCGTTACGGACCCCCAGAGCCCTGGGGACCACCACCTCCCCGGGGCTTTGAACAAGTTGTGAGCGGGGCCCTCCTGGAGCCAGTGATGGCCCTGGGGACCACCACCCCCCAGGGCCGGCTCCTGCAGTGTCCCGGGGTGCCTACCCTCGGGACACTGTAGTTTGCTATGACAGGACGGGAGCATCGCGGCTCCCGTCCTGTCATAGCAAATCTTGGTTTGCATTTTGAAAGAGAGAGCAGGAAACCTGCTCTCTCTTTCAAAATGCAAACTCAATTGCTTTTCCACACGGGGAGCAGCATGTTAGCTGCTCCCCATGTGGAAAAGCAATGCCGGCTCCCGCAGGAGGCGGGGAGCCGGCTGGGACTGTGGGGAGATTGGGGACCCCCACAGTCTCCAACGAGAGGCCAGGCCCCGGGGGATGGGGTCCCCGGGGCCATAGTGGCCCGGGAGGGGGCCACGCAGCCCCCTCCCCAATTAAAAAAAATAAAAAAGGCCAAGGCCGGCCCCGGGGATGGGGTCCCCGGGGCCTTAAATGGCCTGAGGAGGGGGCCACGCAGCCCCCTCCAAATATTTTTTTTTAATTTAAAAGAGGGCATGCCCCGGGGATGGGGTCCCGGGGCCAATAGAGGCCCAGAGAAGGGGGCTACGCGGCCCCTTCCCGTTTTTTTTGTTTGTTTTTTAAAATAAAACAAAAAAAATGCTCAGGCCCCGGGGATGGGGTCCCCAAGGCCAAAAGTGGCCGAGGAAAGGGGGCCACGCAGCCCCTCCCATAAAAAAGGGGGAAAAAAACGGCATCGTGCCGGAGGCCCCGCCCCTCCCTGCAGCAGTGTGCAAACGCGCCCCTGGCGCATTTTAAGAAGGGAAGTAATTCCCTTGAATACTGGGGGTCCCTGGGGCCAACTAGCCCACCAGGAACCTCCAGTATGCACCAGGGGGCTGTGTTGCAGAGAGGTGTACAGAGGCCACGCCCCTTTATACACCTCTCTGCAACGCAGCTCTGTGGTGCTTTTGGAGGTACATGGTGGGCTAGTTCGACTCCAGGGACCCTCAGGATTCAAGGGGACTTAATCCCCAACTTAAAACACGCCACGGGTGCGTTTGCACAGTGGTGAAGGGAGGGGCAGGGCTTCAGGTGACATGTGTGCAAACAGGCCCCGTGGCGCATTTTAAGATGGGAATTAAATCCCCTTCAATCCTGAGGGTCCCTGGGCCAACTAGCCCACCAGGTACGTCCAGAAAGCGCCACAGAGCTGCGTTGCAGAGAGGTGTAAAAGGGCGTGGCCTCTGAACACCTCTCTGCAACGCAGCCTCCTGGCGCATACTGGAGGTACAGGGTGGGCTAGTTGGACCTCAGGGACCCTCATGATTCAAGGGGACTTAATCCCCCAACTTAAAACGCGCCACGGGGCGTGTTTGCAGACATGTCACCTCAGGCCCCACCCCCTTCCTTCACCATTGCGCAAATAATCCTCTAAAATCATCCGAACTACGAATTCCGATTTACTCACCTGTTATCAGGAGAGACCTCAGTGCTGCATCTTGGAGCCCAGTACTGATCCTGAAAAGTAATTCTAACCGTACTTACCAGTAACTTGAATTTCCTTCCATAGGCTAACATTGACTGGTTTCACTTGGAAATTCTTCTAAGTGTGGAGTTTTGGAACTTTATAATATTCCTCTAAAATCAGCCGAACTACGAATTCCGATTTACTCACCTGTTATCAGGAGAGACCTCAGTGCTGCATCTTTTAGCCCAGCACTGACCCTGAAAAGTAATTCTAACAGTACTTACCAGTAACTTGTATTTCCTTCCATAGGAATCCATTGTCTGGTTTTCAGCAGAAAAGTTTCAAAGTGTCGATTTTCACAAACTACAAATACTCCTTAAAAATCGCCTGTATGACTTAAACGCATTCTTTCAACTATTTACAGGAGATGCACCAGTGCTTGATCCAGGATCCACCACTGAGTAAGAAAAAGTAACGATAACACTACTTACCTGCTAAGTGAATTTCCTCCCATAGGATAACATTGGTGATTCTATGTGAAAAAGTTTCTAAGTGTCAACTTTTAAAATACAATAATGTTCCTTAAAAATCACTACTGTAACCAAAACGCTTTTACTCAACTGTTTACAGGAGATGTCCCAGGACTGAGTCTAGGATCCAGTCCTGTGGTTAGAAAAGTAATCCATAAAGTAACTAATTGCATTTAACTAGAAATTCCCATTGAGCTCAATGTTGCATTGTGTTTGAAATTGTGTTGCCCATTGCAACAACTGTAACTACTGTACTTAAAAGTCTATTGCCTATTTGCAAAGTATTTAAACTAAAGTAATTGATTGTGAGAAAGTATATTTTGTAATGTAATGTATAATGTAATTACAATGTAATTTAAAAAATAAAATATCTAAAAATAAATAGTTTAAAAAAATGTAGTAAATCAGTATCAAAAAATAAATATAACAATTTATACATTTAAAAATTGTCATTTACAAAACCTTTGAAATTCACTGACAAAAACCATAGGTTTCAGACATGTTATAGTTAGGAATTAGCATTTAAAAACCTTTGAAATTCACTGATAAAACCATAGGTTTCACGCACGTTATAGTTAGAAATTTGCATTTAAAAACCTTAGAAATTCACTGAAATAACCATAGGTTTCAGACACCTTATAGTTAGAAATTAGCATTTAAAAACCTTTGAAATTCACTGAAAAAACCATAGGTTTCACGCACGTTATAGTTAGAAATTAGCATTTAAAAACCTTTGAAATTCACTGAAAAACCATAGGTTTCACGCACGTTATAGTTAGAAATTAACATTTAAAAACCTTTGAAATTCACTGAAAAAACCATAGGTTTTATGGACAGTTATAGTTAGTTGGACATTGCACTCGTACAAAACCCGTGAAATTCCCCGTTATAGTTAGTTCAGCTAACTATAACTCGCGCCCGCAATGCACTGCTGATGACGTCACATATTACATCACTCATGACATGGTCAGTGACATCACTGATGACATCACTGATGACATCTCAAATGACATCACTGATGACATCATCTACGTGATAATCTGATGCACCTCCTCACACCTTAATATAACCTTTCATACACCCACTCTAAATTACAGACTGCTATTCGCAAAACCATAGACACTCCAACACCAATACCTACATACCCACTCACTGATTCTTAGGTCTACACACACATCCACTCACTCACCGGTACAGTCACTCATACTTACAGTCACTCAGTACAGGATTATCATATGCACTCATACACCTATATAAACACTCACACACTGCCACTCATCCATAGAGGTACTCACACACCTAGTCAGTCATGCAAAAATTAATCACACACCCATTTACTCACCGATACAGTTATACACACACCAGCTCACTTACTCATACAAATACTAGCACATTCTTACGCTCTTATACAATAACTGATACAAGCACACATGCATCCATACAGCCACTCTCACAATCACACACTCTCACTTATAGCCATTTAAATACTCTAACACACATATATACTGCCTTTTACATATGTAGTTACTCGCACATGTACCACTGAGATATACATTCACTCACTAACACACCCATACACACACTCACCCACCCAAGCAGTCCATCACAGATGCACTCTTGAAATCATGCACCCAGTGAATCACCCACTCACACATCTATGTACAGAGTCACACACACCCCACCCACACAAACACTCAGGCAGCCATACAGATACTCTGTGAACCAATCAATAACCCATATAGACACTCATGTAGCTATTCGCAAATCCATGCATCCACTTACACACCAACAAATAGACGGATACGGACATTCACACAGTTTAGTCACTAACCCATGCATTCAGTAAGATACGTTTAATCACTCACTTGTAGAGTCAGTCACGCACGTACTAAATCATCCATTTAGACACTTATACACCCACTCATTCTGCAATACGCCTTTCCCTATATATATTAAACATATTTAAACTTTACAGAAACACACAGTCACTGGATGATGTCATCAGTGATGTCATTTGAGATGTCATCAGTGATGTCATCAGTGATGTCACTGACCATGTCATGAGTGATGTAATATGTGACGTCATCAGCAGTGCATTGCGGGGCGTGAGTTATAGTTAGCTGAACTAACTATAACGGGGAATTTCACGGGTTTTGTACGAGTGCAATGTCCAACTAACTATAACTGTCCATAAAACCTATGGTTTTTTCAGTGAATTTCAAAGGTTTTTTAAATGCTAATTTCTAACTATAACGTGCGTGAAACCTATGGTTTTTTCAGTGAATATATTATTTCTACTCTAATTTATATATATATATATATATATATATATATATATATAAATTAGAGTAGAAATACGTTTTATTTCAGCAAAGAAACAGTATATTACAGAACTAGGACAAAAAAACTTTGGCAATAATAAAGGGAGAAAGGTGCCAACTTTGAAGCTGGGGATTAGTTCGAGTATTGCCATGGTCCCAATATCCCGTGATCCTGGGCAAATAACTTAGTTTCCTTATATGTAAAAACATATGTTATGGCGTTAACTGTAGCTATTTGAATTTACTATGTTTTCAAATTAAGCACTAATTCAAAGGCTAAAATTGTTTAAAACAAGCAGCATGTTACACAGCTCTAAATATAAAAACATACCTACTCTGCAGCGTCACATGTTGCACAAGCAAAACACATGTTGTGCAGCCTACAAAAACAAATGTGGCGTGGCCTAACAGCATGTGTGTTTGGGAGAATCCTGTAATGTTTTTGTCTGTATGAAAATTTATTATGTTCTTAAGTAATGTTTAAAAAAAGTGTAATATCTTTGGGTTAAATAAACATATTTATAGTATGGATGGTACAAACATTTTGCAGAAACCTATAGTAAAGTGCAATTGTGTTTTGAAAGCAGGATGTTACTGTCTGGGTGCAAATTAACCATATAGAAAAGATGGCGATGCTGATAATTATCAAAAGGCATTCCAATGCAAGTGGGAAACAGAATACTTAATGGCTCGGGTTTCGAAAACAAAGGAAAGAATGCCATGTGTGCACTGTTGACTTAAAAGGCCATTCAAGCCAAAAAAAAGAGTATTGTACATTAAATATGAAAGAAAACATTATTTAACCAAAGAGACTGAATATTTAATTATTATGTATGTAAGAAAAATTATTATATTAAATACAATTAATTTCACTGTGAAATGTGTCCTAGGGAGAGAAGTGTAAGAGAGGGAAGGGGTAAAACAGATGAGAATGGGAGAAGGAGAGAAAGTGTGGCGAGAGTGGCTAAGAGGCAGACGAAATAAGAGTAAGCGAGGGCGAGAGTGGGGAGAAATTAGGAAAGGAGTGGAAGAGAGAAGGAGAAAATGTTAAAAGGAAACCATTGTGACGGGGTAAGTGCAGAAAAGAAGGAAGGGATCAGGTGAGATAGGTAAATGAATGTGCTGTAAAGAAGGAACGGAATGTGTGAGAGGAAGGTCATTGTGGAGTGGCGTGAGGGAGAAAGCTGACGATTCTATGGTTGGGGATTAAAGTTTGTGGGCCCAAAAAGTTTATTTACTTTGTATGTACTTAAATGTATTATGTGCTTAAGTGGTGTTATTTAAAATCATTTCAATACCTTGGGTGATTTTTTTTATTATAAGAGTGTGTGTTAATTATTAAGTGTGGTGGTGCGCACTGGAAAACCCTGGCTTAAATTAAGCACTAGTTTAAAGGCTAATATTTTTTACATAAATAACTGTGCGCACATTTAGCAGAGTGGTGTGAAGTAAAGGAGACTGGTGTGGAGTAAAGTAGAGTGGTGTTGAGAAAAGAGGTGTGGAGTAAAGCAGAATAGAGTAAAGTAAAGCAGAGTGGTGTGGAGCAAAGCAGAGTGGTGTTGAGCGAAGTGGCTTGGAGTAGAGCAGAGTGGCATTGGGGTGAGTGGAGTAGAGCAGAGTGGCTTGGAGTAGAGCAGAGTGGCATTGGGGTGAGTGAAGTAAAGTGGAGTGGAGTAAAGCAGAGTGGAGTGGAGTAAAGCAAAGTGGCAAGGAGTAAAGCAAAGTGGGGTGGAGTAAAGTAGAGTGGATTGGAGTGGAGTAAAGCAGTGTGTAGTTGAGCAAAGCAGAGTGGCGTAAAGCAGAGTCGAGCAAAGTAGTGTCGAGCAAAGGAGAGTGGCATAAAGCAGAGTGGCGTAATGCAGAGTGGCGTAAAGCAGAGTGGCGTTGAGCATTAGTAGAGTGGAGTGGAGTAAAGCAGAGTTGAGTAACGCAGAAACACACAGTCACTGGATGATGTCATCAGTGATGTCATCAGTGATGTCATTTGAGATGTCATCAGTGATGTCATCAGTGATGTCAGAGACCATGTCATGAATGATGTAATATGTGACGTCATCAGCAGTGCATTGCGGGGGCGCGAGTTATAGTTAGCTGAACTAACTATAACAGCCGAATTTCTCTGGTTTTGTATGAGTGAAATGTCCAACTAACTATAACGTCCCTGAAACCTGTGGTTTTTTCAGTGAATTTCTAAGGTTTTTAAATGCTAAATTCTAACTATAACGTCCCTGAAACCTGTGTTTTTTTCAGTGAATTTCAAAGGCTTTTTAAATGCTAATTTCTAACTATGCCTACAGAGGTAGGACATGTGCAGAAAGACGAAGAAAGGTGCAGAAAGAAGCAAGAGATGTGCACAAAGAACCAACAAAGGAGCAGAAAGAGGCCTTGTTGCAAAGTCATCCTGTGACCCTAACTTTTTGCTGACGAGTACTGGTGGTAACTGACTCTGACTAACCAGGCCTAGAGCCAGTGCTATGCTAAAAGACACTTAGAATACAGTGAAAACACCTACATACACTAGGGAACACTATGCATTGGGGTACCCCTGTGATTGGCATGGCCTCCTCTGTAAGGCCCTAGTACATAATAGGGCAGGGGGATTAAAACTACCTCTAAGTCAGAGGTGCAGAAAGATGCTTCTTTAAGTAGTAGTCACATTTTCAGAGTGGTGGAGAAAGGGTGCTGGGCCTCCGACCAGCGCTCAGGAATTCCGCTGCATAGGACTTAGAGGAGGTACCAGGAGGGCTTCTTGGCCCCCAAAGTCCCTCAGGAGTAAATTGGACTTCATCCCCCATCCCGTAGTCTGCCAGTAGGCGCATTTGCAGAGTGGTGGAGAAAGGGGGCATGTCCTCCAAAGACATCTTAGCAATCCCACTGTGTGGGACTTACTGGAGGTAACAAGAGGGTAGTTGGCCCCAAGGACAACCTTGGGGGCCAACTACCCCTCCTATTACCTCCAGTAAGTCCCACACAGCAGTATTTCTAAGTTCTCATAGCAGGCCACGCCCCTTTGCCCACCACTCTGCAAACGCGCTCCCTGGCGCGCTCTTGGATGGGGATTGAAGTCCCCTTCACTGCTGGGGGTCATTTAGGGGCCAAACAGCCTACCTCTTACCTCCAGTAAGCCCCACACAGTGGGAATTCTGAGAGGTGGACACAGGCCACGCCCCCTTTCCCCACCACTCTGCAAACACGCTTCCTGGCGCGTTCTAAGTTGGGGTATTAAGTCCCCTTCATTCCTGAGGGTCCCTGGGGGCACACTAGCCCACCAGGTACCTCCAGTAAGCGCCACACACCTGGATTGCTGAGTGGTCCAAGGCCACGCCCCCTTTTTACACCACTCTGCAAACGCGGCTCCTGGTGCATTGCTGCTCAGAGGATGAAGTCCACTTGTGTCCTGAGGTCCTCAGGACACAAGAGGACCTCATCGCCCCACCAGCAGGGTGATTTTATTTTATGGGAGGGGGGCTGCGTGGCCCCCCTTCCCTGGGCCACTTTTGGCCCCGGGGACCCCATCCCCTGGGGCCTGGCAGCCTTGTTTTTGTTTTTTTTTTAATTTTGGGAGGGGGGCTGCGTGGCCCCCCTCCAGAGGCCAATTATGGCCCCGGGGACCCCATCCCCTGGGGCCTGGCCAGCCTTCTTTTTAAAAAAAATATTTTTGGAGGGGGGATGCAGCCCCCCTCCTTAGGCCAATTATGGCCCCGGGGACCCCATCCCCCAGGGCCGACCTTTCCGTTTTTTTATTTATTTATTATTATAATTAAAGGGGAGGGGGGCCGCGTGGCCCCCCTCCCGGGCCACTTCTGGCCCCGGGGACCCCATCCCACGGGGCCTGGCCTCACTGTTGGGGACTGTGGAGGGAGGCCCAATGCCCCCACGGTCACGCCGGCTCCCCACCTCCTGCAGGAGCTGGTATTTCTTTTGCACAAGGGGAGCTGCTGACATGCACCTCCCTTGTGCAAAAGCAATCCTGTTTTGGTTTTTGGAAGCAAGAGCACGTTTCCTGCTCTCACTTCCAAAACCAAAGCAGAGTTTGCTATGGCAGGGCGGGAGCCATGCTCCCGCCCTGCCATAGCAAACGGCAATGTCCTGGGGGTGGGCACCCCGGGACATTGCAGGAGCCGGCCTTGGGGGGTGGCGGTCCCCAGGGCCATCAAGGGCTCCTGGAGGGGTGCCACGTGGCCCCCCTCCCAAGTGTTTAAAGTCCCGGGGAGGTGGTGGTCCCCGGGGCAGTGTGGGGGGGGGCAGGAGCCCCCCCCCACTTTTTAAAATTAATTTTAAGCCCTGGGGAGGTGGCGGTCCCCGGGGCTTGGGGGGCTTGTGGGGCCTGCGAGGCCCCCCACCCATATTAATGAATGCCCCGGGGAGTTGGCGGTCCCCAGGGAAGTGTGGGACGGGCAGGAGCCCCCCACGCATTTTATTAGAAGCCCCGGGGAGGTGGCGGTCCCCGTGGCTGTGGGGGCTGCGTGCCCCCGCACATAATGAATAAAGCCCCAGGGAGGTGGCGGTCCCCGGGGCTGTGGGGCCCCCGCGGGCCCCCGCTAATTATTTGGACATTGCCCCCGGGACCTGGCCCACCCGGGGGCTTATACAAAACAAAGCGCAGGAGCCCGCGCTTCTTTTTTTATAGTTTCTCCGCCGTATTCGCGCACCCAGCGTGAATTCGGCCGTTTAAAAAAAAAAAATGCGTTTTTTGCACCTGGGGGTCCTTGTGGGACCCTCTGACCAGGCCAAGGGGTTCAGGGTCTTTCTACCCTGCCCCCTTTTCTTATTTTTCCCAAAAAATTTCCACTGTTTTCTTGTGACTCGGTTACTGAGTCACAAGATGGCTGCCAACACTTCCTGGTTTGGAGTGTTGGCAGCCAATCAGAAGTCACCTCGTGTTCCGGAGGAGTCGCGACTCCCCTCGGTGCTCAGATATCGATATTTTTCTGTTTTTTAATTTCTCAACAACTACTGAACGGATTTACATCATTTAAAAAAAAGGTCGCTTTCTGAACCAAGGACTACCTTTCTGCCAAATTTGGTGTAATTCTGTTCAGCACTTCGGGCTGTAGCCTGTTCCAATTTTTCCTATGGAAATTAACATGGGGAAAACGTGTTTTGGGACCCCCCTTTTTTCTCAGCCCCTGCTTGACGAATCACCCCGAAACTTTCAAGACAGGACCTGACCCAAGTGAACCTTTTTTCTGGAAAATTTCGCAAAGATTCGTCAAACGGCGCCAAAGATATTGGCAAAAGAGAAAATGCTTTTTGAATAGAAACAAGGTCCTAACTATAACTAAATCCGTATTTGTAAAGCGCGAACTACTCACCCTTACGGGTCTCAAGGCGCTGGGGGCCATCGTGGAAATTAAGTGAGCTATTGCCCAGAGTCACATGGTGCTGAGCTGCCGCCGGGGATCGAACCGTGAGCCCTGTGCTCCGAAGTCAGCTGCCCTGGCCGCTGCACCACACCTCTCCACCTAACTACCTACTGGCGACCGCCAGTAGGTAATATATATATATATTCACTGAAAAAACCATAGGTTTCAGGGACGTTATAGTTAGAAATTAGCATTTGAAAAACCTTAGAAATTCACTGAAAAAACCATAGGTTTCAGGGACATTATAGTTAGTTGTACATTTCACTCACATAAAACCAGAGAAATTCGGCTGTTATAGTTAGTAGAGCTAACTATAACTCTCGCCCCCGCAATGCACTGCTGATGACGTCACATATTACATCACTCATGACATGCTCAGTGACATCACTGATGGCATCACTGATGACATCATCCAGTGACTGAGTGTTTCTAAAAATTTCAAGAACGTTATATCTATATATGTCAAGGTATATTGAAGAATGATTGGTCGTCTGAGAACCTGTATGGGTGCTTGAGTGTCTGTGTGGGTGGGGGGGTGTATGACTCCCTGCATGGATGTGTGAGTGGGTGATTCACTGGGTGTATGCGTTTATGAGTGCGTGTGTTAGGTAGTGTATCGGTGACTGAGTGTACGTGTAGCTGTGTTGGTGAGTGAATGGATGTGTTAGTGGTATATGTGTAAGTAACTACATATGTGAAAGGTAGTATTTGTGAGTGTTGGAGTATATAAGTGAGTATATGTAACAGTGAGTGATTGTGACAGTGGCTGCATGGATAAGTGTGTGCTTATGTCCGTAATTGTTGAAGACAGTACGTGTCTGTATGAATAAGTGACGTGGTGTGTGTATAACTGTATAGGTGAGTAAATGGCAGTGTACCTCCAAAAAGCGCCACAGAGCTGGATTGCAGAGAGGTGGTCCCAGGCCACGCCCCTTTTTACACCACTCGGCAAACGCGGCTCCTGGTGCATTGCTGCTCAGAGGATGAAGTCCACTTGTGTCCTGAGGTCCTCAGGACACAAGAGGACCTCATCGCCCCACCAGCAGTGTGCCAAGAGGCGCGTTTGCAGAGTGGTGTAAAAAGGGGCATGGCCTGGGACCACCTCCCTGCAATCCAGCTCTGTGGCACTTTTTGGAGGTACCTGGTGCGCTAGTTCACCCCCAGGGAACCTCAGTATTCAAGGGGAATTAATTCCCCAACTTACAACGTGCCAGGGGGTGCATTTGCAGAGTGGTGCAGGGAGGGGGCGGGGCTTCAGGTGACATGTGTGCAAACAGGCCCCGTGGCGCATTTTAAGATGGGGAATTAAATCCCCTTCAATCCTGAGGGTCCCTGGGGGCCAACTAGCCCACCAGGTACGTCCAGAAAGCGCCACAGAGCTGCGTTGCAGAGAGGTGTAAAAGGGGCGTGGCCTCTGAACACCTCTCTGCAACGCAGCTCCCTGGCGCATACTGGAGGTACAGGGTGGGCTAGTTGGACCTCAGGGACCCTCATGATTCAAGGGGACTTAATCCCCCAACTTAAAACGCGCCACGGGGCGTGTTTTCAGACATGTCACCTCAGGCCCCACCCCCTTCCTTCACCATTGCGCAAATAATCCTCTAAAATCAGCCGAACTACGAATTCCGATTTACTCACCTGTTATCAGGAGAGACCTCAGTGCTGCATCTTGGAGCCCAGTACTGATCCTGAAAAGTAATTCTAACCGTACTTACCAGTAACTTGAATTTCCTTCCATAGGCTAACATTGACTGGTTTCACTTGGAAATTCTTCTAAGTGTGGAGTTTTGGAACTTTATAATATTCCTCTAAAATCAGCCGAACTACGAATTCCGATTTACTCACCTGTTATCAGGAGAGACCTCAGTGCTGCATCTTTGAGCCCAGTACTGATCCTGAAAAGTAATTTTAACCGTACTTACCAGTAACTTGAATTTCCTTCCATAGGCTAACATTGACTGGTTTCACTTGGAAATTCTTCTAAGTGTGGAGTTTTGGAACTTTATAATATTCCTCTAAAATCAGCCGAACTACGAATTCCGATTTACTCACCTGTTATCAGGAGAGACCTCAGTGCTGCATCTTTTAGCCCAGCACTGACCCTGAAAAGTAATTCTAACAGTACTTACCAGTAACTTGTATTTCCTTCCATAGGAATCCATTGTCTGGTTTTCAGCAGAAAAGTTTCAAAGTGTCGATTTTCACAAACTACAAATACTCCTTAAAAATCGCCTGTATGACTTAAACGCATTCTTTCAACTATTTACAGGAGATGCACCAGTGCTGGATCCAGGATCCACCACTGAGTAAGAAAAAGTAACGATAACACTACTTACCTGCTAAGTGAATTTCCTCCCATAGGATAACATTGGTGATTCTATGTGAAAAAGTTTCTAAGTGTCAACTTTTAAAATACAATAATGTTCCTTAAAAATCACTACTGTAACCAAAACGCTTTTACTCAACTGTTTACAGGAGATGTCCCAGGACTGAGTCTAGGATCCAGTCCTGTGGTTAGAAAAGTAATCCATAAAGTAACTAATTGCATTTAACTAGAAATTCCCATTGAGCTCAATGTTGCATTGTGTTTGAAATTGTGTTGCCCATTGCAACAACTGTAACTACTGTACTTAAAAGTCTATTGCCTATTTGCAAAGTATTTAAACTAAAGTAATTGATTGTGAGAAAGTATATTTTGTAATGTAATGTATAATGTAATTACAATGTAATTTAAAAAATAAAATATCTAAAAATAAATAGTTTAAAAAAATGTAGTAAATCAGTATCAAAAAAATAAATATAACAATTTATACATTTAAAAATTGTCATTTACAAAACCTTTGAAATTCACTGACAAAAACCATAGGTTTCAGACATGTTATAGTTAGGAATTAGCATTTAAAAAACCTTTGAAATTCACTGAAAAAACCATAGGTTTCACGCACGTTATAGTTAGAAATTTGCATTTAAAAAACCTTAGAAATTCACTGAAATAACCATAGGTTTCAGACACCTTATAGTTAGAAATTAGCATTTAAAAACCTTTGAAATTCACTGAAAAACCATAGGTTTCACTCACGTTATAGTTAGAAATTAGCATTTAAAAAACCTTTGAAATTCACTGAAAAAACCATAGGTTTCACGCACGTTATAGTTAGAAATTAGCATTTAAAAAACCTTTGAAATTCACTGAAAAAACCATAGGTTTTATGGAGAGTTATAGTTAGTTGGACATTGCACTCGTACAAAACCCGTGAAATTCCCCGTTATAGTTAGTTCAGCTAACTATAACTCGCGCCCCGCAATGCACTGCTGATGACGTCACATATTACATCACTCATGACATGGTCAGTGACATCACTGATGACATCACTGATGACATCTCAAATGACATCACTGATGACATCATCTACGTGATAATCTGATGCACCTCCTCACACCTTAATATAACCTTTCATACACCCACTCTAAATTACAGACTGCTATTCGCAAAACCATAGACACTCCAACACCAATAACTACATACCCACTCACTGATTCTTAGGTCTACACACACATCCACTCACTCACCCGTACAGTCACTCATACTTACAGTCACTCAGTACAGGATTATCATATGCACTCATACACCTATATAAACACTCACACACTGCCACTCATCCATAGAGGTACTCACACACCTAGTCAGTCATGAAAAAAATTAATCACACACCCATTTACTCACCGATACAGTTATACACACACCAGCTCACTTACTCATACAAATACTAGCACATTCTTATGCTCTTATACAATAACTGATACAAGCACACATGCATCCATACAGCCACTCTCACAATCACACACTCTCACTTATAGCCATTTAAATACTCTAACACACATATATACTGCCTTTTACATATGTAGTTACTCGCACATGTACCACTGAGATATACATTCACTCACTAACACACCCATACACACACTCACCCACCCAAGCAGTCCATCACAGATGCACTCTTGAAATCATGCACCCAGTGAATCACCCACTCACACATCTATGTACAGAGTCACACACACCCCACCCACACAAACACTCAGGCAGCCATACAGATACTCTGTGAACCAATCAATAACCCATATAGACACTCATGTAGCTATTCGCAAATCCATGCATCCACTTACACACCAACAAACAGACGGATACGGACATTCACACAGTTTAGTCACTAACCCATGCATTCAGTAAGATACGTTTAATCACTCACTTGTAGAGTCAGTCACGCACGTACTAAATCATCCATTTAGACACTTATACACCCACTCATTCTGCAATACGCCTTTCCCTATATATATTAAACATATTTAAACTTTACAGAAACACACAGTCACTGGATGATGTCATCAGTGATGTCATTTGAGATGTCATCAGTGATGTCATCAGTGATGTCACTGACCATGTCATGAGTGATGTAATATGTGACGTCATCAGCAGTGCATTGCGTGAGTTATAGTTAGCTGAACTAACTATAACGGGGGAATTTCACGGGTTTTGTACGAGTGCAATGTCCAACTAACTATAACTGTCCATAAAACCTATGGTTTTTTCAGTGAATTTCAAAGGTTTTTTAAATGCTAATTTCTAACTATAACGTGCGTGAAACCTATGGTTTTTTCAGTGAATATATATATATATATATACATATATAAATTAGAGTAGAAATACGTTTTATTTCAGCAAAGAAACAGTATATTACAGAACTAGGACAAAAAAAAACTTTGGCAATAATAAAGGGAGAAAGGTGCCAACTTTGAAGCTGGGGATTAGTTTGAGTATTGCCATGGTCCCAATATCCCGTGATCCTGGGCAAATAACTTAGTTTCCTTATATGTAAAAACATATGTTATGGCGTTAACTGTAGCTATTTGAATTTACTATGTTTTCAAATTAAGCACTAATTCAAAGGCTAAAATTGTTTAAAACAAGCAGCATGTTACACAGCTCTAAATATAAAAACATACCTACTCTGCAGCGTCACATGTTGCACAAGCAAAACACATGTTGTGCAGCCTACAAAAACAAATGTGGCGTGGCCTAACAGCATGTGTGTTTGGGAGAATCCTGTAATGTTTTTGTCTGTATGAAAATTTATTATGTTCTTAAGTGATGTTTAAAAAAAGTGTAATATCTTTGGGTTAAATAAACATATTTATAGTATGGATGGTACAAACATTTTGCAGAAACCTATAGTAAAGTGCAATTGTGTTTTGAAAGCAGGATGTTACTGTCTGGGTGCAAATTAACCATATAGAAAAGATGGCGATGCTGATAATTATCAAAAGGCATTCCAATGCAAGTGGGAAACAGAATACTTAATGGCTCGGGTTTCGAAAACAAAGGAAAGAATGCCATGTGTGCACTGTTGACTTAAAAGGCCATTCAAGCCAAAAAAGAGTATTGTACATTAAATATGAAAGAAAACATTATTTAACCAAAGAGACTGAATATTTAATTATTATGTATGTAAGAAAAATTATTATATTAAATACAATTAATTTCACTGTGAAATGTGTCCTAGGGAGAGAAGTGTAAGAGAGGGAAGGGGTAAAACAGATGAGAATGGGAGAAGGAGAGAAAGTGTGGCGAGAGTGGCTAAGAGGCAGACGAAATAAGAGTAAGCGAGGGCGAGAGTGGGGAGAAATTAGGAAAGGAGTGGAAGAGAGAAGGAGAAAATGTTAAAAGGAAACCATTGTGACGGGGTAAGTGCAGAAAAGAAGGAAGGGATCAGGTGAGATAGGTAAATGAATGTGCTGTAAAGAAGGAACGGAATGTGTGAGAGGAAGGTCATTGTGGAGTGGATGTGGCGTGAGGGAGAAAGCTGACGATTCTATGGTTGGGGATTAAAGTTTGTGGGCCCAAAAAGTTTATTTACTTTGTATGTACTTAAATGTATTATGTGCTTAAGTGGTGTTATTTAAAATCATTTCAATACCTTGGGTGATTTTTTTTATTATAAGAGTGTGTGTTAATTATTAAGTGTGGTGGTGCGCACTGGAAAACCCTGGCTTAAATTAAGCACTAGTTTAAAGGCTAATATTGTTTACATAAATAACTGTGCGCACATTTAGCAGAGTGGTGTGAAGTAAAGGAGACTGGTGTGGAGTAAAGTAGAGTGGTGTTGAGAAAAGAGGTGTGGAGTAAAGCAGAGTAGAGTAAAGTAAAGCAGAGTGGTGTGGAGCAAAGCAGAGTGGTGTTGAGCGAAGTGGCTTGGAGTAGAGCAGAGTGGCATTGGGGTGAGTGGAGTAGAGCAGAGTGGCTTGGAGTAGAGCAGAGTGGCATTGGGGTGAGTGAAGTAAAGCAGAGTGGAGTGGAGTAAAGCAGAGTGGAGTGGAGTAAAGCAAAGTGGCAAGGAGTAAAGCAAAGTGGGGTGGAGTAAAGTAGAGTGGATTTGAGTGGAGTAAAGCAGTGTGTAGTTGAGCAAAGCAGAGTGGCGTAAAGCAGAGTCGAGCAAAGTAGTGTCGAGCAAAGGAGAGTGGCATAAAGCAGAGTGGCGTAATGCAGAGTGGCGTAAAGCAGAGTGGCGTTGAGCATTAGTAGAGTGGAGTGGAGTAAAGCAGAGTTGAGTAACGCAGAAACACACAGTCACTGGATGATGTCATCAGTGATGTCATCAGTGATGTCATTTGAGATGTCATCAGTGATGTCATCAGTGATGTCAGAGACCATGTCATGAATGATGTAATATGTGACGTCATCAGCAGTGCATTGCGGGGGCGCGAGTTATAGTTAGCTGAACTAACTATAACGGCCGAATTTCTCTGGTTTTGTATGAGTGAAATGTCCAACTAACTATAACGTCCCTGAAACCTGTGGTTTTTTCAGTGAATTTCTAAGGTTTTTTAAATGCTAAATTCTAACTATAACGTCCCTGAAACCTGTGTTTTTTTCAGTGAATTTCAAAGGTTTTTTAAATGCTAATTTCTAACTATGCCTACAGAGGTAGGACATGTGCAGAAAGATGAAGAAAGGTGCAGAAAGAAGCAAGAGATGTGCACAAAGAACCAACAAAGGAGCAGAAAGAGGCCTTGTTGCAAAGTCATCCTGTGACCCTAACTTTTTGCTGACGAGTACTGGTGGTAACTGACTCTGACTAACCAGGCCTAGAGCCAGTGCTATGCTAAAAGACACTTAGAATACAGTGAAAACACCTACATACACTAGGGAACACTATGCATTGGGGTACCCCTGTGATTGGCATGGCCTCCTCTGTAAGGCCCTAGTACATAATAGGGCAGGGGGATTAAAACTACCTCTAAGTCAGAGGTGCAGAAAGATGCTTCTTTAAGTAGTAGTCACATTTTCAGAGTGGTGGAGGAAGGGTGCTGGGCCTCCGACCAGCGCTCAGGAATTCCGCTGCATAGGACTTAGAGGAGGTACCAGGAGGGCTTCTTGGCCCCCAAAGTCCCTCAGGAGTAAATTGGACTTCATCCCCCATCCCGTAGTCTGCCAGTAGGCGCATTTGCAGAGTGGTGGAGAAAGGGGGGCATGTCCTCCAAAGACATCTTAGCAATCCCACTGTGTGGGACTTACTGGAGGTAACAAGAGGGGTAGTTGGCCCCCAAGGACAACCTTGGGGGCCAACTACCCCTCCTATTACCTCCAGTAAGTCCCACACAGCAGTATTTCTAAGTTCTCATAGCAGGCCACGCCCCCTTTGCCCACCACTCTGCAAACGCGCTCCCTGGCGCGCTCTTGGATGGGGATTGAAGTCCCCTTCACTGCTGGGGGTCATTTAGGGGCCAAACAGCCTACCTCTTACCTCCAGTAAGCCCCACACAGTGGGAATTCTGAGAGGTGGACACAGGCCACGCCCCCTTTCCCCACCACTCTGCAAACACGCTTCCTGGCGCGTTCTAAGTTGGGGTATTAAGTCCCCTTCATTCCTGAGGGTCCCTGGGGGCACACTAGCCCACCAGGTACCTCCAGTAAGCGCCACACACCTGGATTGCTGAGTGGTCCAAGGCCACGCCCCTTTTACACCACTCTGCAAACGCGGCTCCTGGTGCATTGCTGCTCAGAGGATGAAGTCCACTTGTGTCCTGAGGTCCTCAGGACACAAGAGGACCTCATCGCCCCACCAGCAGGGTGATTTTATTTTATGGGAGGGGGCTGCGTGGCCCCCTTCCCTGGGCCACTTTTGGCCCCGGGGACCCCATCCCCTGGGGCCTGGCAGCCTTGTTTTTTTTTAAAAAAAATTTGGGAGGGGGGCTGCGTGGCCCCCCTCCAGAGGCCAATTATGGCCCCGGGGACCCCATCCCCTGGGGCCTGGCCAGCCTTCTTTTTAAAAAAAATATTTTTGGAGGGGGGATGCAGCCCCCCTCCTTAGGCCAATTATGGCCCGGGGACCCCATCCCCCAGGGCCGACCTTTCCGTTTCTTTATTTATTTTTTATTATAATTAAAGGGGAGGGGGGCCGCGTGGCCCCCCTCCCGGGCCACTTCTGGCCCCGGGGACCCCATCCCACGGGGCCTGGCCTCACCGTTGGGGACTGTGGAGGGAGCCCCAATGCCCCCACGGTCACGCCGGCTCCCCACCTCCTGCAGGAGCTGGTATTTCTTTTGCACAAGGGGAGCTGCTGACATGCACCTCCCCTTGTGCAAAAGCAATCCTGTTTTGGTTTTTGGAAGCAAGAGCACGTTTCCTGCTCTCACTTCCAAAAACCAAAGCAGAGTTTGCTATGGCAGGGCGGGAGCCATGCTCCCGCCCTGCCATAGCAAACGGCAATGTCCTGGGGGTGGGCACCCGGGACATTGCAGGAGCCGGCCTTGGGGGTGGCGGTCCCCAGGGCCATCAAGGGCTCCTGGAGGGGTGCCACGTGGCCCCCCTCCCAAGTGTTTAAAGTCCCGGGGAGGTGGTGGTCCCCGGGGCAGTGTGGGGGGGGCAGGAGCCCCCCCACACTTTTTAAAATTAATTTTAAGCCCCGGGGAGGTGGCGGTCCCCGGGGCTTGGGGGGCTTGTGGGGCCTGCGAGGCCCCCCACCCATATTAATGAATGCCCCGGGGAGGTGGCGGTCCCCAGGGCAGTGTGGGAGGGGCAGGAGCCCCCCACGCATTTTATTAGAAGCCCCGGGGAGGTGGCGGTCCCCGTGGCTGTGGGGGGGCTGCGTGCCCCCCGCACATAATGAATAAAGCCCCAGGGAGGTGGCGGTCCCCGGGGCTGTGGGGGCCCCCGCGGGCCCCCGCTAATTATTTGGACATTGCCCCCGGGACCTGGCCCACCCGGGGGCTTATACAAAACAAAGCGCAGGAGCCCGCGCTTCTTTTTTTATAGTTTCTCCGCCGGATTCGCGCACCCAGCGTGAATTCGGCCGTTTAAAAAAAAAAATGCATTTTTTGCACCTGGGGGTCCTTGTGGGACCCTCTGACCAGGCCAAGGGGTTCAGGGTCTTTCTACCCTGCCCCTTTTCTTATTTTTCCCAAAAAATTTCCACTGTTTTCTTGTGACTCGGTTACTGAGTCACAAGATGGCTGCCAACACTTCCTGGTTTGGAGTGTTGGCAGCCAATCAGAAGTCACCTCGTGTTCCGGAGGAGTCGCGACTCCCCCTCGGTGCTCAGATATCGATATTTTTCTGTTTTTTAATTTCTCAACAACTACTGAACGGATTTACATCATTTAAAAAAAAGGTCGCTTTCTGAACCAAGGACTACCTTTCTGCCAAATTTGGTGTAATTCTGTTCAGCACTTCGGGCTGTAGCCTGTTCCAATTTTTCCTATGGAAATTAACATGGGGAAAACGTGTTTTGGGACCCCCCTTTTTTCTCAGCCCCTGCTTGACGAATCACCCCGAAACTTTCAAGACAGGACCTGACCCAAGTGAACCTTTTTTCTGGAAAATTTCGCAAAGATTCGTCAAATGGCGCCAAAGATATTGGCAAAAGAGAAAATGCTTTTTGAATAGAAACAAGGTCCTAACTATAACTAAATCCGTATTTGTAAAGCGCGAACTACTCACCCTTACGGGTCTCAAGGTGCTGGGGGCCATCGTGGAAATTAAGTGAGCTATTGCCCAGAGTCACATGGTGCTGAGCTGCCGCCGGGGATCGAACCGTGAGCCCTGTGCTCGAAGTCAGCTGCCCTGGCCGCTGCACCACACCTCTCCACCTAACTACCTACTGGCGACCGCCAGTAGGTAATATATATATATATTCACTGAAAAAACCATAGGTTTCAGGGACGTTATAGTTAGAAATTAGCATTTGAAAAACCTTAGAAATTCACTGAAAAAACCATAGGTTTCAGGGACATTATAGTTAGTTGTACATTTCACTCACATAAAACCAGAGAAATTCGGCTGTTATAGTTAGTAGAGCTAACTATAACTCTCGCCCCGCAATGCACTGCTGATGACGTCACATATTACATCACTCATGACATGCTCAGTGACATCACTGATGGCATCACTGATGACATCATCCAGTGACTGAGTGTTTCTAAAAATTTCAAGAACGTTATATCTATATATGTCAAGGTATATTGAAGAATGATTGGTCGTCTGAGAACCTGTATGGGTGCTTGAGTGTCTGTGTGGGTGGGGGGGTGTATGACTCCCTGCATGGATGTGTGAGTGGGTGATTCACTGGGTGTATGCGTTTATGAGTGCGTGTGTTAGGTAGTGTATCGGTGACTGAGTGTACGTATAGCTGTGTTGGTGAGTGAATGGATGTGTTAGTGGTATATGTGTAAGTAACTACATATGTGAAAGGCAGTATTTGTGAGTGTTGGAGTATATAAGTGAGTATATGTAACAGTGAGTGATTGTGACAGTGGCTGCATGGATAAGTGTGTGCTTATGTCCGTAATTGTTGAAGACAGTACGTGTCTGTATGAATAAGTGACGTGGTGTGTGTATAACTGTATAGGTGAGTAAATGGCAGTGTACCTCCAAAAAGCGCCACAGAGCTGGATTGCAGAGAGGTGGTCCCAGGCCACGCCCCTTTTTACACCACTCGGCAAACGCGGCTCCTGGCGCATTGCTGCTCAGAGGATGAAGTCCACTTGTGTCCTGAGGTCATCACTGATGACATCATCCAGTGAATGTGTGTTTTTCTGAAAATTAAATATGTTTTATATATGTATATCTCAAGGTCGATGGAAGAATAAATGGGTATATAAGTGTCTAAATGGATGATTTTTTTTGTAAAATTGATTGTATAACTGACTAAGTGTATCTTAGTGAATACATGGGTTAGTGAGTAATGTTTAAATATGAAAATATCTGTATCAGTCTCTCACTTTGTGTATAAGTGGCTGCATGGGTTGGTGAGTAGCTACATGAGTGTCTATATGGGTTATTAGTTGGTTTTTTGAGTATCAGTATGAGTGTCTGAGTGTCTGTATGGTTCGGGTGGGGGTATTACTTAGTGCATAGATGCATGAATGAGTGACTCACTGTTTGTATGTGTTGAAGACAGCATGTGTGCAGGACTGTATAGGTGGATGAGTTTGTGTATGGGTCTGTTAGTGAGTGAATGACTGTCTCAATAGTGTCTTTATGAGTAACTACATATGTTTTAAACTAGTATATGTGAGTATTGGTGTATATAAGTGAGTATATGTGAGAGTGAGAGATTGGAAGAGTTCCTGTACAAATAAGTAGGTGTTTCTATAAGTGATTGTTTAAGAGAGTAAGTATGTGTAAGTTTCTGTAGAAGTAAGTGTGGTAGTGTGTGCATAACTGTATATGCAAGTAAATGGATGTTTGATACTTTGTTTGCATGTGTGACTATGTGTGTGAGTAACTCTATGGATGAGTGGCGGTGTGTAACAGGATGTATAGGTGTATGAGTACATATGATGAGTGAGTATATTTATGAGTGACTGTATAGGGACTGTTGGTGAATGAGTGGATGTGTGTGTAGGTCTTGGAATTAATGAATAGGTGTGTTGTAACTGGTATTGGTATTTCCATTGTTTTGAAAATGTTAGTTTGTATTTTTGAGTGTGTGTATCAAAGGTTATATTAGGGTGAGAGGAGGTCTGCCACTCTATCACAAGGATGATGTCATCAGTGATGTCATTTGAGACGTCATCAGTGATGTCATGAGTGATGTCACTGACCATGTCATGAGTGATGTAATATGTGACGTCATCAGCAGTGCATTGCGGGCGCGCGAGTTATAGTTAGCTGAACTAACTATAACGGGGGAATTTCTATGGTTTTGTACGAGTGAAATGTCCAACTAACTATAACGCCCCTGAAACCTATGGTTTTTTCAGTGAATATATATATATATATTATCTACTGGCGGTCGCCAGTAGATAGTTATAGTTAGGACCTATTTTCCATAGGAAATCCACAACATTCTATTTGAAATAACTTTGGTGCCGGTTGATGAATCTTCGCGAAATTTTCAAAACTCGTGGGGCGCTCCGGTCCGCTCCTATCCTAAAAGTTTCGGGGTGATTTGGCAAGCGGGGGCTGAGAAAAATGGGGGGTCCCAAAACCCGTTTTCCCCATGCAATTTTCCATAGGAACCTTTCATCGCAGCTACAGTCCGAACTGCTGAACGGTATTACACCAAATTTGGCAAAAAGGTAGCCCTTGGTTCAGAGTCGTGCCTTTTGCTTAAATGGTGTAAATCTGTTCAGTAGTTCCTGAGAAAATCAAAAGTAAAATCACATATATATTTATGGCCGCTTAGGGTCCGCGTACCCTCCCGATCACGAGCTGCATGCTAATTGGCTGTGAAGTGGCTGTCAACACTCCAAATCAGGAAGTGTTGGCAGCCATTTTGTCCTCGGTAGAACCGAGGCACAGAAACAAGTCGCAAAACGCAAAAGGGGGCAGGGTAGAAACACCCTGACCCCTAGGTCTGCTCAGGGGGTCCCACAAGGACCCCTGGGCAGAAAAAAGCATTTTTTTTTAAATAAAATCGGCGGGATGCGCTTAGGGTGCGCGGATCCCGCCATGATAAAAAAAAAGGCACAGAAACAAGTCGCAAAACGCAAAAAGGGGGCAGGGTAGAAACACCCTGACCCCCTAGGTCTGCTCAGGGGGTCCCACAAGGACCCCTGGTCAGAAAAGCATTTTTTTTTTTAAATCGGCGGGATGTGCTTAGGGTGCGCGGATCCCGCCGTGATTAAAAAAATCGAAGCGCGGTCTCCCGCGCTCGACGCTATTTTGCCCCCGGGTGGGCCAAGTCCCGGGGGCATGCGAGGGTTGCTTTATATTTTATGTGGGGGGCCTCTAAGGCCCCCCAAGCCCCGGGGACTGCCACCCCCCGGGGCTTCTTTTTTTAAATAATAATGACCTGTGTGGGGGGGCTCCAGCCCCCCCACACGCCCCGGGGACCGCCACCTCCCCGGGCACTAACAAAAGAAATGTGGGGTCCGTTTCGGACTCCAAAGCCCCGGGGACCACCACCTCCCCAGGGCTTTACTAATGAAGGGAGGGGGCCTGCGCGGCCCCCTCCTGGAGCCCTCCATGGCCCTGGGGACCGCCACCCCCAGGGCCGGCTCCTGCAGTGTCCCGGGGTGCCTACCCCCGGGACTCTGCTGTTTGCAATCACAGGACGGGAGCCTCGTGGCTCCCGTCCTGTGATTGCAAACTTGCTTTGCTTCATTGAAGCGAGAGCAGGGAAACCTACTCTCGCTTCAATGAAGCAAAGCAGATTGCTTTTCCATAAGGGGAGCTGCATGTCAGCAGCTCCCCTTATGGAAAAGCAGTGCCGGCTCCCGCAGGACGCTGGGAGCCGGCGGGACCGTGCGGGGATTGGGGACCCCCCACGGTCCCCAATGAGTGGCCAGGCCCCGGGGGATGGGGTCCCCGGGGCTATTAGTGGCCTGGGAGGGGGGCCATGCAGCCCCCCTCCCCAAAAATAAACACATTTTAAGGAAAAAAACAAAAACGTAAAGGCCGGCCCCGGGGGATGGGGTCCCCGGGGCCTTAAATGGCCTGAGGAGGGGGGCCACGCAGCCCCCCTCCAAATATTTAAATTAAAAACAAAAGAGGGCATGCCCCGGGGGATGGGGTCCCCGGGGCCAATAGAGGCCCAGGGAAGGGGGGCCACGCGGCCCCCTTTCCGTTTTTTTTTATTTAAAAGAAAATCCTCAGGACCCGGGGGATGGGGTCCCCGGGGCCAAAAGTGGCAGAGGGAAGGGGGGCCACGCAGCCCCCCTCCCATCCAAAAAAAAAAAAAAAAGACCAGCATCGTGCCGGAGGCCCCACCCCTCCCTGTAGCAGTCTGCAAACGCGCCCCTGGCGCGTTTTAAGAAGGGGAAGTAATTCCCCTTGAATACTGGGGGTCCCTGGGGGCCAACTAGCCCACCAGGAACCTCCAGTATGCGCCAGGGAGCTGCGTTTGCAGAGAGGTGTACAGAGGCCATGCCCCTTTTTACACCTCTCTGCAACCCAGCTCTGTGGCACTTTTTGGAGGTACATGGTGGGCTAGTTGCACTCCAGGGACCCTCAGGATTCAAGGGGACTTAATCCCCCAACTTAAAACGCGCCACGGGGCGCGTTTGCACAGTGGTGAAGGGAGGGGGCGGGGCTTCAGGTGACATGTGTGCAAACAGGCCCCGTGGCGCGTTTTTAAGATGGGGAATTAAATCCTCTTCAATCCTGAGGGTCTCTGGGGGCCAACTAGCCCACCAGGTATGTCCAGAAAGCGCCACAGAGCTGCATTGCAGAGAGGTGTAGAAAGGGGTGTGGCCTCTGAACACCTCTCTGCAACGCAGCTCCCTGGCACATACTGGAGGTACAGGTTGGGCTAGTTGGACCCCAGGGACGCTCATGATTCAAGGGGACTTAATCCCCCAAATTAAAACGCGTCACGGGGCGTGTTTGCACAGTGTTGAAGGGAGGGGGCGGGGCTTGAGGTGACATGTGTGCAAACAGGCCCCGTGGCGTGTTTTAAGTTGGGAGATTAAGTCCCCTTCAATCCTGAGGGTCCCTGGAGTCCAACTAGCCCACCAGGTACCTTCAGTAAGCACAACAGAGTTGCGTTGCAGAGAGGTGAAAAAAGGTGCGTGGCCTCGGAACGCCTCTCTGCAACTCAGCTCTGTGGTCCTAACTGTAGGTACCTGGGGGCTAGTTGGGCCCCAGGGACACTCAGGATTCAAGGGGACTTAATCCCGCAACTTAAAACGTGCCACGGGGCGCGTTTGCACACATGTCACCTCAGGCACCCCTCCCTTCACCACTGTGCAAACGCGCCCTGTAGCGCGTTTTAAGAGGTAGTTTTAATCCCCTGCCCTATTATGTACTAGGGACTTACAGAGGAGGTCATGCTAATCACAGGGGTACCCCAACGCATAGTGTTCCCTAGTGTATGTAGGTGTTTTAACTGTATTCTAAGTGTGTTTTAGCATAGCACTGGCTCTGGTTAGTCAGAGTCAGTTACCACCAGTACACGTTGGGAAAAGTTGTGGGCACAGGATGATTTTGGAACAAGGCCTCTTTCTGCTCCTCTGTTGGTTCTTTCTGCACATCTTTTGCTTCTTCCTGCACTTTTCTTCGTCTTTGTGGACTTCTGTTGCTTCTTTCTGCATTTCTTTTGCTTCTTTCTGTGCGTTTTTTCTTCTTTCTTCACATGTCCTACCTCTGTAGGCATAGTTACAAACTAGCATTTAAAAACCTTTGAAATTCACTTAAAAAACCATAGGTTTCAGGCACGTTATAGTTAGAAATTAGCATTTAAAAACCTTTGAAATTCACTGAAAAAACCATAGGTTTCAGACACGTTATAGTTAGAAATTAACATTTAAAAAACCTTTGAAATTCACTGAAAAAACCATAGGTTTTAGGGACAGTTATAGTTAGTTGGACATTTCACTCGTACAAAACCCGTGAAATTCCCCCATTATAGTTAGTTCAGCTAACTATAACTCGCGCCCGCAATGCACTGCTGATGACATCACATATTACATCACATATTACATCACTCATGACATTCACAAAAAGGAGAGCCTAATGTGGAGTGGATGGAAGGGGGGAAGAGGAGTGTTTCACTTATAGGTCCCTCTACTAAAAAAGAGCAGCTACCACATGATTGGATAATAAATATTTGTACAATCGTTTTTTCCCATGCCTTACTGTATACCCTCTCCAGCCAGTATATGATGATGAATTTTAAAGCTCAGGTACTTAGGAGGTGACCAATTTAAGCACTTCTATACAAAGCATAGGATTTTTGCCTTCCTTTAAGGTGACCATCACCTCTTAAAAGTGATTTATATGTTTGAGAGTAGCAAGATCTTTATAGAGTGGTTTCATGTTAATAGGGAATGTAAAGGAAATGTTTGGAAAATTCTATAGAAATTATGCAATCTGGTTACTCCATTTTTTAGGAAGATAAAAGCTGGAAAAGGGCTGCAAGAATGGCATGGACAGAGGATTTTGGTTTCAATTGAATCGCTCTATAAAAGGAAGCAAAATTCATATTATAGTTCTTTAACTTGAAATGGCCCGCTGACTTTTTCCTGTTCTCTATGATATAGTTTTTATTAAGTTTCCTCTTCACGCTTTTTTTTGTACTAGGTGTTTCAGTTTGCAATACTTTTGTGACCAGCATCTCAATTCCTATTAGCTTTCTGGTTATCTTTTCACTTTTAGATTCGAGTTAAGAATTAATAAAGAATTCAGATCATCACCTTACCATTAGCAGATGATTTCTATCCCTCTCGAAGTGCCTTAATTCCATGAGCTCTCTGCTGACCCTCAGTGTGGTTTGCTTTACACCCCTTATATTCTATCATGCAAAGTGGATCTGTACACTTGTGTCATGTCTCTCTTCGCATCCTCTAAGGAAATCCTAATGAGTGAAGAAGATGGTGCTTAGTGTTCCAGAGTACACTATCTTTCTGTACAGTCTGACAATGGCACTGACACTTGCATCAACATGGCCCTATATGTGGTCTAAGGGCAATGTATAATATGTCACTTTAAGAGACAGTGGCGGCTCCTCTGCTAAGGCGGAGGAGCGTCGCCCCACTGACCAAAAGGAAAAATAAAATGATAATAACTATTGTTATTCTAATTTTATTTTTCCGATATACTTGAGTGGCTCTCGGGCGGGGCTGGCAGAGTAGGGAGAGGAGTGGTTTTCACTCCTGACGTTCACACGACTGCTTGGGGGCTGGACTGGCAGTCATGCACACTTCGTATCTTCCCCACCAGGCTGCATTACACAGCCTGGTGAGGAACATGCAAACCCTCCTAGTCCACGCCTGAGTGCCGAGCCATGGTGCTCAGATCAATCACAACCCTGCATTGCAGCATTGTGATTGGCTGTGGGGAGGCTGGGAGGGCGGGTGCTTGCTACTGCTGGCCGGGAGTGCAGGAAGATATCAGATGGACAGAGGACGAAGGAGAGGCTGCGGCCGTTTCAGGTAAGTGTTTTTTTTCTTTTTTTGTCCCCCTGTCCCACCAACCGGGTCCGGTTGCAGCTGGTACTGGTAAGAGATGTACTTAATTGGCTGAGACGGATAGAAGCCAAAGACTTCTATTAGTATCCTCTGACTCACCTTATGATGGCTTGGCAAGCACAAAGCTTACACTTTGAGAAAAATGCAAAAGAATGCAAGGTAAAAGTGATTGAAACACAAATACAGGTAGTTGTGGTAAAGAAATGAAAGGTCCTGAAATTACTTAAAACAATAAAAATTTAATGATTAGAAACCGTATGAACTATTGAAATTTAAGGCAAGAGCTAAAAGTTGAAAATATAGTTCAAACTTAGTCAGTAAAGATCAGTGGGACCAAGGTTTAATGGGGAAAGGTAGAAAGATAAAAAAAATCGCCTAAGGTCCTTATTTCGAATTCGTGGGATGTGGATTATCCACCAAAAAGAGACTAATGTGCAATCTGCCAAACTCTCGGTATGTGTGACCCATTTAGAGGTAGATGAAGCATCAGGTTTTCCCCGTGTAGCTTTAGCCAGCTCTATTGGTGGCAGAAACCTTTGAGTGATGGCCCATCCACCAAAGGGCCATAGGTAAATGTACTTAAGAATGACCTCTCTATTTAAGATGGTCGTTCCAGCATTCCTTTTTCGTGTTTGGGAATGTCAGAGAAAACCTTGGTGTCTTGAACAAGAAAGGAAGTAACCCTAGTGCACAGAGAAATCCCTCAGTAAGTAAGGGTCTTTTTTGTTTTTCAATAACAAACTCACAGTTTGGGCATTTATAATTGAAAAAAAAAAATCTGACCTGTGGGCACGTCAAGCATGGTGTCCACCCAGCAAAGCTTCAGTGCCTTTGATGGAGCTATGGTGGTGTTGGCTGTGCTGAAGGAAGAGCTCCATGCCTTGTAGTCATCTCAAAGTATGGTGAGTGGTCTTCTGCCAGGGAAAGAACTTGGTGGACCACCCGCCAAAATCTAAATCAGCCCTTAATTCATGTGGGATATTCATTGGTGCTGCCCAGGCTGTACCTCTTCTGTGTGTGAGCAAAGCTCACTCTGCAGCTTACGCTCCTGTACCTTTACTGTGTTTTAGGAAAAGCTAGCGCTGCTCCTGGCTGTGGTGTACAATTCAGTATAAAGGAGAAGTGAAGCTTGCACTGCTGCTGCTGTCCTGTATTTAATGTAAGGAAGGCAGAAGTGGGAGCTTGCTGTGGTTGATTTTGGCCCCAAACAACCCTTAACGTCTAACTTGCTATGCCAGTGTCATGCATTATTAAACACTATAGCAGACCATGTTACTTAGGTGGCCTGAGCAAATTTATTTTGTTCAAGGGAGGCTCAGAACAATAAAGATCACTGATCTAAGGGTCAACTGAGAAATTCTGAGGGCAAGCTTGATGTTGGTTGAAGACTGAAGGGTAGTGTTTGTGAGCTAGCTGTGAATCTTTGGGAGATGCTCAAGGGTATCTGACGTCCAACCAAGGGTGTCGGAGGACAAGTTCCTGAAGTCTGTGTGTCAGTTTAGGAGGGTATCTGAAGGCCACTTGAGATGAGATACCCCAGCTTAGGGTATCTGAATAGGCCTGCAGATACTCTAAGCGGATCCTTTCTGGTTACCAGTAAATCTTGTCTGAGTGGTGGTTGAGGGCTGGCTGGGATGTGTGAGAGTCTCTGCTGGTCAGTTGAGACTCTATAAAGGCCAGCTGTGGAACTTGCAAAACAGACGGTGATATCTGTTGGTCACACGAGTGTCTCTGAGAGTCGGGTTAGGGCCAACGGTAGCTGCCAGAGAGCCCACTAAGTGTACAAGAGCTGGCTGAGAGAATCTCAAGGGCAAGTGAGGTTCTATGACTGCAGTTTGTGGCCTTTAAAGGAAACAAGCAAGGACATCTAAATTGATTGCAGAGGGGTCCTGGAGGCCAGCTGGTGCTTATTGAAAACCAGCTGAGGGGAGCTGACTGACTGTGAGACGATATCTGGTCAACATCATTGGCACTGGCTGGCATTTACAGTGTCTGGGGCACAGCATAGATATTGACTGACATATGGCAATAAGTTTGGTAAAATATGGATGTTGATTGTCAGATTGGAAATACCTTTGCCACATCATGGATGATGACTGGTATATGAGACACAATGGGCACATTGGGGTATTGACTCATGGACCAAAGCCACACATAGGGGCAGTGATTATCTGAGCACGATAGCAGTGGCTGGTATATGATGATTTACCTGAGCAAAGAAGGTCGAAACAATTAATGACAAGTGAATTTCAGGAAATGACGGATGATGTTTAGGGGGGGATAGTTTATGTGCTTAGAATGAAAAGGTTAATTTGTGCACAAAATCGTTGTATTGAAAAGTTATTAAAAGGTTATATTCCAGGAGAAGCATAGTTTATTTACAAAAAATGAAAGGAAGCAATTTGGGGACAGTCGATGTGCTTTCATCAAGCAGCCAGCTGTTTTCGTACAAAATGAGTGCCTTTATAAAATACTTTAAGCAGATATTTGCATGAAAATTCATACTCCTAAATCGCATATTTTAAATTGCAAAATTGACTTCATTCTCCTCACAAATTTCTGGGTCCTGGGTCACAGGCATCTCGTCTGTTGAGTTTGAGCACATAGTACTTAAGACTACTCTCTAACATATGCCTATAGACAAGTGGGACGGATTAGAGAGGTTGCCGGGATGCACAAAATCAATTCCTGCCTATACCTCTCTCCACCTTCAGCACCTTTGATATCAAAGGACGTCTAATACAAGTATCCTCAAACAACTGTTAAAAAGTACTAGGAGTTGAATGTGCTTCCACGTATGCAAACCTTCTTGTGGGTTACCTGGAAAGGAAATGGACGGGGGATGAAGCCTCAGATGAGTGCATGTCCCTTATCATATTTTAGGGCATGTGCATAGAAGATATTATTCTGATTTGGTAATGGGAAAGGAAGATACTCCCGCAATCCCTTCCCTTTCTAACTCCAACCCAGACAATAGCCCACTCGCATTCCATATAGGCCATAACTGTATTTCCTTGGATATTAAATTTTATATGTAGGAGTAAGTACTTTTTTCAAGACTATACGGGAAAGATGTAGCAGCCAATTCCATGCTGCATGCCTAAAGTGGACATCTTTCCCACTGCACTCACAAAAATAACTGTGGCAAAGAAATGCCTTTAAAGCTAAAGCTGATGCTGCTTTTCAAGATTAACAAGCATTGGCAAAGCCAATAGGTCTTGCCTATTTGAGTTCTATTGGCTTTGTCAATGTTTTATTCTTTTTTATTAGCCGTGTTGTACAACAGTGTGACTGATGTGCAGCATGGCTGAAAGTTTAAAAAAAAAAAGTGCTGTGATGCAGTCAACACCCTTTTTTTTTTTTTTTTTTACTTTCGACCATGCTGCTGTACAACATGGCAAAAAACATTGTCAAAGGCAATAGATCTCACATAGGCAAGACCTTGTCTTTGCAAATGCTTAGGGGAAAAAACATTTGGACATGGGCAGAGCTCGCCGCATCACAGCACTTGTTTTTTCTGGTATTAGAAGGGCAAGCAACGATTGGGGGAGGGAAGACGGGCAAGCAACTACTTAGAGCAGAATAGGAGGAGGAGGGGAACGGCCTGCAAACACATGCACTCTTATGGAGTGCTACAACTTAAATTAAAATTAAAATTACCTCCAGAAGCACGTGACCAGTAGAAGGGCACTGATACAGGAAGTAGTAGTGGGTCCTTGCTCCCCTGAAGTGACAAACTTGCAAAGAGAAAGATGCAATGTCCAATGAGAAGGTACGAAATGAGATTGACGGTGAAACCAGTCAATGATAAGTAATGGTCAGGCCCTAAATCCCTTGTATGTAAACAAAATGTATTGCAAGCAACAGCACATGAGCTGCCATAGGTGAGACTTAAAAAGACAGCGATTTCCCAACTAAAACCTTCAAAATGAAGCTTGATGAAGTTCAACTTACGGATAGACAAACACAACTACAACCCAAAAAAATCTGAAACATTTGAACAAAAAGATCAGACAATCCGATTTAAAACCACCGATTCTGAGAGTAAGCATTGGCATTTCGTAAAGACAGACCCAACATTTAACAGCATTTTGCCAAAGTCAAACCCACATACCGAGATGCACACCCATCTCTCTACAAGAGAAAGGCTAGAAATCTAAAAACATATGTTAGCCCATTGGAATGAACATCTTCAATGCAATTAATATTTCCTTTCTCTCGAGTACCAACATCAGTGGTATTCTACACATACCACCCGTGTTCAAAGTGTTAATGTGGCAGGTGAAAATATACAACCTTTCAGAATCACAGACGCCACTACAAAATAAAATATATTGTTTACTGTCTAACATCATTTGTCATATGCATAACCTCTTGCCTGTGCTGCATGATTTACACTAGAAGCACCAGGAGGACATTACAAACTTGCATCCAGGAACATCAAAGGGCATGTAAGGGACTTGATCTGTTAGAACACTTATCTGAATAGTACAATAAATACCACCACAATGACAAAAATATTTATTTCCATGCAATTGAACAAGTTAAGATGCCCAGATGTGGAGGTGAAAGAGAACTAATTATACTGAAGCGGAAACCCAATTGATCTCTTGGAGACAAAGCAATTCTGCCTTAACAAGGGAACTGAACCCGCACATTATTATAAATGTCTCTTCTTTCCTCTGGTCATTATTTTTTCCTCCAGCTCTGTAACACCACATGTCCTCAAACTTGAATCATGGCACTTCACATTACCCAACATAATTGTATTAGGATGATGACACCACAATAATCATGATTATAGCAATATGATTATGACGACAGGAACCATGCCCATCTCTCTGAAAGATTTAACTTGACTTACTAATTAATAGACGTTCACTCAAGAGACTGTGTAGTTCATTGCCTATCCATCTTGACACTGATGACCAGAAATAGACTCTAGCTCTCCACATAATGTCCTTCTTCTACATTAACACCAATTAGGGATTTGGTAAGCCATATCACAATTTTTAATGTTACGTTATGTTATGTGAATTTGTATGTCGTAGCTAATCACCCCTGAGGGTATCCAGTCAGTGAGTAGGGCAGGCCTGAGGGGGAAGGAGGAGATCACACCTGTTTTGTCTGGAAGAGCCATTTCTTGAGGTTCCATCAGAAGTCCAGGAGGGAGGGGGAGGTTCTGAGGTGTTTCAGGAGGTCGTTCCAGGTCTTGCCTGCGAGATATGAGAAGAAGCGTCTGCCGCTTCTGGTCTTCTTGATGCAAAGGAGGTGTGCTCTTGCCTTGGACGCAGATCGAAGGTGTCTGGTGGGTAGATAGAAGTTGAGGCAGTGGTTGAGGTAAGCTGGACTGGTTTTGTGGAGAGCTTTGTAGGTATGGGTGAGTAGCTTGAACTTACATCTTTCCTAGATTGGGAGCCAGTAGAATTTGTTGAGGTGTGGCGAGATGTGGTTATCTCACAGGAAGTTCAGGATAAGTCTGGCGGCGGCGTTCTGGGTGGTTTGGAGTCGGTGTAGGACATGGGCTGGGATTACGATGTAGAGGGTGTTTCCGTAATCAAGTCTACTTGAGATAAGAGCCTGAGTGACCGTTCGTCTGGTGTTCAGTGGGATCCACTTGAAAATCTTGTGTAGCATTTTCAGGATGTGGAAGCACGATGAGGCGATGGCGTTTATCTGTCTGCTCATGTAGAGGTTGGTGTCCAATACGATCCAGAGGTTCTTGGCACAGTCTGCATGGGAGGGTGGGTGGACAAGTTTAGAAGGCCATCAAGAGGAGTCCGAGGGGAGTGGTTGTTGCCAAAGATTAGGACTTCGGTTTCGTCGGTGTTGAGCTGGAGGCAGTTGTTTTTCATCCAAGCAGTGACTTTGCTCATGCAGTCGGTGAAGTTTGCTATGGTGGTGCTGGTTTAGTCAGTAAGGAAGAGGCTGAGCTGTGAGTCGTTGGCATAGGATACTATGTTGATGTTGTGGGCTTGTTCGATATCCGCAAGGGATCTCATGTAGACGTTGAAGAATGTTTGGCTGAGCGATGATCCTTGAGTGACTCCGCAGATGAGTTTCTTGGGTTCTAAGGTGTAGGGGGTAAGAGTAACTCAGTGGTTTCTGTCTGTGAGGAAGAAGGATATTCATTTGAGGGCTGGTCAGCAGAAACCCAAGTGCTGAAGCTTTCTGATGAGTGACTTGTGGAGGACTGTATCAGAAGCTGTGGAGAGGTAGAGGAGGATGAGCGTGGCCATTTCTCCTCGGTGGAGGATGCTTCTGATGGCATCTGTGGGCGCAATGATGGCTGTCTCTGCTGTGGTTGGTGTGAAAGCCTGATTGAGAGTTGGGTATTGATTTCTTTCTCCATGACTTTAGCTGGAAAAGGCAGGAGCAAGATTGGTTTCTTCAATAGGGTGTTGACTTATTCATTTTTCCAGCAAGATGGGAAGGTGGCATTGGATATGGAGGTGTTGATGATAGCGGCGATCTTAGGGCAGATGAAGGTTTTTCCACTTTCATATAAAGTGGGGGAATGGGTCTGAGGGGACTCCTGAGTGAAATGTATTCATCAGGGTGGTGGTCTCTTTGTTTAAGAGGTGCTTCCAGTTGCTTAACTGCTGTTTGGCGATGAAGGAGGTGTTCGGCTGGTTGGGGGAGTTCGTATTGCTATGCTGTGAGTCTAATGTGTGGTAGATCTTGGCAGTCTTCTGTTCAAGGACCTTTGAGAGGTTGTTGCAGAGTGCTTGGGATGGGATTATGTTGTTTGCAGCTGCAGGATTGGAGAACTCCTTGACGATGGTGAAGTGTTCTTTGCCATTGTTGGAGCTGGCTTCGAGTCTGAGAGTTAGGGCCCTTTTCTTTGCATCTCGTAGTTGGTGGTAGAGGTTGAGGGCGTCTTTGTATATGGATCTTGCGGTGGTGTTTTTGTCAAGTCTCCATTTTCTCTCAAGTTGTTTGCAGTGGCGCTTGGACTCCCTGCAGTCATTCGTGTACCATTTGTTGTTTTTGTAGGTTTCGCTTCTGGTGGGAGCGGTGTGGTTGGTGCAGTCGGTAAGTCATTAACTGAATAGCTTGGTGTCGACATCGAGGTTCCTGGTGTGGTTGGATGGGCGTTCCTATAGGGTCTTGATCCAGTTTTCTTTGGAGATTTTGCCCCAGTGTCTTGATGGTGCTTTGGGTTTTTCTTGTGGGGTGGCTTGGTGGGTGGGTATCTTGAAATGTATGATGTAGTGACCTGACCATGTGAGTGGGGTTGTGTGGATGGTGGTAATCCTGTTGTTGGAGGAGAAAATAGTGTATAGGGTGTGGCCTTCTGTGTGGGTTGGTCCTTGGACAAGCTAGGTGAGTCCGAGGTTGCTGAGGCTGTCGACTAGGGCCATGGAGTTAGGGTCTGTGGTGTCTTCCAGGTGAAAATTGAGATCTCTGAGGAGGGTGTAGTTGGTTGATCTGATGGAGAGGGGAGCGATGATGTCTGAGATGAGGGGCCTGTGGGATGGTATGCGAGGTTCCCTTAAGGTTGACTTTGTAGTCCATTTGTATTTTGAAGTGAAGGTGTTCAATGAGATTTTTGTCCGAGTCCATGGAGGTGGTGTAATCAATCGTGTTTTTGTAGATGATCACGAGTCCTCCGCCTGGTTTGTACGTTTGGTCCTGGTGTATGATTTTGTAGACGGGCGGATGGCTGTGGCGATGTCCAAGTTGGAGGCAGCCATGTTTCGGTCAGGAAGAGAAGGTCGGTTGAGGTGCTGTTGAGGAGGTCCCAGATTTTGGTGTAGTGTGTCCTGAGAGATCGGAAGTTGAAGAGCATGTTGGACAGTTGGTGTGGGGTGGTGGTGGCGGCATGTGGCAGCTATCTGGAGGTGGTGGTGTCGACGTCTGAGGTGTTGCAGGTGAAATCGCAATGCGTGCAGGAAAAAGGTCCTACTGTGGTGCTGAGGGATGCGCAGCAGCATCATGTTTGCCGGTGTGTGTTGTTGAGGTCGTGGAGGAGGGCAAAGGAGTAGTGGCGGTGTTTGTTGGCTCTGTTGGTGGCTGCCGCTGTGGTTGTGGTGTTGCGTTGGATGGTCGGGGGGGCCAGGATTCCTAGCGCTGAGTGCAGTCCTGGCGTGAACTGGCACAGACAGACTTGCCTTTGCCGTGCCTTCAGAGCATCAGTGGTGTGCCCGCTGCGTGGTCGCACTGTGGCCTGCATTAAGTAGGTCCTGGGGTTGGCTGGGCTTCTGTTAGTGGGAAGAACAGTGAGCAGGAAAACCCAGGTGGGAAAACCCGGGCAGGGGCGGAGTCCCTTGATCTAAAGGCTGCAACTGGATCAGACTGGAACATGCTGATCATTTAAATTAATCTGCGGGTATCCTTCCCTTACGTTTCCCCCTTCCTTCCGTCTACCATTACATACCACATAAATATACTGACTATCTTATTTCCAATTATGAATTTGGTCTGCCTTATCATTGACTAACTTAACACGCTACTATTAACCATTTAAGAATGTTCTCACAAGCCGGTCACATTCATCTTTATTATTGGATCCTGGATTTTGATCCTCAATATTTTGACAAATCCACACAAGATCCATCTTGCTGAATTAGAAAAACACTTGTCATATGGCCATAGGATCACTTAGGGTGCCAATTCTCTATTTATATAATTTAGGGTAATTCTTTAGCCACTGTATAAAATCCATCACAAAATTAGAAGACACTTTGATGGCTTGAATACCAAGTGGCAGATTATACTATTAAACTGCTATTATAATGCTACTCAATAGTTCTTAGATTACTCATCGATCAATCACATTTATGAATGCCACCAGGGTTCAAATTACTGGAAAGCTACAAACAGACCTCACCCTAACTTATGATATACATAATTGTTTGACAAACTAAGTAGCGAGTGCCACGCTTTGAAGTCCCTATGTTTGACAATAGCTATCCCTCAAACCAAAAGAACAGCATACCATAAGGTGATTTTCAAAGGTAATAGTCTGGAAGTGTCCGAGCCATGTGATCTCTTCAAAGAGTTGCAAAAATTCTTAAGTACCTCATGAACTGCTATTTCCATTCCTCATGTGCAGGAATTATGTGTCACCTTAAGGATTCCTTTTCATCAAACAAGTCCTGTAAATCGGTCCATCCACAGGATTCACAAAACAACAGACACTTCTACTAATATCCTAGTAACACTCCACTTCCTACAGCTTCTCTTACACTAAAGCCACCTCGAAGAAATACTATCTCTACAGACTGTCCTCAGACCAAGCAAAGACTCAATACTCCTTTGACCTACAGCATTTATAATAGTGTACATCAACAACCTAGTTACACACAGAAAGGTTTATTCTTTATTGTGATTACTTATGGATTCAGGCTCATTAATAGATACAATTGAGTATGTGAATTGATAAAAATGGCATACTGCATCTGAACACCTACACAAAACTCCAATTCCAGCTCAACCCCTCTATCTTCTCCTGCATGAATGGATGGATTCATGGATGGATTTTCAGTGGAGTGGACAGGTGTACATTGTTGGATGTGCGGATGGAGGTTATGCTGCATCATTTTCTTATATAGTAGCACTCTGATGTAGGTATTTAGTTTGTTTTGTCTTGGTCTCTCAAATGATCTTCCTAAAAAGGCCACTGAAGAGTATATCAGGGAAGTGGGGTCAGAGAGACACTTACCCGATCAGGTCAAGGAACTAGAAAAACTCATCACTAAAGTTATGGTGATAAGAGCGATCAAGAGCCTCCAAATGCCAAAGGCACCAGACCCTGATGGCTTTACCCCACTGTTCCATAGAACTTTCTAGTCATAGCTCTTAGACCTTCTGTTCAGACTATTTAGCTCCTTTGCCTCACAGGGCCAGGCCTCGCACATGATTCAGGAGGCCAAGCTGAAAGCCAAGCTGAAAGGAAAAGCATGGAGGAATGTAGGTCTTATAAACATATTTAACTTTTGAATGTCAGTGTGAAGATGTACACCTCTATCTTAGCAGTAAGACTTCACAAGTGCTACCCTCGGTAATCCAGCTAGATCGGTCTGGCTATGTCAGCGTTCATAGAGTGTGTCACAAAACGCAACACCGAGACTGAAGAGCAGGACAATATTTCTTTCTCTCAATGCTGAGAAGGCTTTTGACCATGTGGATTTGGGCATCCTCATGGAGGTGATGACGGCAAGGGAATTGCCACACAATTAATAGACATGCTCTTGGTGGCATACTCTTTCCCAAGAGCACAAATCAGAGTTAATAATATGCGTTCTTGGAATGTAATAATTCATAAATGCTGAGGTAGGGTGCCCATTCTTCCCTCTGTTATTTGCCTTGTACCTAGAATCACACACTTAGAGGATCCGAACAATCAGGCAATTTAAGGGTTCAGTCTGGACGTTGACACGTTGAAATCGAATATGTTTGCAGATGTCATATTGGGCTCTATCTCGGACCCTATCATTAGTTCTGGCCCTATAGAAGAGCTTGATCAATATAAGCGAGTATCAGGCTTTGCAATCAGTATGTACCAACCATAAGCCTTAAATATTACAGCTTCTCGGCACACTTTGCTCTGCCTAGGGTCCCCTCCTCTTACTATGGAGGGATAGGAGTATACGCTTCTTCACCTAAATACCAAGGGGTGCTGTTAGACTTGGCATCTTTTGGCGTGTTTCCCCTGACTTTTTGCTTTCTGACCTCCCGGTTTTGACTCTGTTTTTGCTGGTGTAATGATTCTGCGCACTTTCCTCACTGCGGTCCAGTGGGAAAGTGCAAGTGCTCCTGTATAAAATGTGTTATGGATTGGTGTTTCCATGATTGGCCTATTTGGTTTATCTGTCAGTCCCTTGTAAAGTGCACTGCGAGTGCCAGGGCCTATAGACCAAATGCTGTTGGTGGGCTGCAGCACTGGATTGTGCCACCCACGCAAACAGCCCGTAAAGTGTAACTATGGCCTGCCAACGCAGAGCCTGTGCGCAGCCTGGGGCTGCCATGTCGACTTGGCAAGTGCACACACTTGCAAGTCCCTAAACCTTCCCTTTGCTACCTGTTAGTCACCCCTAAGGTAGGCCCAAGGTACCCCTGTGGGCAGGGTGCGTTGTACGCGAAAGGTAGGACATGCCCTGGTGTGTGCGGCATGTCCTGATAGTGAATTACAGCCTAGTTCGTTTTTCACTATTGCAAGGCTACCTGTTCCCCCTAGGCCAGAACGGGCAGTTTTGATTATTACAGTTTATAATCCTAACTGACCCCAGGAACATGGTAGAAATTCGAGTTTAGTATGCCTGGACTCAGAATGATAAAATGCATCTTTTAGTGAAGTTGGTTTTAACATTCTGTGTTTGAAAATACCACTTTTAGAAAGTGGGTATTTTCTTGTCTAACCATCCAAGCCTGCCTCTGCGAGGTTGTGTATTCCTTGTCTGGAGTGTGAGTGACAGGGGCTGGGGGATGCCAGGAGACAGGGTGAGTCAGCACAGGGCTGAATAGCAAGATCTACATGTAGATGGGTGGGAGGGGTCGCACCTGGGCCCTGAATAGGACAGTGCCTTCCCTCCACAATGCTGGCTCCACCTCCTGTGGTGCGTCTGATGTCCCTGGCCTACTCACTGAAAGAAGGGACGGAGACTTGTCAACAAAGTGCTCCAGAACTGGTTTGGACTAGGCAAAGGCCTCTCTGCCTTCAGAGAACAAAGGAATTTGGGATATAAATATTGGGGCCCTGACCCCATGAATTTAGATCTCGCTGGAATCAAGGAACCTGCCAAGACGAAGAGCTGGAAGAGCTGCCAGGAGGAGTACTGCCCCTTTGCTGTGTTGTTGCTTTGTTGTGTTGGCCTGCAGCTGCTGCTTCTGCCTTGGGCAGTGAAAGGACTGGACTGAACTTTCTACAATCTTGTGCTGAGTATCTCCAAGGGCCTGGAACCGAGCTGGCCTCCTGTTAAGAAGTCTCAGGGACTGCAAAGACTTCACAAGCCTCTGGGTACCGCTTCTGGAACGCTGTTTCAGTTGCCACAGAGGAAGGGAACTGCAACCGACTCCGTCAACCGAATCCATCCCTGACCGGTGACCTGTTTGCACCGCAGACCGCATCGCCCCGCTTCGCATCGCAACCCTGGTCTCACCGTGGGCGACGTCCGACGCCGCCAGCACCGAGCCGCTTCTTGCACCGTGACCTGTGGGCACCGCAGTTCGCATCGCATCGCTTCACTGTGCCAGCCGGACCAGACCGACGCTGTCGCTGCAACTGGCTCAAGAGTCGAGACTGCACCGCATTTGGGGCACCGCTCGCACGTCTGCGACGCACCGCTCCGACTCGCACCGCTGTCCGACGCCAGCTCCCGCACTCCGGCTTGGTCGCCTGCATCGCAACCTGTCAGCACCGCATCGAGCACCGTCTCGCCCTGCATCGCACGCCTTGGACTCACCGACTCCGTCTACACGACGCTCATCGAGCCGCTGCCTGCACCGCATCGAGGGACACCGCACCTTGCATCGCTCCGTCTTGCACCGCAACCGCGACGAACGCCGACCGGCTCGTACACTCCGTACCAGCCACAACGAGAAAGGTACTGTAACCGAGTCTGTTCACGACTCTGCTGGCCCGTATCGACGCGGTCGGCTGGAACTGTTAGACTCTGTGGTTTTCAGCATCACGGTAGGCTCGGACGGAGCTACCGACTCGTACGAACTTTGCTTTTGTGCTATTCCTGCAAAGAAGAAGTTACCTTATCAAGCATTCATTTTTAAAGTATCGTATTGTGGATTTTTGTCGTAATTGGTCTTGTCTTGAGTATATAAAATATTGGTTATTTTTCTAAACTGGTGTGGTGTCCGTTTGTAGTGCTTACACTGTATTACTGTTGGTTATGTGCAAATGCTTTACACACTGCCTCTGAATTAAGCCTGACTGCTCGTGCCAAGCTACCACGAGGGTGAGCAGGGGTTACTTCACGAGTGTAACACCCTTACCCTGACTAGGAAGAAGGGTCCCTACTTGGACAAAGGTGCAAGCCCTTGCCAACTAGAGATCCCATTTCTAACATTGGTTGTCAGCGGTGAGGACAGGACTTGTGTTTGCACTTGACTTACAGTGATTGGTGTGCACTACTACCATATCGGAGACCATTACGTACCACATACTGGTTCTTTTTCTTTTGGCCTATTTTTGATCTTGCCAGTTTTCAACTCACTACTTTTGTATTGCCTGAATCAATTGCATAATCCGTTGCATCTCTGGAAGTTATCTTTGAGGAGGACAGGTTGGAATCCTACGCCGTAAAGGAGTTACGAGCGATTTGTAAAAACCTGAAAGTCCAAATTAAAGGCCTCACAAGGAAGGAGGAGCTACAGAAGGCGCTGAGGGCCTGGGTAGCAGCCAGACATGCCAATGGGCAGCCTGGTGATCTCAGTGAGGAGGTGGAGGAGCCTATTTCCAGGGTGGATGTGCTTTTGGGTAGGGGGAACACGCCAGGTCAGGCAGCAGCAGTCTGTCCCCAGAGGAGCTGGAGGACAGGCGGGAGGCAAGGCAGTTTGAGCTGCAGAAGCTCAGACTGGAGAGTGAGCGGGAGGAGAAGAGATTGGCCATAGAGGAGAGGAAGATGCTCTTAGAGCATGAGAGAGAACTGAAGGAGCTAGAACTTAGGAGTAAGTCAGGCTCAGATGGTGGCAGCAATTCGTCCAGAAATGCAGACAGGATTGTGCACATTCCCAAGAACGTAGGCAAGGAGTTCAAGAAGGGGAATGACATACAAAGGTGGTTTCAGGGTTATGAGGCAGCCATACACATGAATGGGGTCCCTGAGGAGAATTGGGGAGCAGGATTGTGGCCGCTTTTCCCTGAAGAAGCAAGCGATGCTCTGATAGCTTTGGGTAAGGGGTATCACCTCACCTATGCTGACATGAAGGATGCCCTTCTCACGAAGTATGGTCTTACTCCTGAAAAGTACAGGGATTAGTTCAGGTCCAGTAAGAAGTCTGATGCCAACACTTGGTTGGAATGTGTGGATGTGTTCTGCAGGTCTCTGGATGGTTGGGTGAAGGGCAGTAGTGTAACAGATTTTCAGGGGCTCTACAACTTGATTGCATGGGAGCACTTGTCTAGTCTATGTTTTGCAGATCTGCGCCAGCACCTAGTTGATAGTAAGCTAACTGACCCCAGGAAGCTTGCTATGGAAGCGGACCGCTGGGTAAGTACCAGGGTCCACAAGAAAGCGTTTGGGGAGACTCAGCCAAAGGTGGGCAGGGTCCCCAGCAGAAAGGTGGGGGGACAAGGGTAAAGCACAGGAGTTCTCTAAAGGGCCCCAAACTAGTACCCAGGGTAAAGGTTCCCAGCCCCCAGTGATAAGAAGAAAGGGGTCTCTACAGGAAGCCTGTTGAGACCGGCCCCACAAGTGTTATGCATGTGACCAGGTAGGTCACTTTAAGGGGGACCCCAAGTGCCCGAAGGGGACACAGCCACCCACCGGTGGACAGGCCAAAGTGTTGGCTAGTGTAGCGCATGGGGAGGAGGGGTGCCCACAGGAGGGTGGGGATCCCACAGAAATGACCCTTGTCTCACTAGGGGACAGTGAGATGGTCCCAGGAAACCAGGTGCCCCCTAACACAAAGAAATATAGCACCTGGGTGACCATTAATGGGAACAGGGTAGAGGCTCTCAGAGATACTGGAGCCAGTGTGACCTCAGTCCGGTGTCACCTGGTGTCTGAGAAGCAAGTAGTCCCAGGAGCATTCCACCAAGTAGTTGCTGTCGACAACTCTGAGCGCCAGTGTATGGTGGCGCAGGTTCCCTTTGAATGGGGGGGTCTCAGGTCCCTTGAGGGTGGTTGTGAGCCCTACCATGCCTGTAGATTGTCTGCTAGGAAACGACCTGAAGCAGTCCTCATGGAAGGAGGTTGAGCTCAGGTCTCACTTGGAGATGCTTGGGTTGCCAGAGTGGGCATGCGTGTCTACCCGGTCAATGGCAGCCAGAAAGGGTGATCAAAAGGACTTGGAGCCTGAAACAGTGGCCCAAGTCCCTGCCAAGAGAAAGGGCAGGGGGCGTGGGAAACCGGCCCCCAAAGTTCCCACGGACCGGGAGGAGGCGGACCTCGAGGGGACGCCACGGTGCCTACAGGGGAGCAGGTAGCCGAACTGGGAGACATCTCTGAGCTGACCCATTGGCAGCAAGAAGGGGGTCCCACCAGGGAGGAGTTCTGCAGGGAGCAGAATGAGTGCCCTACTCTGGAGGGTCTGCGGCGGCAGGCTGCAGACCAGGCAGCTGGTAATCAGTCCGGGTCACATCTGATCTACTGGGAGAGCGGTCTCCTATACAGTGAGCCTAAGGTTGCTGAGCCTGGGTCAGCCCGTGTGCTGGTGGTACCCCAGCGCTTCAGGACCTTCCTACTGGGTCTGGCTCATGACGTGCCTTTGGCAGGACATTTGGGGCAGGACAAGACCTTTGACAGGCTTGTCACCCACTTCTTTTGGCCCCAAATGCGAAGGCAGTCAGATGCACACTGCAGGTCTTGCCAAACTTGCCAGGCAAGTGGTAAGAGTGGGAGGAAGGTCAAAACTCCTCTCCAACCTTTTCCTGTTGTTGGAACACCCTTTGAAAGGGTAGGGATGGATATTGTGGGGCCACTGGATCCCAAGACAGCCATGGGCAACAGGTACATCCTGGTCTTGGTGGACCATGCCACCCGGTACCCGGAGGCAATCCCTCTCAGGACAACGACGGCGCCAGTGGTGGGCCGGGCGTTAATGGGGATCTTTTCCCGTGTGGGATTCCCCAGAGAGGTGGTTTCTGATAGGGGGACCAATTTCATATCGAAGTATATGACATCCCTGTGGAAGGAGTGTGGGGTAACCTACAAGTTCACCACTCCTTACCACCCACAAGGAAACGGTCTGGTGGAGAGATTCAACCAGACCTTGAAAGGCATGATCAAGGGTCTAACAGAACCCATGAGGCGTAAGTGGGACGTCCTCTTGCCATGCCTACTCTTTGCGTACAGGGAGGTGCCTCAGAAGTCTCTGGGGTACAGCCCCTTTGAGCTCCTGTATGGCCACCCTGTCAGAGGACCTCTGAGTTTGGTAAAGGAAGGCTGGGAGGCAGCTCCCAGGAAAACTCCCCAGGATGTATTTAGCTACATGCTGGCCTTTAGAAACCAAACTGCCCGCTTCAGGAAACTCGCTCAGGCGAACCTAGAAGCAAGCCAGGAAGAAATGAAGAGATGGTATGACCAGAATGCCACTCTGGTCGAATTTCAACCTGGGCAAAAAGTGTGGGTCATGGCCCCAGTAGCACCTTGTGCCTTGCAGGACAAGTGGACTGGGCCATATGAGGTAAAGGAGCGCAAAAGTGACGTCACCTACCTGGTGGATTTGCAGGCTCCAAGGAACCCTTTGAGGGTCCTTCACGTGAACCGCCTCAAGCCCCACTTCGAGAGGTCCGAAGTGAGTATGCTCTTGGCGACAGATGATGGGGTGGAAGAGGAGAGTGAGCCTCTCCCTGACCTCCTGTCTACCAAGGAGCATGATGGGTCAGTAGAGGGTGTGATCCTCTCCCCTACTCTGACTCAGGAGCAGCAGGGGGACTGTCGCCAGTTGTTGGGACAGTTCGCCCCACTGTTCTCTCTGACCTCCGGTGTTACTCACTGGTGTACCCATGACGTGGACACTGGTGACAGCTCTCCTGTAAAGCACAAGATTTACAGGTTGACTGACCGGGTCAGAGCCAGCATCAAGGAGGAGGTCTCTAAGATGTTGGCGTTAGGGGTGATTGAGCCCTCCCACAGTCCTTGGGCCAGCCCAGTGGTCTTGGTCCCAAAGGCTGCGGCGCCCGGTGCCACTCCAGAACTCCGGTTTTGTGTGGACTACCGTGGGCTCAATGCCGTCACCAGGACTGACGCGCACCCCATCCCCAGAGCTGATGAGCTCATTGATCGGTTGGGAGCTGCCCGGTTCCTCAGCACGTTTGATTTGACGTCTGGGTACTGGCAGATTGCCTTAACCGATGGGGCCAAGGAGAGATCAGCATTCTCAACCCCAGAAGGTCATTACCAATTCCGGGTGATGCCCTTTGGGTTGAAGAATGCCCCTGCCACCTTTCAGAGGTTGGTCAATCAGGTGTTGGCTGGGCTGGAGGATTTCAGTGCCGCCTACCTGGATGACATTGCTGTGTTCAGTTCCAGCTGGGAAGAACATTTACAGCACCTTGAGAAAGTGTTGAGGGCTCTGCAAGGTGCAGGCCTCACGATCAAGGCCAGTAAGTGCCAGATCGGGCAGGGTTCTGTGGTGTACTTGGGACACCAGGTAGGAAGCGGCCAGGTGGCGCCCCTACAACCTAAGATTGACACCATTCTGGCTTGGGAGCCCCCAAGACCCAGACAGAGGTGAGAGCCTTCTTAGGTCTCACCGGCTATTATAGGAGATTTGTTAAGGGCTATGGCACCATCGTTGCCCCCTTAACAGAGCTGACCTCTAAGAGGCAGCCCAGGAAAGTGATCTGGACTGAGTCCTGCCAGAAAGCTTTTGATGCCCTGAAGGCAGCCATGTGCACGGCGCCCGTGCTCAAGGCACCTGACTTCTCCAAAGAATTTGTCGTGCAGACTGATGCTTCAGAGCATGGTGTGGGAGCGGTGCTCTCACAACTGAACGAGGAGGGCCTGGATCAGCCTGTAATCTTCCTTTGCAGGAGACTACTTCCCAGGGAACAGAGGTGGAGTGCCATAGAAAGGGAAGCTTTTGCTGTGGTCTGGGCGCTGAAGAAGTTGAGACCATACCTGTTTGGGACTCACTTCCGGGTTCAGACAGACCACAGGCCCCTCAGATGGTTGATGCAAATGAGGGTGAGAATCCAAAACTGCTGAGGTGGTCCATCTCCCTACAGGGAATGGACTTTACGGTGGAACATCGTCCTGGTACAGAACACGCCAACGCAGATGGTCTGTCCAGGTTCTTCCGCCTTAGTGAAGAGAACTCCAATGGGGTTGGGTAGTTCTCCCTACTTTCAGCTGGAGGGGACATGTGTTAGACTTGGCATCTTTTGGCGTGTTTCCCCTGACTTTTTGCTTTCTGATCTCCCGGTTTTGACTCTGTTTTTGCTGGTGTAATGATTCTGCGCACTTTCCTCACTGCGGTCCAGTGGGAAAGTGCAAGTGCTCCTGTATAAAATGTGTTATGGATTGGTGTTTCCATGATTGGCCTATTTGGTTTATCTGTCAGTCCCTTGTAAAGTGCACTGCGAGTGCCAGGGCCTATAGACCAAATGCTGTTGGTGGGCTGCAGCACTGGATTGTGCCACCCACGCAAACAGCCCGTAAAGTGTAACTCGGGCCTGCCAACGCAGAGCCTGTGCGCAGCCTGGGGCTGCCATGTCGACTTGGCAAGTGCACACACTTGCAAGTCCCTAAACCTTCCCTTTGCTACCTGTTAGTCACCCCTAAGGTAGGCCCAAGGTACCCCTGTGGGCAGGGTGCGTTGTACGCGAAAGGTAGGACATGCCCTGGTGTGTGCGGCATGTCCTGATAGTGAATTACAGCCTAGTTCGTTTTCACTATTGCAAGGCTACCTGTTCCCCCTAGGCCAGAACGGGCAGTTTTGATTATTACAGTTTATAATCCTAACTGACCCCGGGAACATGGTAGAAATTCGAGTTTAGTATGCCTGGACTCAGAATGATAAAATGCATCTTTTAGTGAAGTTGGTTTTAACATTCTGTGTTTGAAAATACCACTTTTAGAAAGTGGGTATTTTCTTGTCTAACCATCCAAGCCTGCCTCTGCGGGGTTGTGTATTCCTTGTCTGGAGTGTGAGTGACAGGGGCTGGGGGATGCCAGGAGACAGGGTGAGTCAGCACAGGGCTGAATAGCAAGATCTACATGTAGATGGGTGGGAGGGGTCGCACCTGGGCCCTGAATAGGACAGTGCCTTCCCTCCACAATGCTGGCTCCACCTCCTGTGGTGCGTCTGATGTCCCTGGCCTACTCACTGAAAGAAGGGACGGAGACTTGTCAACAAAGTGCTCCAGAACTGGTTTGGACTAGGCAAAGGCCTCTCTGCCTTCAGAGAACAAAGGAATTTGGGATATAAATATTGGGGCCCTGACCCCATGAATTTAGATCTCGCTGGAATCAAGGAACCTGCCAAGACGAAGAGCTGGAAGAGCTGCCAGGAGGAGTACTGCCCCTTTGCTGTGTTGTTGCTTTGTTGTGTTGGCCTGCAGCTGCTGCTTCTGCCTTGAGCAGTGAAAGGACTGGACTGAACTTTCTACAATCTTGTGCTGAGTATCTCCAAGGGCCTGGAACCGAGCTGGCCTCCTGTTAAGAAGTCTCAGGGACTGCAAAGACTTCACAAGCCTCTGGGTACCGCTTCTGGAACGCTGTTTCAGTTGCCACAGAGGAAGGGAACTGCAACGACTCCGTCAACCGAATCCATCCCTGACCGGTGACCTGTTTGCACCGCAGACCGCATCGCCCCGCTTCGCATCGCAACCCTGGTCTCACCGTGGGCGACGTCCGACGCCGCCAGCACCGAGCCGCTGCTTGCACCGTGACCTGTGGGCACCGCAGTTCGCATCGCATCGCTTCACTGTGCCAGCCGGACCAGACCGACGCTGTCGCTGCAACTGGCTCAAGAGTCGAGACCGCACCGCATTTGGGGCACCGCTCGCACGTCTGCGACGCACCGCTCCGACTCGCACCGCTGTCCGACGCCAGCTCCCGCACTCCGGCTTGGTCGCCTGCATCGCAACCTGTCAGCACCGCATCGAGCACCGTCTCGCCCTGCATCGCACGCCTTGGACTCACCGACTCCGTCTACACGACGCTCATCGAGCCGCTGCCTGCACCGCATCGAGGGACACCGCACCTTGCATCGCTCCGTCTTGCACCGCAACCGCGACGAACGCCGACCGGCTCGTACACTCCGTACCAGCCACAACGAGAAAGGTACTGTAACCGAGTCTGTTCACGACTCTGCTGGCCCGTATCGACACGGTCGGCTGGAACTGTTAGACTCTGTGGTTTTCAGCATCACGGTAGGCTCGGACGGAGCTACCGACTCGTACTGAACTTTGCTTTTGTGCTATTCCTGCAAAGAAGAAGTTACCTTATCAAGCATTCATTTTTAAAGTATCGTATTGTGGATTTTTGTCGTAATTGGTCTTGTCTTGAGTATATAAAATATTGGTTATTTTTCTAAACTGGTGTGGTGTCCGTTTGTAGTGCTTACACTGTATTACTGTTGGTTATGTGCAAATGCTTTACACACTGCCTCTGAATTAAGCCTGACTGCTCGTGCCAAGCTACCACGAGGGTGAGCAGGGGTTACTTCACGAGTGTAACACCCTTACCCTGACTAGGAAGAAGGGTCCCTACTTGGACAAAGGTGCAAGCCCTTGCCAACTAGAGATCCCATTTCTAACAGGTGCTCTATGTGAATCACACTTCCTTTGCAAATGCCATTTCCGGGACTCTCTGGAATGGCACAACTTTAGAACAACGTTTGTTTATATTTTTCAACATTGTTTGGCCAATTGGGCTTCTATCACAGCAAAATCAACGGGAGGAGAACAGTCAGGTGTGTCTAAATAGGCTACAACTAAAAAGGCTAAGGGAGCGCCACGGGAGAATGGAGCTGTTTTTTCCAATTTCTTCGGGTAAGAGAAAGCTCCTACGTCTACTCCTACAATGCTTCTAGGGCCCATAGCATACAGGAAGGATGCTGGGAGCTGGCAGAATGCTACAGGACAGCCAAGGAAGCATTTTCATTTACTCCAGCTCACAGCATTCCACCGTGAGTGCTAATGGCTGTTTATTCCTTCCATCTTGGTCCCTCCTGTTTCCACATGTGCTGCTCAGTTGTTGTAAGAAGGAGAGGAGGAGGTGGTAGGCTGAGCATAGAGAGAAGTAGGGAGGAAAGAGAGAACTGACCAAGGCTGAAATGAGGATGAAGGCAGCATCATGACCATGGCAGGGGAGAGGAAGTAATGTGCGCAATCTATTTCTCCCAGGTACTCTGTGACATCCAACTTGTTAATACTATCTAAGGGTGCACACTTAGGGATGATAGTGTATCCACAGGTAGAGTGTCTGGCCCTCAGGGAAAAGTCAGAAAGTTATGTCTATGGTCTGTAAGTATCACTTCCTGTTTGGTGGATGCACATCTGCAAGATGAATGTTTTGGATGACTGCTTTGAAACCTCTGTGTAGCTTCAGAATTCTTGAAGTGCTCTGGAATTTCTGCTTCTGTTGTATCAAAGTCCTGCTGCGTTTTATCAAACTGCTGAAGCTGATTTCAAGTTAAACATTAACTGGATATTTCAAGTTAGCAGCAAACAAGTGCTGAATACGAAGACTAATGAAGGCACCTTGCACAGAAATCATTGACATTTAAAAGAAAGAAAACGCTTGGATTCGTGAACATTTTGTGTGCTGATCTTTCTTTAACTCACAACTTCGCTCTTCTTAAGAGCTCCATGTTTCACATTGTCCTTTTCAGCCACCTCCTGACTGTCGTTTTATGTAGCTAGATGTGTACACATCTTTAATATTCTTGTATTTGCGGCATGCATTTTCCCTCATTTTTATGCTGTCACTCACATTATAAGTAGCTACTTTTGTGTCTTGAGAAAAAGTGAACTTCAGAAGCGAGATCTGTGTAAGGACGTGTTTGGTTGTATTCTAGCAGGACACTCTATCCTGGCCCTTTGTTAATGAAACATTAGAACGTGGATAAACCACCTGTAACGGAATAACGTTTTTATCATATTTCCAAAGAGTTCCATGACATCAGAGACGAGGCCGCAGGCTGAATTTTTGTGATGTCTCGGATCTCCAAGGTAACTCACACAACCTCACATTCTATAGTTACAGATGTGTTTTTCCTGTATTCTGGCAGGTGCACAGATATGCATACGTGTTTTTGTTTCTATTAAAAAAAGCATATGTTTTCAAACATAACAACAGCTGGCTGAAGAGAAAGCACATTTGTGGCCGTTTTGTAATGGTCTTCTACACTCTGTCAGCTTCTTGTTAGAGGTTGTTTACAAATCCCACAATAGGGCTTAATTGTTCAGGTGGTTACAGGTGCTGTGCACCGAAACATATTTGTGGGGACCAGAGCGTATTTTTCATCATCAGACATTGACCCAGAGCAGGAAGTGTAGTGTGGTGAAAAAGAGGCATGGTGTGGAATCAAAAGTTTTCAAATTAAGCACTGCCCTCAATACTTTGTCAGTAGAACACAAGGATGGTGAGTAAAAAAAGGAAAACAGCTGTAAATAAGGAATCTTTACTGTATGTTAATTAAAATCACCACAATTATGTATACAACGCAAAAAACAATACAATTATTCACAAATTGTCGCCAATATAATCACTTTAGGAATAAATAAAACATAAAATGTTAACTACTATAGCCTTCAGTTTAATTGCTTAAAACCAATATCAGCTAAACATCTCAAATGTTCACAAGTGCGCTCAGTTGCCTTATTTACAAGTCCCTTACGCCGCCGGTGAGTCACTGTTTATGTGATAAAAAGTGACACCGGCGGGGCGCAAGGGGCTTGTAAATAAGCCCCTGGTCCTTTTGACACACATCGGCCTTCAGAACAAAGTCTTCAAATTTAATAATAACGGCCTGTAGGAACTCACTTGTAATACATTATTTAGAAGTTTTGTTATCTAAAAAGCTGTCCCCATAGGAACTACAAAAGTCAGCCTGTTACTCATTAAGGCATTGTTTTCTCTTGCGGATAGTCTCCTAAAACCTTAGGTGTCGGCTGGTGCTCCCTCGCTCCTGCGGATTTGCGGCCAGTCTGTGGAACACGAACTGGCAGCTGCGGACTCGGGGGAGTTCCTGGGGCCCATGCTGACGATTGTTGAGTGAAGGGTGTGGCTCGTGGTGCTCATCTACCCCACCCTGGCTCCCGACCAGGGGTGACCTTTGCTGACGCCCCGGCCCTCCCGGAGGGGGAAGAAGAGGCCTGTTTTCGGACGAGGCTGGTGCTGTGACAACCATGGGACCGCTTAGGGAGATATATTGGAGCGCCACTCCCCTGCATTCTCCTCACTGTTGCGCTCGGGACCGGTGGCGCATCACTAATTGCCCTACCTGATGTGCCCCCAGTGTCTCGGACTTTAGACTTCTCTGGGCCCCCCCAAGGCCGGTACCGCAGCTAAGGGGGCTGTGGCTGGTGATTGACCTCGATTGCATCCCTTGGCTGGGACTGGAGTCTCCCCCCCCCCCTCCAGCCCCCACTGGACTGTAAGGGTGGAGAACCCTGCTTCTCAGTTCAGTGGCAGAACCTCCACTAAGGCGGAGGAGCATCGCCTCACTGCTTTTAAGGAGTATAAATAAAGGAAAAATACAATGATAGAGCAGGGGAGGAGTAGTTTGCACTCCCTAAGTGTGCATGAATGTTTGGCCAGCCGTCTAGGGCCGGCCAAACAGTCATGCGCACTTTGCATGTTCTCCGCCCAGGCTGCATTACAGCCTGGGTGGAGAAGATGCCCAGGCCCCCAGTCCCCGTCGGAGCGCCGAACCACGGCTCTCAAACCAATCACAATGCTGCATTGCAGTGTTGTGATTGGCTCAAGGGAGCCTGGGTGTTTCTTGGGTGCTCTGTTCCTTTTCTGGGAGAAACGACGGTAGAGAGCGCGGCGAGGCGCGATGAGGAGGTACACTTTTTTTCTTTACCCCCACTCCCACCCACCCTCCTACCCCCAATCTGTGCCAGCCGCCACTGCCTCAGCGCATGTCCTGGGACTTCGATGCGGTGAGCCACCCGCTCATCTTTTCCTTTTTCTAGAGGCAGGAACCAGATGGGGCGCTTGACTGCTCATGCTGCCCACTGCATCCTGTGGTGCAAGCGTGCCAGGAGACATGGTAGCATCGCCCCACATTGTGGCCAGGCCTCGCTGCCTACCCCCTCACCATGGGTAAAGATTGCCCACCCTGCGCCCAGGACTAGTTGAAAATTGGCAGATTTACCACTCTTTCTGCAGGGGCCCCTGGCCCTACCACGGACTCCCCGCTGGCTGCAGCTGTCATGTCAATACTTCAAGCCATACAGGATTCCCTTCACAGCCCTCGAGACTAGGATTGGCGAGGTGAGGGTGGATGTGGCATTACTATGCCAGGATTTGCGCAATGTGGTGGGCAGGGTCTTTGACACAGAGGGTCAGTTTCGGAGCTCGAGAACTCAGCTCCACCGTCCAATATTTATCCACCTTCACCAAATTCCTGAAGGAACGCGTGGAGGGTGCTGAAAACCATGCCCACCAGAATAGCCTCTGCTTCGTTGGCTTTCTGTAGAGGGTGGAAGGTCCATCCCCTGAAAGGTTTCTGGAAGACTGGATCAAATCCTGGCTCCTGCAAATATGCTCTGCCTTCTTGCTTTGTCTTTTAATGGGCCTACAGATCCTGGCTTAGCAACCCCGCCGGAAGCTCCTCCTTGGCACCTCATCGCCAGGGTACTCAACTACAAGAAGAGGGATATCATCCCCTGAGGGGCAAAATCACCAAGACCCATACCCTTCCAAACCGGCTGTATACTCATCTTCCCAAACTACACCCGCCTGGTCCAGAAACAATGTAAGGCCTACGACTAAGTTAAGCAAAAGCTCTGTGCAATAAACTTATCCTATGCCCTTCTCTTCTCGGCCAAACTGAAAGTTCTTTTGAATCCTCCACCTATGTTTTTTTAAACTCTGGCAGCAGCCTGGGTCTGAGTGGCTGATCACAAGAAACTCAGGCCTCACATGCCGCCTCCCTTCCTGAGGTCAGATGCTCCACGTATGCATAAATTGGGCGTGTGCACACCCTGGGGTGGAGGCATGGGCATCGACCCTTGCGGAGACGAAGGGGCGCAGCTGCAGGTGGCAGGACCTCGTCTGACGGTGAAAGTATCCAGGGTGGATTCGGACTGAGAGGTGGAGTGACCTCACCTAGGGCCTTTGGTCCCAGACTCTCGGGCGACCTGACCTGTAGAAGCGGAATGACTCTCTGAGCCTGGGTCTCCAGGGTGCTGCCTCACACTTCTGCAGTGGCTGACAACTGCCTCCTGTGACACCATATTGTCCTGCTATAAGTTTGTTCAGCCAGCCCCATATTCTTCTTTTCTTTCTCATATGTAGATGCGGGGAGGCAATGGCAATCACTTCACACCCCTTTCCCTTCCTTCTACTACTGTTTGTTTTCAGGTGGGAGTTCAGGTGACAGATTTTTCTGGGGTTGAGTGTAGGGTGGGGGGTATTTGGGGATGAATTGAGGGTTTGTTTCAATGGTTTCATTGTGCTGTTTTTTTCGCTGTGTTCACTAACCACACAGTACACAATCCTATCTTTGCTATTGTGACTTAGACTTGTCATGCTAAGTCGCTCTCGCGCTTCGTTGTCCCATCAGGGCCTCCCATTTGCCACTTATCAGCTTCTACGTGCCCCCAACAGCTCCACGGCATCCTTTACGATAATGACCTGGAATGTTAATCGTCCTTCCACAGCCATGCTCTTCCTCCAAGAAACACAACTTGCCTCTTGCTGTCTGGCCCTTGCCCGCTATGGTTACGACAGAGTGCATCATGTTGGCCATTCAGTGGGGTCCCAGGGTGTTTCAATAATCCTTCATAGATCCTTTCCTTTGTCTTGCACTCACTCAGTGTCCGACATGGGGGGATGTATGTCAGGGTGGAGGGTCTCCTGGAGGATACCCACTTCAAGCTACTGACTGTGTATGTCCCACCTCATCTCTTCCAGAAGTCCCTAGTCCATATCCGAGAGGTCATCTCAGATCTCCCTCCCCGCCCGACATTTTCGGCTGTGATTTCAATGCTGTGATTGATCCCAACCTACACACAACTGGGGCAAGAGCGACCAGCCCCCACTCCTGCTCCTCACTAGTCAATTGGTTAATGTCCTTGGGCCTTTGTAACTCCTGGAGGACATGGCACCCTAGACTGACCATCTGTCCATGGCCCATGGAAGTATGTCCAGGATAGAATACTTTTTCCTACCAGCCATGAAAATCCCAAATGTACAGTCCAAGTATTTCCTCCCTCTGGGCATCTCGGACCATGCATTGGTGGTACTACACTATGGCCGACACACACCGGGCCACAGGTCCCTCTGGTGTCTCAATGCCTGGTGCCTGGTTGACGAGCAATGCACTGAGCACCTTTTCCATGAGCTGAACTCCTATTTTGACCTTAACACAGACTTGGTAATCTCCAGGTGCACCGTATGGATGGCCGGCAAAGCAGTAATATGGGGTAGGGCCAAAGCATAGCTCAGGGGACAGGCCTGGATTCACCTTCAGCAGGTGGCGGAGCTGTAGGTGGAACTCGTACTCTTAGAGCGTCGCTACAGCTGCTCTGAAGACGCTCAGTCCTTGCGATGCTTCGAGAACTGTAGATCCGCTCTCTGTCAGCTATGCTTAGATGAGGCCAAACAATGCTGGATGGCCTTGTCCAGACGGGTCTACGAATGGGGGAAAAAAATCCGGGAAGCTTCTTTACTGGCTAGTGACACACGATGTCTCCAGGTTAATCCCAGAGATCTGCACTGCCTAGGGACTGCCTCTCAGTTCCTCCCTCAACATTGCTTCCGAAATCGCCTCTTATTATAACTCAAATGACCACTCCCCCACCCCAATCAGGAGGCTTCACACACTTATAGCAGACTTGCCACTGATCACTCTGACAACAGTAGACCGAGCAGCTCTTGAGCGCTCCCTGACTGTGGAGGAGGTAGCGGACGTCATCGGCAGCCTACATTCGGCAGGATGCCTGGGCTGGACAGGTTCCTCATTGAATACTACAAGAGATTTCTTGACATATTGTCCCCCCAACTTCTACTCAGAGGTTGTAGACAGGGATCACTCCCCTAGCGAGTTGGACCTGGCCACAATTCTTGTTACCCACAAACTCGTCAAACCCCTGTAGACATGCTCGTCCTATCTCTCTCATTAATGCAGAAATCAAAATCTTTGCCAAAATTCTTGCTAACCAACTCCTGCCATTACTACCCTCCCTTATCCACCCAGATCAATGTGACTTCATGCTGCGCCGAAGCACCTGACACTGCATCCGCAGAGTACACATTGCTTTGGAGAACCAGTGACGCTTTGATGACCCAGCTGCCATTATGCTTTTAGACTTCGAGAAAGCATTCAATTCACTGGACTGGGACTTGTTATCCCAGGTCCTCCCCCATATGGGCTTCTGATCACGCTTTCAGTCCTTCATTAGGGTGCTCTACGCTCAGCCTCAGGTCATAGTTAATGGTGTGCTGTCCTCCCCTTTCACAATCTTTAGGGAGTCCAGGCAGGGCTGCCTGCTCTCCCCCCTACTCCTTACCTTGGCTTTTGAGCAACTAGCGGTCTGGGTTCGTTGTGATGCTCCGATATGGAGCTTCCAGTGGCTGGGTGGCCAGGAGGGCCACATCACCCTATATGATGATGATATGTTACTCTTCCTTTGCCAACCACATATCACGGGTCCCTGACTCCTCCAGAAGCATCGCCTCTATGGCGATGCCTCAGGGTTTATGGTTAACTGAGACAAATCACTCCTTGTCCACATCAGCGGAGGTCGGAAGGTCCTTGAATTGCAGGGCCGCATTCCTATATGTAGGTTAAGCTTCCACTACTTGGGAATGACTATTGCTCTGGTACCCGAAATCACCTGGAATTTGAACCTCACACCGCTGCTACACAGAACCGCCAGGATCTGGCTAAGTGAGCTGCCCTCCATCTTACTGTTTTGGGGAGAGTGGCGCTATTCAAAATTATCTCGCTCCTGTGGCTACTCTATGCCCTTCAAAACTTTCCATTCTTCATCCCTTAATCCTGGTTTAACTTCATCACCAGGGTACTGTGCTCCTTTCTGTGGGTGAACAGGGCAATGCGGATAACCCTTCTGAACTGTATCCAGCCGCCATATGACGGCGGCCCGGGGATGTACGAAGTCCAATATCCAGTTAATCAACTGGCCTCACAGCTTCTTACCATCAACAACTGAATGTTTGGTAACCCCAAGGATCTGGCCTTCCATCTAGAAATCTTGCTTATGGGTTGGCAGCATATCCTGCCCTACCTGTATTGAAGCCCAGTCTCACACTTCCTGCCTGAGACCACAAGGACCACTCTGTTGTGCTGGCAGCTGGCTCTCCGAAGACTTGGGTGGGACTGAAGGCTGAATGAGCCGGTGGATGCCCCAAGTCTCCACCTTGGAGGGATTTGGTCACTGGGACCTGATAGGCAACTCCCACCTCGGGGATATCTGAAGACGCCCTCACATAAAGTATTTCCAGGACACCAGGAGGAATTTAACCTCCACAGGACCCAATTTTACAGACACATGCAGCTCCATCATGCACTAGCGGAATACTACTTAAGGCTACAGGATTTGCCAGAACACAGTCCCCTTAAAGCCCAAATTCTTTCAGCACCATTGGAGAGGGATGGCATTACACAGATCTATTGTTCTTTGGTTGCGAATTCCCACAAAACGTTTGGAACCCTACGAGTCAAATGGCAGAACTGGATCGGCAGCCTGGACAACAGTGACTTGAGGGACACCAGGATTGCCTCTAGAGAGCTAGTTATCCTGTTTACACCTGATCCAGCTTAAATTCCTCCACACCTCCTATTACACCCTGCACTGACTGTGGAGAATGGGGACTCTCCCTACCCCAACCTCCCTAAGATGCACATCCAGTGAGGGTGACTTTTTCCACATGGTATGAGCCTGCCCCATCATTGACAAATACTGGTCCACTATCTTCAGGAGCCTTTTGGAGATTCTGGAGAGACCCATTGACTGTTTCCCTTTTGTGGCCTTACTGGGTATTCTAGAGGACTATGGGGGAACGTATGCTAGTAGGCATTGGCACTGTTGTGACCAAACGCAATCTTGCCCACCGCTGGATTTCTCCCACACCACCAACGAATGCAGAATGGTGGTCTCTGATGGATTGGTGTGCAAAGGTTGAAGAACCTATTTATACAACCCAGGGCTGCCCCCAGCATGGGAGGGTCTGAGGGAGGTGGTGGGGATACTATGGCCTTGATGGCAACTGATTTGCAAACTTCGACTTATTCTATTGCCTGATGTCACAATTATGAATTCACTATGTAGATATTGTGCATTGTATTACAGTTTGGCCTTTGCTGTCAAATCAATAAAATGTGCCTCTTAACCCCAATCTATGAATTGATGGTCTTAGAAGATGTCTCCCTTCAATCATCAAAATTGAACAAAGACTGTAAGTTTGCAACTACTAAAATGTAACAAAACGCAATAAACAGAGATTATCTTATTTTTCCAGCTCTTACCTTTGTCCCTGAAATAGAATAACACAAACCTGATCCTCAAAAAGTCAATTTTAATGGGCTCTTTCCAGCATACATAAAGTTGGGCTTCTTTCACCAACTATACAGTTTCTAATCCTGAAAGCTCTGTAGTAGGTCAAAAAGGATTTTTGCTACACCTCCTTTTTCAAAATGGATTTCAAAATACTAAAGGAAATTCCCTTACCCAAATGTTGCCCCATTCCAAGACCTTTGACTGCCACGCCCAACCTGAGAGACCAGCCATCACACCTGTAGCCCTATAGTTGCCCAAGTCCTAAATGAAATGGACTTTAGAGAATCAGGGCTTGGAATTTTTGTTTTGTACCAGCACCTGATTTCTGCAGCTTTCCCCAGTTTTTGCTGGACTGACAGGCCACACTCCAGCCTTCTCTGAGGCTGGGGTATTGAATTAGGTAAACTAAATAAATGCTTCAGTAGATTGCATTGTGCTAAATCTAAGCAAGGGTATATATTGCCCAAGAATGCCTTATTACCGTAAGTGATATCTGAAAGAAATTTGGCTCTAATTATTTCCAAAATGGAGTCTAAAGAGGGACAGCCACATCACTAGCCAGATGAGACAATAAAGAGAGATCACATTCATTTTTGAGTTGGCTGGAGGAATATGAACCCAAACGTCGAAACACTTTTATGAGGTGCCCCTACTGATAGGCTCTCCCTTGAATAGCCATATTTAATATGTTGGTTTTTCAGAGGTTTGCTCTCAAAAATTATTTGCACAGTGAATCTAGAAGCTAGAGAGTTAATGTTGCAGACCAACACTTGTGTTGTCAGGCAAGACCGTGTCATCTGCATTCTGAAAAATTGGCATTACTCAGCCACCTAACCTTGGGAGGGGGATAGGATCTTTCATTCTTAAGGGTAGTCCTGGTATCTGCTAAATACAAATCGAAGAGCAGAGGGACTAAAATGCAACCCTGCGTTAGGATTCTGTTGGTGTAAATTCTATTTGATGTAAACCTAGAATTCCTTAGCTTGACACAGACCCACTTGTTATGATATAACCACTGTGTTCCACGAACAAGTAAGGGGGCTGGGGTTCCCCAGTGATGTAACTTACTCCATAGCAAGTTTCTATTAATGCAGTCATTGGGACAACGAAGTGACCTCTGGTGGTATATCAAGTAAGCTCTAATGTCATAAAACTGGTGTCCTAGAAAGACTACCCTACTATTTCCTGTGCATCAAAAGAATCATAGAGTACTGGTCATTATGGTATTATATATTTCTGATCATGCGTGCATTGTTAGAACTTAAGATCAGAGTGAACAGTAAGAATGAACTGTTGGACTGGGCAAAAAACAGGTAATACCAAAAACAAATTACACCTATGGTCCAATGATTTGTTAATGTTTTACTTCCAAGCATATGTCTCACATAAGGTAAAGGTTCCCTGAAAGAGAAAAGGTTTTGCCTGTTGCCTTTTGTACTCCATATGTAAGCAAATTATGATCAACTATGGCTTAGCAGTTTTATAAAAGAGATATATAGGAGGCAGCTGTACAAAGCCATTTTACTATTGCAATCCCTGCAATTTTCAAAATCAGTTTGTGACAGCAAAATTGTATTTGTTTTCTATTTACTAAACCCATTTTCCAAGTCAGAAAAGCCCTTCCAAATCACAAAATAGTTTACAATCCATTCAGATTCGCAATTAGAAAGGGGAGTGAAAGGGCTGTCCATTCATAATGGTGAGTTAAAATGGTAACCATTGATCAGTTACTGGCACCTCAAAGGAGGTAGTAACCGGTTGCAAAAGGGACACCCTCCCTTTTGTAAATCCTGTCAGGTGAACTTGTGGGGTGCAAGCAGTGGTCCTTGAGACCACTCCATGCTCCTCTCAGTGTATTCACAAACAGGACACTGAAGCTGCTTTTTTAAATTTTTTTATAAAAGGAAGTTTACCATTTGGGAATGCAAACACAAGGATGGTGGTCTGCTGTTCATTGCAAGCCATAATTTCTGTGTTCGTAGCCAATCGCAGGGGGTCACAAATAGCACAAGGCCTAATTAATATTCATTATGGAGGCAGTTTTGTAATCCACTGTTAATTAAGATATTGCAGTGTGGCCTATTAGTACATAGGTCGCATTACAAAATAAGAGATTTGTTGCAAAAAGTCGGTGCACAATTTGCAATCACTTGTTTCACCCAGTCTTTTAATACATCGGGCCATCAATTCCATACTTTAGAACAATATTGTAGACTAGTGTTGTTGCTGTTTTTATGGATGATTAAGTAAATGGGAACAGTGTTGTGTTAAATTAAAAATTCCTGCTTGAAGTGACCCAAGTGTTGTGTACTTTTCAATTAACAGTATGACGCAGTCCGTCTAAACCAGCTGTATGAGCAAGCAAGGTGGGCCATTCTCTTGGAAGAAATTGACTGCACTGAAGAAGAAATGTTGATGTTTGCAGCAATACAGGTATGAACTTGAACTAATTAGCAAAACCAGTTTTCAGAAGGAACTGGCAGGAGAAGCCACACGTGCATGTTGATACACGTGCATGTTTGCAGAGCTGACATTAACACATTACTTTTGAAGCAACGTTAGAGAAGCACTGACATCCCAATGCAGTATATGAAGAGTAAACAAAAAGTAGTCTGCTTAGGTGTTAAAAGAATAGTGAGTTAGGGATTCTGTCTCAGGTGTGAGGGAGTGATATATTATTATTATTGTTCTCACTGAAAAAGCAGAGGGGGCAGACCTTCCCCTTCCCTCTGGAATAAACAGATGAGTCCAGCCAAGATCAACTTTTGGCATACGCAGACTGCATGGACAACAGGGGTGCCTGAAAAACATTTGGAGCATACCGATGCAAAATCTATTCGGCTTGAAGTGCCATTTATGTTATGACCAGCAGTTCTTTACTCCCAGAAGCCTTAGGGCTGCTAAGAGAGAATGGAGGTTAGAGATACTCGACTCCTCCCTCACCATGACCCCACAGATCAACGCTGTCTCCTCCTCATGCTTCAACACCCTCCGCATCCTTCGCAAGACTTTCAATTGGATCCCCCCCGAATCCAGAAACATCAGACGTTCTCCCACTCTGCACACCTTTAGGGAGTGCCTCAAGACCTGGCTCTTCAGCTGATTTGGAGCTGATTTGGAGCTGCACGACCTACCCCTCCAACCCCCTCAGCGCCTTGAGACCCTCACAGGTGAGTAGCCCGCTTCACAAATCCCTGATTGATTGATTGATTGATTGATTGATTGATTGAGAGAATCAGGGGAAAGATGAGGAGAAGTGAGCAGTCATGAGGAGTTGATGAGGGTGACTAGTGGGAGAGGCAAAAAGTGGGAGAGGCACAAAGGACTGAAGGGAGAGAAGAGAAGAAGCTCCTAGAGCCCAAGTTTAGAGTGACTGAAGACTTCAGCCATCTTGGCTTTGCCATAGCACACAGCATTTTGGGGGTGTTTCCAGTAATGCAAACCAGAACTACCGAAAACTTGGGTAGTGTTGCCCCCAAGAACTTTCACCTCATTGGTTACGGAGTGCCTAGGAATCACCCTCTACCTACTAACTGGTACCACACATAAATGTGGCATCCCAAAGCACCATCCCCAGAACACTTATCGGACCTGTGGAAAAAAGAAGAGCACTGGAATCTGACCTGTCTGTGACCTGAGAGGAGCCCTAAAGGATTGAACCTGCCCCCTCTTGTGCTCAGACAGACTTCCTGCGTGGCTACAGGGACACAACTAGCTGCAAGATACCTTTTCCCTGGAATACTCAGCTGACCAGTGGCACTTGGACTGGACTTTGCTGTCAGCCTCTCCCTTGACACCCTGAGAGTCTCTAAGGACCGTCCCCTGAGGTCATGGGGAGCTTAGAAGTGTACAACTGTGGTTGTTTGTGTACTAGAAGAAAGTCTTCAAACTTTTAAAACCTCTTCCTCAAGAGCTTCAGCGGACCCACCAGGAACAGTATCCTACCTGTAGTTCCAGAGCATTGGATTGAAATTCAGCTTTGCCCCACATGGAGAATGAGTCCTATTCTGCGTTGGGACTTCCAAGAAATGTCAAAGCTTTTCTTTGAAAAAGTAACAAAGTCCTTTTCTGAAGTGGTAATTAAATTTTTTTTCAAACTATTTGAATTCCAGACTATAACTGGGACCACTCCACTTCTTTTATTCGACCCAGGCTTCATCCCGTTTGGTCTTAAATCGTACCCAAGTCCTGATCTATTGCTTCCATAAAATATAAAAAAATTAATTTTTCCCGTTTCCCTTAGCGGATGTTTGTCATTTTGGTGTCAATTTGTTTATTAAATTTTACTTTGTTTCTAATTCAGTTTGGGATTTTTTATTGGTTGGTGTTTTTAGTTCACTACTGTTTTTGTACTGCACAAATACTTTACACATTGCCCTAAGCTAAGCCTGTTTGCTCTGTGCCATAGTTACCAGGAAAGTGACCTATGAATAATTTAGTGAATGTGAGGTTTTACACTAACAAGGCATGTTATTATTCCTTGAGGTGGCCAGTAGCCCACCCCAAATAATAATTAACTTTCTAACTGTACACATAAAAGACAAACACATGTCAAGTCAACTCTTATTCAAATATCTCCAAAATATCCAACTTATATTCAAGAATGTGCAGTAACTCCATTCCATATGTATGCAATATTCACTGAGTAAAGTGTTAGAAGATGTTGAATGAGGGTTAGGTTATATTCCATGTAGCCTTATCACTAATAAGTGATGTTTTCTTTTGTCTTGATAAATTTTTCTTTAAAATGCATGATAACAGTGTCACTTTATTGACTGAAAATTGTTTTTGATTGCAGTATCATGTCAGCAAGCTATCGTTATCAGCTGATGCCCAAGATTTTGTGCCTGATTGTGAGGTGGATGAAATAGAGGCTGCCCTTTCCAATTTAGAAGTGGCCTTAGAAGGGGGAAGAGTAGACAAACTTTTGGTAAGGATATTTTCAAAGTTATTACTTTTTAAACTTGAACTGATCTTTTATTTTTTATATGTTATATATTGCATGTTTCATATTCAGCACCAGGATACCCTTGCAGGTGATAGTGTGCTCTACAAATACACATAAAAACATAAGACTCACTATTTCTTGAGCACATTTTGTGCTTGGGATATGAAACAGATTGCGGATTGCATAGTGTGTGAACAATCCGTGCTAACATCACCTGCTATTTGGAACATAGCAAAATCACTGCCTTTCTAGGAAAAAGATTCTTTGCAGTAGAAATTAATTTCAAAATAGAGCTGGGTAAACAGATTTGAGAAAACATCCCTTCTTCGTAACCAGAGATGTTAATGTTAATGCTACTGTAAAGGGATTTGTAGAGTTCCACTCTCACTTATAAGTGTATTCTGGTTCAACGGTATTATGAGTTCAGGAAGACAAGAGCATCTGTGACTGTGGAAAAACCAAGTTTTAGGAGTTTTCCGAAAAGAGAGGTGATCATCAATCAGACAATGTGCCAATGAGAGATTGATCCAGTGTGGAGCATCCCCTGCATGAGATTTGTAAATGTGGATGGCAGTGGGACGAGGAGCATAAAGTTAAAGTATATGTATACTGTATAGGAATAACCTGTCACCAAATAAATGTTTTTCAGTTTCACCTGAAAGAAGTAGCAATGAGTTTAAAATGTAAAGCACAATTATCCAAGTAACAAATATTTGTCATCTTCCAAAAGTGGCAATTTATTACACCATATTAGCTAATTTAGAAAGATCGAAACTCTTTAAAATTAAAAAAAGTTTGTATTTCAGATTTAGACAATAGATAACATCAGTGCATTTTTTGAAAATAATTGTTTTATAACAGTTGTTTGTAAACCCATAAGGAAAGATATCAGTTTATGTGAATATGGCCAATGGTGTGATTGTTGAATCAACATGATTGCCTATTAAATCAAGCAGTAGTAATATTTTCGCATAGCACCTTGATAAGGTGAATTAGTTCACAGTATTCTCAAGTTAGTCTCTCACTAAAAATGAGGCACTTTGTAGTTTAAAAGATTTGCCTTTGTTAACACAATTTGGTCAAATGACGAAATTGCGTTTTTAGTTACGCTCTCCTGATTACACATTGTGTGATTTAGCTTCTGAATGGATATCCCCTTCAACCTCCTGTTTAAAAATAGTGTTCACTACTTTAGTACAGTAAAGTACAAGATTAAGGAAAGGCATGGCACTTTATTTTTATGTTAATGCAGCTAACTTTTTCTGACTTAATAAAAACAGAGCTATATTTATTTAGGTGTGGCAAAGCGCTACACTGGCAGCAATTAGATTAATAAATCAAAATGGCCCATAGATTCCATGAGGCATATGTAAACTGCACCTGTCTATAGAAAGACATTCATTTACACGCTCTGTGTTTAGTGGAAGCAGAAAGGCAGATTACATAGATCTACTCAACTTTCCACCATTTAAAGGTTTTTGTGTTTCAAAAACTGCTTTAGGGAGAGACTGTGCTAGTGCCTGGGCTGATTGTCTTGGATCAATTTTGGAGCCAGTCCCCATAGAACAAAGGTTGAGCCTCAGCTAGGCATTTAGGGGCAGATCTACAAGAAACTAACACAGCGTGGTGCCGCAAGTCATTTTGCTGCGCCGCGCTGTGTTAGTTTCGAAGCACAGGGATGCAACATATTTACAACAATATGTTGCATCTCTGTGCTTCCCCCTGCACTGGCGTACAAACTGCTGCCATGAGCCGGCGCAGGCACCCTTGCACCATGGTGCAAGGATGCCTGCGTCGTGGGGAGATTGTTTTTGTGCAGCAAGGGGCACCTTCCTCCACAAAAACAATCAATTGAGGTGATTTCCTCTTCCAATGTGTGCTGTAGAATGTAGCACGCATTGAAAGAGGAAAAAAACGAGAAATGAAAACATTTCTCCTCGTTGCACCTCGCTCTGCCACCGCTAGGGTGGCGTAGCATTCTGACGCATTTCCAGATTTGCGATTTCTCATAAATCTGGAAATGCATCAGTGGACATGGGTGTTGTGTTGGAACACCCACAGCAACACCCATGTCACGCCCCTAACACGCAAAGTGTTGCGTGAACAGGGGCGATATTTACAAGCACAGGATAAGTCACGCAGCGTGACTTTACCTGTTCTTGTAAATATCACTTAGCAGGCTGCGCCACCGGTGCGTCATGCAACGTGATGCACCGGCGGCGCAAGGGGCTTGTAAATCTGCCCCTTAGTTCGAGCCTTCTTTGACTAGCCCACCACTACCAGAAACAGTCCAATGTAGGAGGTTGGCTTATTTTATCAGTTTGCTCACAATTAAATCGCATGCAATCTGTCTCAATGCATAATCATATTCTCTCTTTCTTGTATTTTGTAATACTTTTCTTTATATAAATCAATAACTATATTTACCGAAGCTGTGCTCCTATTAGCTGTAAAGACGTTCTGTAATGTAAATTTTAACCTTTTTTAATATTTTGAGAGAAGACTCAAAGCTGCAATTTGTCGCCGCATATTGACTCTCAAAGCTTACAAATGAATCTTGATAGACTTCCTTGACTAGTTTTAACATCTGTCTTCCCAAAAACATACTTTGTGCTCTACCTTGAACTCAACAATTCATTGCCTCCTCCATTCTTGTCCATATCTTGGATGTAGTAATCTGAGGTGGTATCACTTTAAAACACTGAAGTCTAACAATATTTCTATGTGCTCATGTATCCTGTTAGTTTAATACTGTGGCTGGTATACTTCTACGATGGTTGTCAGAATAATAGAATTATTTCACATTTTTTAATTTTAGAGTTGAGGAAACTGTGTAAGGATAAAACTACCTGAGCTTCAGCACTTCTGTATTATTGTCGCGATGTGTCAGCAGCGCAAGATAAGAAAGATGCCACTAACCTCGAGTATCGGCCAGCGGGGACGCTGGCTGATGAGGAGCCCCCCACCTCCCCTGAGCACAACCTCCCACAGAGCAATATACACTACTTTGTAAGGGAGTACCCCGGGGAAAAGGGAAGTGGATAAAACAAGAAATACTGCTGCACGGACTGTTCCTCGTCTCCCTATGTCTGGTCTACGGTCTTGGAAGTCATCAACACTCTCTTCATAAGAATACTGTGTATAAAAGAAGAGAGAGAGAGGTATAAGAGCAGGTACAGAAAAGACCAGACATACACAGGTGACCTTAATATATTTCCAAACACTCACAGTGTGATTGACAGCAAGAAGTACATCGCTAGCAGAGAGCACTTTTCCTGGGGAGAGAGAGAGTCTGTCACCTTGAGGCTCTCGTAAATAAACCACGACCAGTTGTGCTCCACAACAATCAAAAAGGCAAAAAATGATCTGCTATCGGCCTTCACTCAAAATCCTAACTCAGGCACGAAGCTGTGCCCCAAACGAAGAAAAACTAGAAAAGTCCCAAATGAAAATAACGTAGAGCGTATCCCCAGCGCTGTTCAGTTCTTGCCACAGCGGGGAAAACAACAGTACTGAATAAAGGTGATGCGCCAATCCGCTGCCGCCATTCAGAGACACAACCCGGTTCATGGGTTCGTAAAAAGAAAGCACTCCGGATAGCTGTTCTGTCCACAGCGAGAGTGCCTGTTCAGGGAAGCGCTGGAATCACCAGCACGGGGGAGAACACACCAAGTCTCGGGTGAGGGAGGCGCGTTCTGGCGTCTCTCTCTCCCGTCTGCTACAGAAAATACCTGGAGCTTCCAGCGCCGGGAGTCGGTGGGGAAAATTGTGAGACAGCAATGCGGCTGGAGGGAGCACACCGTGCTCCGGTCTTCAGTCTGGCAGCCTGTCGGAACCCAGGAGTGTCGTCAAAGTCATCCGGGGACGGCAACGAGGAAACCAGCAAATCCGACGGAAAATTCCATCCGCCCACAAGGAACAAACAGAAACTGGCGAGATTGTCAAGCACCTCCTCTTCCGGGAAGAGGTGCTTTATAGGGGCGGAGCACAGGAATATGTCTGCTCCGATTTCCCATGCGGCGACCCAGGGGCTTCTGGGATCTGTAGTGCACTGGGCGCCTGCTACCTTCAATTTGAGCGTCATGCACACAGAGAATGGAAGCCTGGTGAGTGAGTGTATGTCTATGCTGTGTGATCGCGACAGAACCCCCTCTCGAGGACCGCCGACTCGGCGGTCATCCTGGCTTACCTGGATGTGTCGCATGAAAGCGTTCTAACAAGGCAGGGCAGTGGAGGTTCTTTACTGGCTCCCAGGTTCTGTCCTCCACCCCAAAGCCCTTCCAATCCACTTGATACTGCACCCGCCCCCTCACCAGCCGGGAGTCCAGGAGCTCCTTTACCTCGAACTCATCTTGACCATCTACCTCCAGAGGGAGGGGTCGGTCCGGTAACCTCATGCTAGCTGGGCAGGGCTGGAGCAGGGATACATGGAATACAGGGTGTATGTGCCACGAACGGGGCAAGGACAACCTCATGGCCACGGGATTTATCACTTCCTTGATACTATAAGGACCTATGTACCGGGGTTTCAGTTTGTCCACCCCCTTGAGATGAAGGTTCTTAGTGGCAAGCCATACCTTATCCCCCACCTGATAAACGGGTTCTGTGGCTCTTTTCCTATCTGCGAAATGTTTCTGTGCTGTTTGCGCCATGGCTAGATGTTGTCTGGCATCAATCAATACTGCTCTGAGATGTGCGTGATGTTCGTGGATGCTGGGAAGCCTGGAAACTATTGGCCATTCAAATGGGAGCATGTTCGGATGGTGTCCATATAGGCAAAAGAAAGGGGAACAACCTAACGTAGAGTGGTCCGCGTTGTTGTAGGCGAACTCTGCCATCCAGATTAGTGTGTACCAGTCCGTGTCATTTTGCAGGGTGAAACAACGTAAATACTGCTCCAGAGTTTGATTCAGGCGTTCTGTTTTACTGTCTGTCTGTGGATGGTAACTGGTGGAAAGCCTGGCGTCCACATTCATGGTTTCACACAATGCCCTCCAAAAACGTGAGGTGAACTGAGTCCCCCTGTCAGTGATGAGAACGCTGGGTATTCCGTGGGCTCTGACCACTTGCTGAAGAAAAACAAGGGCCAACTCGGAAGAGGTGGGTAGTCGTTTCAAAGGAATGAAATGTCCCATTTTCGTCAGGTGATCTACTACCACCAGAATGGTGGTGTAAACCTCACAGGGGGGCCTCTCCATGATAAAATCCATCGACACGGTGTGCCAAGGCCGAGGAGGAATGGGTAGCGGTCGCAGCAGTCCTGCGGGTTTAGAGTGGCTGGCCTTCCCCTGCGCACACACGGAGCAATTCCTTATGTACTCCTTGGTATCGTTTCGTAGCGTAGGCCACCAAAAGGAACGTTCGATGCAAGAGGCTGTCTTATATACCCCCATATGTCCTCCTAACATCGAGTCATGAGCCCAAGCCAGCACTTGTAGTTGCAAAGAGGTGTTTGGTATGTACAAAGCATGATAATGGTACAACAACTCCCTTCTCTCTGTTCGGTGTTTAGGGTCCTCGTGGATCCAAGCCCGGATATCCATATTCGCTAGAGACACTCTTACGTCCTATAGGAAGTCTTGAGATGTGATTAACGCCAGGGATTGGCACCGAAAGGCAGAGTCAGAGAGTATCGAGGGTGGTTCTGTGGCATCCTGAGGCAGACTCTCCCCTGGATCATCAAGGCGGGATAAGGCATCCGCCTTTCCATTTTGTGGTCCTGGACGGTACTTGATAACGAAATCAAAATCAGAAAAAAAGAGGGTCCATCGCAACTGACGTGGCGTAAGGGCTTTGGCGGTTTTCAGAAATAACAGGTTTCGGTGGTCTGTGTATATTTCGATAGTGTGATGCGCTCCCAAGAGATAATGCCTCCACTCCTCACAGGCCCTTTTGATGGCCAGCAACTCTTTGTCCGTGATAGAATAGTTTACTTCACAGGGGGTAAGTTTCCGGGAGAAGTAGGCCACAGGGTGTATCTGTCCGGTTTCTGGGTGTCGTTGAGATAATACTCCCCCGATGGCATACTGCGAAGCGTCCGTTTCGACGATGAAGGGGAGCTGTGTGTCAGGGTGCCGCAAGATGGGGGCCTGAGTGAATCTCTTTTTTAGGGTCTGGAATGAGTGATCTGCTTCTTTGCCCCAAAGAAAGGGAGTGTTTTTTCTTAACAGATATGGGGTGTATGATTTTCAAAAAATCCTTAATGAAACGCCTGTAGTAATTGGCGAACCCCAGGAAACTCTGTACTGATTTGACATGGTGAGGGGCCTTCCATTGTGTAATCGCTTCCTCCTTGCCCGTATCCATCTGGAAACCCTGTGCGTTGATCACATATCCTAAGAATGTGACTTCCTGAATGTGAAACAGGCATTTCTCCAGTTTAGCAAATAGCGAGTGTTGTTGTAGCCTGTCCAAGACCGCCTTCACATGAGTTATGTGTTCCTGGGAGCTGGACGAATAGATGAGGATGTCGTCGATGTAGACTACACAGAATGTTTCCAAAATCCCCCGAAGAACCTCGTCCATGAAATACTGGAAGGCAGCTGGGACGTTACAGAGCCCGAAGGGCATCACCAGATATTCATAAAGCCCGAACTTCGTTCGAAACACCGTTTTCCACTCGTCTCCGCTTTGAACTCGCACCAAATGATAGGGTCCTCGAAGATCCAGTTTCGTGAAGTATCGAGCACCCTTGAGTTGATCCAAAAGCACTGGTATCAGTGGTAGCGGGTAACGGTTCTTTATGGTGACCCTGTTGATTGCTCTGTAGTCTATACAGGTTTGAAGTTCGTCGCAGTCTTTCTTAGGAATGAAGAAGAGAGGGGAAGAAGCGGGTGATGAGGAATGTCTGATGAACCCAGATGCCAGGTTTTCCTCCAGATAGTTTTTCAGGTAATGTGTCTCCGGTTCGGTGAGAGCGTAGACCCTACTGCAAAGGATCACAGCTCCAGGTACTAAATCAATACGGCAGTCATACACTTGATGCGGGGGGAGTTGAGTGGCCTTCTGTTTAGCGAATACAGGTTGGTATTCTTTATAAACTTCCGGTAAGGTGGTGGAATAGCAATATAGGTCCCCCTCACATCCAGTAGCCAGAAAACCTGCCTGTGTATCGCCGGTTCCTTCCTGACGTATCACTTGTTCGGTGCAATGTTCTCTACAAAACTCGGAACTCAGAGATACAGTGCGGGCTGCCCATCGAACGACTGGATCATGTAGAGTAAGCCATGGCATGCCTAGGATGAGACGGAAATGCGGGGCATCAATGAGGTCAAACTGAATAATCTCAAAGTGGTCTGCACCGAACTGCATCATGATGGGAACGGTGTGATACCGCACTGGTCCAGAAGTCAGTGCTGTCCCATCTACAGCCTTCACAGTTTCTGGGGTTTTCTTTTTCTCCCATAACACCCCAATGTTCTGGGCGTATTTCTGGTCTGTAAAGTTCCCGGTAGCTCCGGAGTCTAGTAAAGCAGATATTTCCAAGGGGTGTTCTTTCGCAATCCAAAGAGTGACACATACGTTCAGATGTGCCACTGTGGTTTGTATGGTGTTGGCTATGACTGAAGAGATCGTTTCCTGTCCGGTACCCGAACCAGTGATCTCGTCCTGACTCGGGCTCTTCAGTTTTCCGACGACTCTGCTCTAGGCTCTTGTTGGAATACCGCTGCTTGCAGCCGTTGAGGGTTGGGTCGATCCGGGAGTTTCGTCCGGGCTCTGCACTCCCTGATGAATTGCCCACCCTTTCCACAATATAGGCAGAGCTTCATCTTCCGTCTTTTTTCTCTCTCTTCTGTAGTGAGGGGACCCCGGATACCCCCAATCTGCATGGGTTCGGGTCCTTCTTGGGTTTTGGCATGCTCCTCGAGGGCAGTTTTGGGTCTTGGGAACAAATAACGGTTTTCCCCCCTGTTTCGGTCCCCTTTTCTTTCTTGTAGACGGTGGTCCAGTTGTACTGTAAGATTGATCATTTCTTCACAAGTTTGGGGCAGCTGTACCACCTGTGACAGGACGTCATTTAGCTCTCCGCGTAATCCCTGGTAAAACAGAGTAGTTTGCTTCTCCTGGGGCCAGTCAGTTTCAACGATGAGACGATTAAATGTGGTTATATAGGTTAATAAATCCTGAGATCCTTGTCGAAGGGTAATCAGCTCCCGATCCAATGTCATCATATGGGACTTCCTGTCAAATAGCTTCCTCATTTCTAAGCAAAAGTCCGCAAATCTGTGCAAAACGGGGTCGTTTCGCTCCATCAAGGGTATAGTCCAGCTGGCTGCGTTCCCTCCCATGTATGACATCATAAATGCGGTTTTTGCCGCCTCGTCTTGGAAGACTGCAGGTTTGCACAGGAAATGCAGACGGCATTGATTTAAGAATGTTTCAAATTTCTTTGGATCCCCATAGAAACGTTCAGGAGGTGCCAACGGAATTCCGGTGTTTTGTATTACATGGACGGTGGGAGTGGTATCTGTGGGCTGTGCGGGTGCGGGGGTAGTGGAAAAGAACCCTGCCCTCTGTGTGGTGACAGCAGAGGGTGTAGGGTTGGCCTGCGCTGGAGGGGGAAGAGTCCAATCCTTAATGTAGGAACCCGTTCCCTTACCATCTGTCTTGCCTTTTCTGGATAGGCCAGCTACCTCCCTACGTAAGGTACCCATCTCTTTTCTAAGTTCATGGTTTTCTACTCGAGAGGTATGAACCTCCTGCTGAAGAGCCGCAAGGCTCTCCAACAGGGAGGTCAACACTGCGCCGGTATCCATCGTCCAGGCTGGGTGACAATCTTGGGCTTGACAATCTGTCACGATGTGTCAGCAGCGCAAGATAAGAAAGATGCCACTAACCTCGAGTATCGGCCAGCGGGGACGATGGCTGATGAGGAGCCCCCCACCTCCCCTGAGCACAACCTCCCACAGAGCAATATACACTACGGTGTTAGGGAGTACCCCGGGGAAAAGGGAAGTGGATAAAACAAGAAATACTGCTGCACGGACTGTTCCTCGTCTCCCTATGTCTGGTCTACGGTCTTGGAAGTCATCAACACTCTCTTCATAAGAATACTGTGTATAAAAGAAGAGAGAGAGAGGTATAAGAGCAGGTACAGAAAAGACCAGACATACACAGGTGACCTTAATATATTTCCAAACACTCACAGTGTGATTGGCAGCAAGAAGTACATCGCTAGCAGAGAGCACTTTTCCTGGGGAGAGAGAGAGTCTGTCACCTTGAGGCTCTCGTAAATAAACCAGGACCAGTTGTGCTCCACAACAATCAAAAAGGCAAAAAATGATCTGCTATCGGCCTTCACTCAAAATCCTGACTCAGGCACGAAGCTGTGCCCCAAACAATGAAAAACTAGAAAAGTCCCAAATGAAAATAACGTAGAGCGTATCCCCAGCGCTGTTTAGTTCTTGCCACAGCAGGGAAAACAACAGTACTGAATAAGGGTGATGCGCCAAGCCGCTGCCGCCGTTCAGAGACACAGCGTGAGGGGGTGCATTACCCGGTTCATTGGTTCGTAAAAAGAAAGCACTCCGGATAGCTCTTCTGTCCACAACGAGAGTGCCTGTTCAGGGAAGCGCTGGAATCACCAGCACGGGGGAGAACACACCAAGTCTCGGGTGAGGGAGGCGCGTTCTGGCGTCTCTCTCTCCCGTCCGCTACAGAAAATACCTGGAGCTTCCAGCGCCGGGAGTCGGTGGGGAAAATTGTGAGACAGCAATGCGGCTGGAGGGATCACACCATGCTCCGGTCTTCAGTCTGGCAGCCTGTCGGAACCCAGGAGTGTCGTCGAAGTCATCCGGGGACGGCACCGAGGAAACCAGCAAATCCGACGGGGAATTCCATCCGCCCACAAGGAACAAACAGAAACTGGCGAGATTGTCAAGCACCTTCTCTTCCGGGAGGAGGTGCTTTATAGGGGCGGAGCACAGGAATATGTCTGCTCCGATTTCCCATGCGGTGACCCAGGGGCTTCTGGGATCTGTAGTGCACTGGGCGCCTGCTACCTTCAATTTGTGCGTCATGCACACAGAGAATGGAAGCCTGGTGAGTGAGTGTATGTCTATGCTGTGTGATCGCAACAATTATGCTCTGTATTTTCCCTTTTGCCCCCGAAGTTCTCCTACATTTTTGGGTTTTTGACAATAGTCTGGTGTGCCCCTTAAACTGTAGCTCTAGGGCTTCTGAAAGGCTGATGACACTCAGTTTTTCATCCACCACATGAACGTCTCACTTTTTTGTTACACTCAGAAGTAGGGAACAGCATTACCCACTGAGGCTAGAATCAGTGGTGTGAGTTGGCTTCTGTTTGAAATATACCTCTGCCATCATGCCTAATTAATCCCATCTCTCACCTTAATTCTTTTACTTGTATTTGAATAGATTAAAAAAAAAAGAAATAAAAAAATACTTCTCACTTAAAGGCAACATAGTGCAAACATGCATCCTTTCTTGCTGAGTTGCAAAACCATTATATAACATTGAACATGGTAAGTTTGGAACAGAACATACTTTGTTTCATTCTGTTATATGTTAGCAGAAACAGTGGTGTGAACTAGATGTAATAAAAATTTTTGTAAAGGTATAAGACTTTTCATAAGAAGCTCCTGAGATTCATCAGCTTTTTTATATTGTATTTTCAGTAGTGCACTTTTTCTCATAACACAACAGGGCTCGAAAAATCATAAAAATGTTTGCTAGACATGCAGGTCTAGTACCTTGAAAAATCTATTCGCCCTAACTGTAATGTACTTGACCCGTAAACTGGTCTCAACGCGATTGTCACAGAGTTCACTTTACAAAATCCTCTAACTTCAGTCACAGAAAGAAAAGTAAATGTAGGAAGACAAACTGACTCTTGTCCTCTGTCTCTGAAAGCCAGCAAATGTGACAAGATAACAAGCTTTACAGGCATCTTTATTGCTCATTCACTTTGTGAGCAATAAAGATGCCTTTAAATCTTGTTATCTTGTCACATTTGCTCCACTTTCAGAGACAGAGGTCAAAAGTCAGTTTGTTTTTCTAAATTTACTTTTCTTTCTGTGACTGATATTAGAGGATTTTCAGCTCAGTAGGCCTTAAAAATAGCTCATCTTGATTAAATCTGGCTCCCAATAGCGAGCGGGCGAGTGGATTTTTCGAGCCATGCACAAGAAAATACACGTACATTGGCATACAGAAAGTTAAAATAGATGCTTTCTTTTCAGATAGGACCCTTGCAAAGCTGGCTTTATCTGTGTTGGACTGTACCTCATAATAAAATCATATCAAATGTGTTTTATTTTTATTAGGAGGATATCACGGATATTCCAAAACTTGCAGACAATCTCAAATTATTCAAGTAAGTAAAACAGAGATGTGCTTGTAAACCTCTGCTATAAATTATATTGTAATTATGTATTACTTTGCTTTCAAATGAGTAGATTAACATTAAGTTTAGATGAACTCATTCACTTTGTTATGTAAATTGTTTTATTTGATAAATTATTATATTAATATGTGCCAACAAAGTATGTCAATAACACAGCTTTCTACAAATAATATAAATGGAATAAATTATTACTTTTTGCAATCTAGAAATCAATTAATCGGGCTCCTTCTGACAACTCAATACATCTTCCCAAGTTTTTTTTTACAGTTTGTAAATAAAATTGTATTTGTTAAGGCTTTATAAAACAAAATACAAATGCAGTGGGGCGTGGCCAAGATGGCAGCACGGTAGGATGCGAATCTCCGTCCCTCCGGCCCCGCTGACTCTCAGCTTTGTAGGAGCCCCATCCCCCGGTCATTAAATTGGGGATTACTGACCGGAATCAGCTTGTGCCTCCTCCGGCGCTACTTTGGGAGCCTCCGACGACTGTGGTTGCGCTCCTCGTCGGATTCCTGCTGGGCCTGCAGCGGAGCTCCCGCAGATAGGATGGCGGACGCAGCAGTCTGCAGGAGGCGGCCCCGGTAAGCCTTGTGGTGGTGTTGAGCGGGGGAGAGCCGAGGTGCCTAATAGGATGGAGGTGTTGCCCTGACTGCCGGCCGGACGATCCTGAGACCAAGCTGCCCTTCCGCTGCTTGGGCGCGAGGGCGGCCCTGCTGCCGGCCCGCTGAGACGCCCGCCATTTTGCTGCCTTCCCTGATCTGGCCGGGACCACGCGCTCGCGGCAGCGGACACTGGAGCCGTGAGTCGCATCTCTCAGCACCGGAGAGCGCTCCCGGTCTAGTAATCTGCCTGGCTGGTGCCTAATGCTTCGCCTGGAGCGCTGATAGCGCATCGAGATCGCCCGGCGGGGGGGTTCATCCTTAGCCCGCCATTTTGCCTTCTTCTGTGGCCTGGCCGAGCCGGCGGACTATAGACTGCTGGGCTAGGATTTTGGGGCTCACTCCACGCGAAGCTTGAAGGAGCGGTGGCCCCGATAGCCTACTCATCCAGACACAGGAACTGGCGCTCTGCCTAGCTGTAGTTTATCTGAATGGCTCTGCGCCAACCAGCAATTCACTGGTGAGTGTGGCCTTCGCCTCGACTGCGCTTCTGTCCATGCTTGCCTGATCCAACTGCCCACCGCAGCGGAGGCGGCGTCCGGGGCCTGGCAGCGCACGGAGGTTTGCCTAATCGCCGCTGGAACAGCGCCTAGCCATCGAAAACAGATAAGCCCGCCATCTTGTGAGCCCTGCATCCCGGTGTCCCTGCGGACCGTGCGGGTCCAGCTGCGATCCATGCCCGAAGACCGGTGAGTCTGACCAGCGGCGCGCGAGGGGTCTTGCCCTGGGGCTCAGCAGAGAGGAGGTTCCTTGGAGTGCCGGGGCAGCCAGGGTTGTGAGTGGACGGACAGAGACTGAGCTAGCATCCACAGAGAGAGGGGCAGGATAGCACTAGCCGGGCCCCGCAGTCCCTCTGGAGCGGCGATAGCGGGGTACCCAGGTGCCCGCTGGGGTGTGCCTGCATCGGGGACAGCTCCCTTCCCACACCACAAAGGGCCAGATAGTCGGCTTCCAAGCGGGGGACCTGAGTGGCGTGCCTTCTTGGGCCTTGGGGCCCTCCCGGTAGATGGGTGTCCGCCCCTGAAGAAACTGTGAGCCGCAAGTAGGAGGTAGTGGGGGTTCGGCCCCAAGGAGACGAGAGCGGACTGAGCAGGGCGATTGCTGTGCGCCAAGAATAAGGTGGGCTTCTGGAGCTGAGCCCGTGCGCCATGGCCTCAACACGTGTAAAGAAAGAGAGGACACTGAAGGAGCTGCTCCAGAAGCAGTCCGGATCGACCTCATCGGCCGGTGAGAAGCTCGCTGGAGCGGCGGAAGGCGACGAGGGCCCGGCCACCAAAGCCTTTATGTTAAAGCTTTTTGCTGCCATCAAGGAGGACATACAAGACCTTAAGGGCCAACTCACGGCAGACCTCCGTGAGGTCCGACGGGATGTGGATGAAATCGGAGAACGTGTGGCCACGCTTGAGGAATACGATGTTAGCCGGGAAGAGGAACTCCACCAGCTACAGCAAGACGTGCTGCGCCTCCAGGAACAGCATATTGATCTCCAGGCGCATGCCGAAGACCTGGAGAACCGCTCCCGGCGGAACAACGTCCGGATCAGAGGCGTACCATGGCGTGAAGAAGGGGATGATCTCAGGGCCTACGTCGGGGCGCTGTTCCAACAGATCCTGGGCGAGGATGTGCAGCCGACATCCGAATGGACCGGGTACATAGGGTGGGTCTCCCCCGTGGAAACAAAGCTCCGCCACCGGACATCCTCGTGTGTGTCCACGACTTTCAATTAAAGGAGCGCATCGTACGGAAGGCGAGAGAGGCTCATCCGATACAGTTCAGGGGACAGACACCGGCCATCTTTCAGGACTTAGCGGCCTCCACTCTCCTCAAGAGACGTGAATTTAAGATGGTTACCTCGCACCTGCGGGATCAAGGCATCCCTTACTCATGGGGCCACCCCCTCCGTATTATTTTCAAGCTCCGAGGGAAGTTGCACCAGATCCGCACTCTGACGGAGGCCTTGGAGGTCCTCGGTCTGAATACCGCGCACACGGCAGAGCAAGCAAATAGGCCTGGAGACCAGAGCATCCACCGCCCGGCAAGATGGCAATGCATTGGAAAGGCAACATCTGTCCGGAAGCCTGATCAGGCCACAATGGATAAAGAGAGGGAGGCGGTGATCTCTTCACTCTCGCAGCCGTCGGATCGTCCGGCCTCCCCTTGAGGTTTTCATTGATATGCAAGGGGATGGACACTTGGAGGGGTGCCGGGGGGGCTGAGAGGGTTGTCCGGAGAAGATTATTGACAACCTCTCCGCGGGCGGGTGGGTACGACCTGGGCCTGCAATGGGCCGGGCGGCTGCTCGAGCCATGCTTCCTTGGATCCTTTCCTTTTTTGTGACGAACTTTGGTCATGTTTCTGTCGTTGTATTTGTTCTGATTGGGGTTTTTTCTGTAAGGTTTGAATTTGTTGGGGTTTTCTGTTGGGGACTACCGCACCAGTTGACACTTAGAGCTTATCTCTTTCAGACAGAGGGGGGACACGTCTCTCGTTGCAGACCTAGTAAGCGATGGGTAACCGCACTACATAGCTTTTCACTACACTTATCGGATGGGAAGGGACCTTAAGGTAGTCAGCCTTAATGTGCGGGGCCTCAACAACCCGGTGAAGAGAGCAGCAGTGCTATCCTTGCTTGAGAATGCTGAGGGTGATATCTGTCTCCTTCAAGAGACGCACCTCCTTTCCAAAGACACCATACATATGCGTACTAGGCGCTTCCCACAACAATTTTGGTCGGCAGGCCCGGCTAAAAAGAATGGTGTAGCAATCCTGATAGGGGCGCACTTCCCGGGGAAGGTTATAGCAACTGTGGCAGAGATAAAGGGGCGCCTATTAGTGATTAGAGTGCAGTGGGGGGAAACGCGCCTTACTGTAGCGTCAATATATGCTCCAAACACGCAGCAAGAACCCTTCATCCGCACAGCCCTCACGGAGGTTCTCTCGTCTCCGGATGCGGAGATATTAGTAGGAGGGGTCCTCAATTTAGTAATGAACACAGAGTTAGATCGGTCAGGTCATCGAACACAACAAACAGGGGCATTCTCCTCCATGGGCAAGGACTGGTTAGGGGACAACGGGCTTCACGATGTTTGGCGCTCGCAGCACCCTGCGGAATGGTATTACACTTACTATTCAGTGGCCTATAAAACATACGCTACGCTTGATCACTTCCTGGCTTCTACATCCCTGCTACCTCACCTACATACGGCCACGATAGAGCCTCGCTCCCTCTCGGATCATGCCCTTATTACTGTTCGCATCCCTGCGCAGCGCTCGCGTGCGTTTCCCCCCGGGTGGCGCCTCCGAGAGACTCTCTTACATTCAGAGGATACGGTGCAACGAATCAGGCAGACAATAGAGGACTACCTAGTGCTTAACGATGTGGGTTCCACGTCTTTGTCTGCCGTATGGGAAGCCCTGAAATTAGTCACTAGGGGGGAGTTCATTGCCATCTCAGCAGCACATAACAAACTCCGGAAGGAGAAACGCAGCGAACTCGAGCAAGAGGTGGGGGAACTCGAGTCGATCCACAAGCGTACGGGGGCTCCGAGGGTGTGGAGGGAGCTGGAGAATCGTAGGCGTCTGTTGAAGCATCTCGACCTCGACAGGGCAGAATATGCCCTTCTCCGCCTCCGCCACAAATTCTACCTTAGCAGTGATAAGTGTGGTAAACTTTTGGCCCATAGATTGCGCGCTAAGACGCAAACGACTTTGATTCAGTCGATTAGGGACCAAACTGGGGAGGAGCAGAGCGTGGATGCGCATATTGTAGAAGCATTTCGCACATTCTATAGCACTCTATACAAAGGGCAGGACCCGCCGGCACAGGAACCGAGTGCTTACTTAGATGCGTGTGAGATTTCTCCTCTCCCTAAGGCCGCGGCAGAGGAGCTTGAGTCCGTTATTCGTATAGAGGAGGTGATTACGGCCATCTCTAGACTGAAGCTGGCCAAGTCGCCGGGCCCGATGGGTTTTCGGCCTCCTTCTACAAGACCTTCTGCAGGGAGCTGGCTCCCTTTTTAACCAAGTTGTTTAACTCCTTTTTAGAAGCGGGAGAGGTAACACCCTCCATGTCTGAGGCGGCGATCTCTGTAATCCTGAAACCCGGGAAGGATCCCCGAGAGTGTGGTTCCTACTGACCCATTTCCCTCCTTAATGTCGATGCAAAAATATTTGCGGGTATTTTAGCGGCGCAATTAAACCCGCTCATGGCCGATCTCATCGATCCTGACCAATCGGGTTTTATTCCCACACGACAGGGTGGGGACAACACAAAGCGGCTTTTCCATCTCATCGATAGCATACAGCGGTCGGGTAGGCAGGCCTTCTTACTGTCTATAGACGCCGAGAAGGCATTTGATAGGGTGGGGTGGGCTTATTTATTTGAAGCTTTGCGGCACTACGGGTTTGGGGAGAACTTTCGTAAGTGGATTCGCTGCATCTACAATGCGCCCACGGCCTTTGTGAGGGTTAATGGCAGCAGAGCAAAATGCTTTCCCATCTCTCGTGGGACACGGCAGGGGTGCCCCCTATCCCCGCTTTTATTCGCGCTCTATATGGAGCCTCTGGCTCAACGTGTACGAGCGGATGAGCGCATAATAGGTTTGAAATTTGGTGCAGATGTTCATAAAATAAGTCTCTATGTGGACGACGTGATTCTCTCCCTTACTCAGCCACACTCATCCCTGCCCGCCCTGCTTGCTGAACTCAACGCGTTTGGTGCCGTGTCTGGGTTCAGGGTTAATTTGGGTAAATCTAATATTCTGAATTTATCGCTTCCCCCAGACCTGACGGATGCCTTGCAGCAACAATTCCCATTCCAGTGGTCCCAGAGTGACATACTGTATTTAGGTATTAGACTTGACCCGTCCATCGCCCGGACGGTTATGCTTAATTATACGACCATATTAGAACAGACGACTAAGGCGCTGGGCGCCTGGTCACGGGGGCGCTTAGCTTTGTTCGGCAGGATCACAGCAGTGAAAATGACAATTCTCCCGCGCATCCTGTACATTTTCCAAATGCTTCCCATGGCTCCCCCACCCCGGGCGATTAAGCAATTGCAGACTCTTATCAATAGGTTTGTATGGGGGGGAAACAGCCGCGTCTCTCAATCACTCAGATGGCGCGTCCGAAGGCTCAGGGAGGGGTGGGCTTGCCTTTGATCAGTGGTTACTACCAGACAGCTTGCCTCCGGTACCTGGTAGAATGGAACAGGCCGCTCTCCAGCAAGCACTGGAACTTCATGGACCAGTCTGTTGCGAGCGTCAATATATGGCGGGAGTTGTGGTTACCCCGTAAGCATAGGGCTTGGGGGCTCTACTCCTCCCCGGTTACCTCTCCGATGCTTAAGGTGTGGGATAAGGTGGCCCTTAAGAGCGGGTGGACCTCCTTTCCTTCGCCATGACTCCCATTGTAGATAATCCGGATTTTCCTCCGGGTCAGGACTCAGTGGTGTTTCAGCGCTGGCGCGCGGAGGGATGTAAAAGAGTGGGGTCCCTCTTTGATACTGAAGGGCTGCTTCCGTTTGCTCAGCTTAAGCGAGACTATGGCCTCTTAGCGTCTGATGCTTATCCCTACCACCAACTGTATCACTGGATCACGGCGCCTTCCAATTACGCACACATGTCCAGGCCTCTCACCAAATTTGAACAATGGTTGCTCCGCAAAAACGACGATCGTGGTCTCATCTCTGAATTATATACCATGCTTACTGCGCGTCCCACTGAGTAGCGCACAAAGGGGCAGGTCCACTGGGAAACTGAACTAGGCCGGCCGCTAACCCCTAAGGAATGGGAACATATACTCTACAGAACACATCACACTGCGCACAACACCGCCGGGGCTGAGTCCGCTTTTAAAGTGTTTTCCTATTGGTACTACACTCCTGCACGAATCCACAATTGGGACAAAAGCAAAACGGACCTTTGCTGGAGAGGATGTGGGATGTCTGGCACGCTAGCTCATCTGCTATGGCATTGCCCTAAGCTCCAACGTTACTGGGCTGAGGTCCTAGACAACATTGACGAAGCTTTTGGTATTCATATGCCTCGCTCCCCGGAGTACACCCTCCTTGGCCTCTCACACCCCAAGGCCTTTCCGTTAAGATCCCTACGTGGTAGGCAAATAGCCTTAGCGCTGTTAGCAGCTAGACAGGTTATCTTGGCGCACTGGGGCACGACTGTAACGCCTGAGATGCTATCCTGGGTGCATCGCCTCTGGTCTCTTTTAGCCATGGAACGCATGTCTCTTGTGGTGGAGGGCAAAGGGGGGGAGTATGCAAAACTATGGGAGCCTTTCCTACAACTGTTGTCAAAAGATATGAGGGAAGTTACCTGCCCTAAGCATCTACAGATACTTAAACTGCTCCCTCTGGAGAAGATGGCTACTGATCAGAAAGCAGCGAACTGATTATGGTGGGTTATCACGCCCTAGGACTAGAGGTGCAGAACATAGGATCGAGGTAATAACTGGTGCGGTGGTGGGTGGGGGGTGAGGGTGGGGGTGGGATTCTGTTTGGGTATTGTTTCCCTTTTGTTATTATTTGCTTTGGTTACCTTCACTCATTACTCGAAAATTAGGAAGTGGCAATTTATTCTACTGCAATATGGCTCATTACGCGGCCGGCCTCCGGGTTGTGGCATGATCGCTGTGTTTTGCTACTGATGACTCGCTCTGCCGGCCAATGGATGTAGGCAGTAAGCTGTGTGCCTTTGCCTTGACTTCCTCTTAATAAACACGATTTAATCATCAACAAAATACAAATGCAAAACTCCTTTTTAAAAGGAAATGTCTTCATTAGGATTTGGATATAATACATCCTAGGAAAATATCACAATTATTTAGAATGAAATTGTGTTTAAAGTCAAGTTGTTGCAGTGAACAAATATCCAAATTCCAACAATATTCACTGCTAATAAAATTAGTTATCTACATACATGTCAGGAAACCTCACACATCCACCAACAAACAAAAAACACTTGAAATTGTAAACATAAAATAGAAGCACAGATTACACTTTCAGCAAAATTTAACAAATGGAAATTCTAAAATGAAACAATATGACTTATTTTTAATGTTGAAAAATGATAATGATTTCTAGATCTAGAAACACAGTGCAATATTGTGTAAGGGGCCAAACCTATATCACAAAGCTCCAAGGAATAACAACTGTACAAAAAAGGTTTGCATCAAAACGAATTTGTATTATTGGTGATCAAAATAAACATACACTGAAAATTTCGCAATATTGAAAAGGTAGACACTCCATCTGATGGCGCAGTGCAAGTGATTGGTGTGTAAAAATTTAATGTATACAGCAAGAAATGTTGAAGAAAAGCACAGAGTTGACTATATACAATAATGGCAGGAAAGAGCCTGATAATAGTATCAATCTAGGGGCTGTAACTCTATAAATCACTAGCTAGTCAATACAGTGGATATGTCGATGTTTAAACCCTGGTGGATGTTCAGTAATAGGATCTTCATCAGTACAAGCGATGGTAGAATCCTACAAAATCTATAACAAAGACAGAAAGGAGGCAGAATTACATTTCAATAGCAGCAATGATTGTCAGTAACACATTGTGCTAGTGGAGGCTTACCTCAAACTTGCAATAAAATAGATACTTCTGTGGACTCCGGACCCTCTTTTTGTGATCTAGTTACAAAAATCACAAAAATGCAATCCTTCTTTTGTTTATGTTCAGTTATTTTGAAAAAGTTTGTAGAGTGTACTTCTAGAAGGGCTGTGTTACATGCCCCATTAGATAAACTAAACAAAAGTTACTATGAAATAATGTGCCTAAACAAGTGTATGGCAATAATGCTGAGCTTGGATGTTGGATACCATAATCTATGGAACTTACTCACAATCCCAAACACAGTGATATATATGTGTATACAATCAGACTGACAAAACAAGAAGGCACTCACCAATAGTGCAAAACCTAGAAGTATTCTTTATGAATCCATTGAATAATTGATCTCTCCAATGTAAACAAAATTATCAAGCATATCATAAAATGGTATTATGTGAAAAATATTAATCAAAAATATGGAAATGGTGGTATCATGTGGGGGGCTCACAAACACTCATCCAATTAACACTGTCTCCACTTTTCAAAACCACATTAGCCTGATGCACTCAGTCCCTGTACAGCCAAACGGCAACAAAAGATGTTGTGTGCAGACTTCTTGGACCGAACAAAGCAAACACAAGGAGATGATGGATGGAGCGCTGAAACTTTTCAGACACTCACCCCCAGTCACAGATCTGGATTGAATCCATCATCGTTCTTTTGCTCACTTCGCCACCCCAGTTCAGAACCAGCCATATGCAAATCAGTCTTGACCCTATTCCTCATGGGAATAGTCCAGCCCGAACTGCCAATCCAGGTCTTCCCTAGACCGGAAACAAGCATCCTGGGACCAGTTTCGGGGTAACACCCCCCAGTAGCCAGGCTAGCTTGACTCCAGTGGGAAACCGGTCAGAGCATGCTTGTTTCTGGTCCAGGGAAGACCTGGCTTGGCAGTTCGGGCTGGACTGTTCCCATAAGGAACAGGGTCAAGACTGATTTGCATATGGCTCAGTCTGAACTGGGGTGGTGAAGTGAGATAAAGAACGATGATGGATTCCACCCAGATCTGTGACTGGGAGTGAGTGTCAGAAAAGTTTCAGCGCTCTGTCCATCATCTCCTTGTGTTTGCTTTGTTCGCCCTAAGTTGGCAGGGTATGCCCAGACGTGGGTACATTGCTCACTTTGCCACTGGATTCAAGCTAGCCTGGCTGATGAGGGGTGTTACCCCGAAACTGGTCCCATGATGCTTGTTTCCGGTCCAGGCAAGACCTGGCCTGGCATTTCGGGCTGGACTTTTTCAATAAGGAACAGGTTCAAGACTGATTTGCATATGGCTGGCTCTGAACTGGGGGAGCAAAGTGAGCTAAAGAACGATGATGGATTCAACCCAGATCTGTGACTGGGGGTGAGGTCTGAAAAGATTCAGTGCTCCGTCCATCATCTCCTTGTGTTTGCAGACTTCTTGGATGCCAAAAAAAAGAAATCACTTTAGTATGGCTTATAGAATTCCAAAGTCAGGTAGTCATAACAACAGAATTGTTTAACTTGTGCGTGGGTCAAAAATAAATTGTATCAGGACCTGCGTCAAAAACTGTAGTTGCATCAAGCTTATGCAAACTACAGAACTGAGTAAAGAAAGACATAGAAAATTGATGCGTTGTAGTAAATATCATAGAAAACCTTGAAGAATGCTAAATTGAAATTGAAATTTACAAAAGTATAGAGGAATTAAGCTCATGCTGATTAATGTAAGTCAATAAAAAATTTGGTACCAAATAGTCTAGCCAAAGACAAGTGCTAGAGGGTATCATACTGTAACATAGAATCATGAATTTGCATAACCAGTGAAAATAGGTGATTCCTCATTTTGATTCTGGTCGGAAAAAGATGTATGAATATTGTTGCGGCCATAAAAAAACCTAAGGAACCGTATAAATTAACAATGGTTACCAAGGGCCCAAGCATAGTGCAATATGCAATGGAAAAGAAGGGACCTTAAACTTCATATGCCAGCAGTTTAGATCAGAGAGGTCAATTAATCCATTGTCTTCTTGTTTTGTCAGTTTGACCTTATATGCATATGTATCATTTTTTCAAACTAGCTGAATGAAAACAATGTAAAGATTGTATTTTTGTGATTTTTGTTATTGTTGATTTGTACTTCAATCAATGGAAGAGGGTCCTGAGTGCATATGAGTATCTCTTTTCTTAACATTTTGAGGTAGGACTTCATTGGCAATATGTGCTATTAACAATCGTTGCAGGTATTGAAATGTAATTTTCTGTTCTTTCCTTTTTTTATCACATATTTTATAGGATTAACATCTTTTGTCCTTATGAAGACCCTATCATTAAATAACCACCAGGATCAAAACATTGACATACCCTCTGTATTGACTAGACTCTGATTGTATAAAGTTGCAGGACCAAGATATATATTATCAGGCTCTTTCAAGCCATTACTGTATATCGTCAATGCTATGTTTTTTTTCTAATTTTCTTGCTGTGACCATTCATTTTTTACTCACTGATCACTTGCACTGCACCTTTGCATGGAGCAGCTACCTTATCAATATTGCAAATTGTTTGTGTATATTTATTTTGATCTACAATAATACAAATTCATTGTAATACAAACCCTTTCTGTACATTTGCTATTTATTGGGGCTTTTTTATATAGGTTTCGCCCCTTACACAATATTGTACTGTTTCTACATCAGAGGGAACCATTGTTATTTTTATCACTAAAGCACCCAGGTTGCCAAGAATACTAGGTAGACCCTTGTTTTCTTTTTTATCTTACTTTTATATTTTGGCATATTATGAGTTATAGAAATTCATACATCAAATGTACTTTAAGATAAGCAGTTAATAAATAATTAAAACATGCATGCAACCTGAATAAATGTATCTTGAGTTCATCAGGTAACGAATGAATAAGGGAACAGCATCTCACAAAAGTCACAACCAAATATCTTTGATTTTCAAAGCCCTCTTTCAGCAGCAACATAAATATGTTTAAAAATCTTGCTATGAACTGAAACAAACCCATCTGAAATGTCCAGATTAAATTCATGTTTCACATTGTCTACCCACCTTACATGCACCTTTATTGTAAGCCTGATGAAACCAAAGAATATCAAACTGCAATTTTTCTTTGTAGTTTCCTGGAATCTCATAGCGACCACTGCTTATCTTTTAGTAACAAAAGCTTTCATCTAAAAACATGGTTGAGGAATTGCTTTCTCTAACACTAAGTGAAACCCTTTTCCCATCGAAACATGGCTAATGAAAAAGGCAGACATTTGTTTGCAGTTGCCTTTGCTGTATGGTGTTTTTGTGTGAGAAGTGAATGTTGTCTTGTTAGACCTGGCACCATTGGCGTGGGTCTCCCCTGCATTTTTTGCTTTTGCCTACTGTGTTTTTGCTGTGTGTTGGACTCTGTTTTGCTGGTCTAGATGCTTTGGGCACTTTGCCACTGCTGTTCAGTGCCAAAGTGCAAGTGCTCCCTTTGTAAATTACTGTTATGGATTGGTGTTTTCATGACTGGCTATTTGATTTACTAGTCAGTCCCTAGTACAGTGCACTGTGTGTGCCCAGGGATTGTAAATCAAATGCTGCTAGTAGGCTTGCAGCACTGACTGTGCCACCTACAGAAGCAGCCTGTAAATGTAACTCTGGCCTGCCATTGCAGAGCCTGTGTGCAGTCTGGTACTGCCATGTCGACTTGGCAAGTGCACCCACTTGCCAGGCCCTAACCTTCCCTTTTCTTACATGTCAGCAACCCCTCAGGTATGCCCAAGGTACCCCTGTGGGCAGGGTGCAGTCTATGTGAAAGGTAGGACATGCCCCGACGTGTGTGGCATGTCCTGATAGTGAATTACTGCCAATTTCGTTTTTCACTATTGCAAGGCTACCTGTTCCCATAGGACAGAATGGTGAGTTTGCTTAGAACATCTTATAAACATAACTACCCCGGGGATCAAGGTAGGAAGATAAAGTTTAGTATGCCTGAACTCAGAATGTTGGAATGCATCTTTTAGTGAAGGTGATTTTTACATTCTGTGTTTGAAAATACAACTTTTAGAAAGTAGGTATTTTCTTACTTAGCCATCCTGTATGCCTCTGCCTGGTTTGTGTATTGCATGTATGGCTTTTGGATGACTGGAACTGGGGAGGAGCAATGGCTCCAGAGAGCCTGATGAGTCAGGGCTGGGCTGAATAGACCTGGACTGCATTTAGAGTGGGGGAGGAGATTTCCTTTCACCTGAATGGGCCTGGTCTGCCAAGGACAATGCTGTCTCCACCTCCTGCCAGGAAGCTGCACCAGAGAAGACAGAACCGGTTTTGACCAAGCACAGGGCTTCGCTGCCACCAGAGAACAAAGGATTTTGTAGTATAAATATTGGGGCCCAGACCCCAGAACTTTAGATCACTTCTGGGAATCAAGAGGAACCTTTGCCAAGGAGAAGAGCCGGAGAAGCTGAGGAGGAATACTGCCCCTGTGCTGTTTGCTTTCTGGGGTTGGCCTACAGTGGCTGCTTGCTGCCAAGGAAAGGAGAAAAGGACTTTGCTGTGTCCCCTGCTTGAGGAAGATCTCCAAGGGCTTGAATTGAGCTTGCCCCCTGTTCACAAGGTCACAGGAACATCAAAGACCTCACCAAACTTCTGGGCACCGTCTCTGGAACCCCTGGTTTCAGTTGACTGGAGAAGACTCTGTCATTGAGTCAGTCGCAGGATTCCGTGTACTGAAAGCACCGTAGAGAGCACCGCCTCGTTTTGCAACGCAACCCTGGTCTCACTGACTCTGTCAGTGAGCCACTGCTTGCACCGCGTCGTGGGGGCATTGCATTCAGCAACACTTTGCTACACGCTGCCTGGGCGTTTTCGACTCCGTCGCTGCCCGACTCGAACATCGGCTGGCAGCATCGGAACCTGCCAGCACCGCATCGAGCACCGCCTCACCCTGCAACGCAAGCCTTTGTCTCACCGACTCTGTCAACGAGCCGCTGCCTGCACCGAGCCGTGAGGACACCGCACGCTGCAATGCTTCCATCTCACATCGCAACCGCGACGGTTGCCCCGGACCGGCTCGTACCATCGTGTCAGCCGCAACAACAAAAGATACTGTCTCCGAGTCTGTCAACACTTTTGTCAACCCGTATCGACGCAGTTGGCCGGAATTGTTAGACTGTCGTATTCAGTATCGTGGTAGCCCCGGACGGAGCTACCGAGTCGGAGGAACTGTGTTTTCACGTTTTTCTGCAATTTAAAGGTTATTTTGCACAGTAACTATTTTTAGGGGTTGGATTTTTGTCGTTTGGTCTTGTTTTGGTTTAGATAATGGTTACTTATTTTTAGGTCTCGCAGACCTAGCGCTGGAGCGCGCATGCGCTCCTTGCTCTGTGAGGCTTATTGTGATCGATACACATTCAGAAGGGGACTTGAAGCCACGCCCCTTCTTCCCATTGGCTTGCGTCATAGCTCAGGCTAAACACTGGCTTTCTATTGTAAAGGAGGCTTCTTAGTCCCTCCTTGTTACCGCCCTGTCCACTTTTGGCCCCGCCCACCTGGACTGAATCCTTTACTTGTGGCGTGATACAGTCTCCTTTATGTAGTCAATAGGCACTATTTTTTTTCAGTCATGGTGGGCTTTATCTGGTGGGTGAGCACTCTTTAGAAACTGGCCACTGATGGGGATAATGGCGGCTGCAGCGCTATGGGACAGCGTGCTCGTTTTTTTGTTTTTTTTAACTTTAAGACTGAGCGCGGCGCCCGCTTCAGGGACACCGCGCTCGGTTTATTTACTTATTTAATCATTTTCAGCACCGCGCTCATTTCTACATCGGATGGCGCCTTTAAACGGTGGGTGAGCACTCTTTAGAAACTGGCCACTGATGGGGACAATGGCGGCTGCAGCGCTATGGGACAGCGCGCTCGTTTTTTTTTTTGTTAAACTTTAAGACTGAGCGCGGCGCCCGCTTCAGGGACACCGCGCTCGGTTTATTTACTTATTTAATCATTTTCAGCACCGCGCTCGTTTCTACATCGGATGGCGCCTTTAAACGGCTTTATTTGTGCAGCTGTGGGCGCGGGGACTCTCCTCACAGGAGTGGCCGTTGTTGGATTAGGGGTGCATTAGTTTCCATGTCATGAGTGATGCTTCTCCGGAGTAGGAGAGGGGTTCCCCTGCCGTGTGGGGCTTGTTTAACCCCTCACAGCAGATGGACGCAGCTGGGCCTGGTGTCCGTTACCTCGGACAGCTGCTTCCAACCGAACTCTCTGTGGCTGTCCGACACCAGTGCCAACTGGTGTGGGGTGCTGTGGAGCGTCCAAGCGGGAAAACGGTCTCTGCGAGGCCAGGTGCGGGCTCCCCCCGTGTACTCTCCGGGAGGGGCTGCAGGGAGGAAACAGCAGAGGGCGGAGAGCTTCGCAGCGCTATCTGTCAGTGAAGCGCCCGGGCTGATGCTGTACCATACTGGTAGTTATTAAAAGCAATGTAGATGCAGCGATGCAAATTCATATTTACTACTGTACGCGACGATTTGACAGCAAGTGCTTTAGATTTCGGTTGTCGCACCCTTGTGTCGGTACACAACTTACAATGTATTTTGGTAAAAATATTTCTGTTCTTAAACACTTTATTTTCATTTAAAAATATTTTTTTTCTTTATTCGCGCAATGGCGACATCTTGGTTTTTATATTGAAAGGAGTAGGAGCATTGTGTGGCGGGCCCAGGAGCTGCAGCCGAGTTTCAGTGTGGGGGCTGCGCCCTTCGAAGCTCCATGGCTTAATTATTATCACAAATGTCGATCTTGATGGTACATAAAGCCTTTGTGTAATTATGTATATCTGGATCCACATTTGTGATGTTATTAAATAATTGCAATGACGTGAGGGTCAGGCAGTAACCAGGCACTTTAAAGAGACGTGCGGCTGTGTCACCCATCGTGGAGGCCGAAGGACTTACTTTACACCAGCCCTGGCCTTTCGGTATCAGGGGTCTTCGGGGTCCACCCCATATGACGCACAGAAGCCTTACTTTTTAAGGCAGCCCGAGCATTTTCATCAACAGCCCGGTAACGCCTCTGGCTGCTAATCACACATTGCTGCCTCACACCCTTTCCTAAGTCATCACAGGGTGGGCGGGGGTCTTAAGAGCACACTTCATTGACCTCACTCTGACGAGTTAGTAAAGGGTGGGATTGCATTGAGTGCACAGAGATAGGCTTCCTATTTAGAAGCGGTGGGCAAGTGTGAGCAAGTGATTCGATGGAGGCGAAGCTGAAACAAAAGTCTGTTAGTCTCTAAATAACAAAGCTTCAGCCTTGAAGCTAGGAAATCCCTTCTGAGAGACTCTTAGAAGCAAACAGGCCATCCAGGTCGAACGAGGAAAAGGATGCGGTGTAACGGCCAGAGCTGCAGGTTTTGGGGCAGGGGGATTTAGTTTTGAATCTCCGCGCCGGCTCAACATCCTGTGATTCTGGGCAAATCACTTAATCTCCCTTTGCCTAAATATAAAAAATGTTGATGGTCTTGCTTAATGTAACTGGTGCTCACGTAAAGCGCTACAACCGTTCGGTCGAGTTCACACTATGTAAAACTACAATTCTTTTTTTTTTTAATTCAGCGTTTTCAAAATCAAATACCTGCACGGAAAACACGTTCATGTTACAGGTGCTAACGCAGCCTCAGCATCCAGGCGGGATTTCTTCGGATTGTTGCCAGAATTAATAATCATGACCAACATTTCTGAAGATGAGCATTCAGCAAAAATGTTTGTGCGAACAGTGGGAGATAGATTGTACTTAATACATGTTTGCGTTCTCAAAGTGAATGGCACATAAAAAATACAATTCAGTCAGCAGTTTCACTCACATGAAAGCAAATACCAACATATAAAATAAATACACAAAAAGTAGAGGTGGGCAAGCCACTAAACGTTTGAGCCAGATGCCTGGCTCAAATCAAGGTCCTCTGAGAAACATAATCCCAAACCATTCAGAGCTTTCACAGGTGAGATGTGGCCTAGAGGCAAGAGTGAATCGCAGCCTCATATCAACATCATTTGACTGCTCTTATCTATTTGTCGAAACAATGTAAGGTAGTCTGTAGTGAAGCGCCCTTGTGCCAGATTTCTGCTATGCAAAACTGCCAAAAATGTGGGTTCTGCCTGTCACCTTATACACCATGAATTAAAAATGAAGCATTAACCTTTGTTGAAGGCATACACATCTACGGGCAATATTGCACAATGTGAAACCTGAATGCCTGGGCTCAATCCCCCCTTCCCTTCTTTAACAATTGTTATACACTGTATAACAGATGGCTAAAATACAATACCATTAGCAAAGCCAAAGGCTCTAACTTAAGCAAATGCGAGACCTATTGCATTTCCAATGCTTGTTCTAAACTGGTGTGGTGTTCATTTGTAGTGTTTTCACTGTATTACTGTATGTGTTCACAAATGCTTTACACACTGCCTCTGAGATAAGCCTGTCTGCTCGTGTCAAGCTACCAAGGGGTTGAGCAGGAGTTATTTTAGAAGTGTATCCCCCTTACCCTGACTAGGAAGAAGGGTCCCTTCTTGGACAAAGGTACCTACCTTTGCCAACTAGAGACCCCCATTTCAAACATGTCTGTTTTTGTTTCTTTGGAAGTAAACAACTTAAATTATGTGAGTGCCATTTACTCAAATGCTGTGCACATTGTTGTAGTTAATCTCTTGCTCTAATTAGACTGTTTACAACAAAGCTTACCTAATTTTGGAGGAGAGTTCAAATGTATCATTATTTTCTAGGAATCAGGCGAGTATTAATTTGTGTCCTCTACTCTGTTGTCTTTACGATGTGTTTTAATGGCCAATCCACAAACAAATGTGAAAATCCATAAATCATATACATTTGTCTTTGATTTGTGTAGATTTATTAATTATAGGTGAGTCCCATATTTATTTATTATGCCATTCAAATCATAGGCTTCCAAGTATATTCTATGTCCACCTCCATACTACAGCACACTATCTCCATGGAGGAAACCCACTGCAGCAAGCATGACAGAAGTAAGCAAACATACATTATTCTCCACTGGTAAAACATTGATCCTGATGGAACTCTGGGGGTTCATTCTTTTATTTACCCTTTCAGCTTACCTTGAGCCATATTTTAATAGTAAGATCTTCAATATAAGTGCTATTTGGAGTCAGTCAATGTCCTCTAATGATCACTACTCATGTCTACACCTCTGGCCTTGAGTTTTTCCCTAAAGGAAATACCCTGTCTGTCAGTATCCGTTTGGTGGTTTTAGTTGTCTGCCTGTAGTCTTTTTCCTATTGGTCTGTCTCACTTTCTTTCTGCTTTTATAAAACTTGGGAAAGAAGGAGCGATGCACGTTATAAGTACTTCATACTCCAGAAAACTGTAATTGGCCAAGCTTCTAATTCCATGATATTTTCTACTTTATTTATATGTTGCTTGAACAAGAAATACGTTGAAAAAACAAGAGACAAGAGGCGTTTGCCAAAACCGGAACAGTTTGTTTAATTAAGCAGTGCAGCAGGGAGAAAAGTCACAGGCATAAAGTCTGAGACTGTCTCAACTTACAATCGATGTGACATGGGTTTTTATACAATTCATTGAATTCCATAAAATAGTTCAGGCGATCCTTTTTTAGTAAGGAATGTAAACCGCTGTCTTTGGAGTCTTAAATTAATGTATTCAATGAGGAATCCAGGTGGGCTTTGCATGGACACATTGCAGCCAGTGGGTAACATGTCCAGATGTCCGGCATGGGGAGCGTGTAATCACTGCGTGTACTGTGTGTGCTGTGTCCTGATTGGCTATGTGTTCCTAACTTCATGTGGCATCATGTGGCATCTGACTTTATGGTGTTTTGGAAATGTGCATACCCCTTCGGCCATGTGTGCTTTATTGTGGCCAATCTCCCTGGGCCATTGCGGTATTGCTGCGTCTATCTGTGGGATTGATCTGGGGTTTCCTGTACGTGCCTTTGTCTGCCTGCTACGTACCACCCCACCTGTGACCTGTCAATCGGTGACCTCGGGCCTGGGTCTCAGCACCTGCCTGACTACGTATTTCTGAGGCGGGTTGACGTGGAGTTTATAACGTGCAAATTCATCAAGAAAGATGCAATTCGCTGAAACATCAAAGGACCATCGACAAGGCCATTCTCATATTGTTATGATTTACTGTAAGCGTCTGACTTGCTTAGATTACAATGGCGTGAAAAGCCGCCCCCTGCAGATGTGAACTAATTATGTATAGTGTTGGCCACTGCAGTTTGTATATCTAAGGGAAAGACTTCTGAAGGTCACTGGAGGACTCTCCCCCTCACGCAAGTACAAGTTATGGGACAAAAGCACTCTGCTCAGTTGGGGTGGCGAGTAGTTCCAGGACCGCCGGGCAGGGAGGCAGGGAGGGGGAGGGAGATGGGGAACAGTTTGAGGTTTTATGTTTGTTTTTGATGTTTCAGATGCACGGTACTTTAGGGGGTAATATACACTATATCAGAATGACGCATATGTCGCGCAACACATTACACTTAACTGCAAATGACATTGCACATGGCACAAACGATACCACTACCTGACGAGACGGGCACCCAATCCCTGACTCCCAATGCACTGGGCCCCCCCTCCACATTATATCTTGGAATGTTAATGGCCTAGGTGATAAGATAAAGAGAGGGCTGGTCCTACAATATCTTAAACGCAAAGCCCCGGCAGTGGCACTGATCCAGGAGTCCCACTTGATGGGTTCGGCATGTAAAGCCTTAGATAGATGGGGCTTCAAAATGGTGGCCCACTCTGCATTTACCTCTGGTTCCCGAGGGGTGGGGATACTGATCCATAAGAGCTTTCCCCTTTTCATAACTGGGTCCTAGACAGATGATCAGGGCTGTTTTGCAGCAGTCTCATGTCAGTGGGAGGGGCGAACTTACAATCTAGTATCGGTCTACATTCCACCGGCACTCCACCAGACAGCCTTCCCTGCCTTGGGTAAATTTTTATTAACACTACCACAAGGAGAATTGATTATGGGTGGTGACTTTAACGCCACGATTGACGCTACTATAGACCGTAAACCCCCCAGAGACCCTAACAGCACCAATCCTAAATTGAGGGAATTTATGGACGCGCTAGGACTCATTGATGCCTGGCGCACCAGGTACCCACTTGAACGACAATATACTTTCCACTCAGGGGTCCATAACAGCCTCTCAAGGATTGACTATATTTTCACACTTGCAGCAGGCCTTGGGAGGGTCCTCGAGGTACTGCATTTACCCAGAGGTATTTCAGACCACTCCCCGGTCCAAATTAAATACACATCGCATATCCCGGGTCGGAGACGAGTCTTTCCACTCTACCCCGGATATCTTAAAATCCCCGCGATAAGTAAGGGCCTTCTCAAGGCCACGGGGCAATACTTTGTAGAGAATGAATACTCAGTTACATCCCCGACCACCCTATGGGAGGCATACAAAACAGTGATACGAGGCCACGCAATTTCGTTAATTGTCAGACATAAGCAGGAGCACCGGCATCACTTGGACACCCTGGAGCAGGGAGTGTCCCGGGCCGAGAGCGAACATGCCGCAAACACCAATGATAACACAGCACATGATTTGAGTCTAGCACACCAGGAGTACAGGGCGTATGCATGGGAAGCGGCCAAAGCTAGGAACACCGCAGCGCAGCACACGATATATGAAGTAGGGGACAAGACGGGCAAGCTTCTCGCTTGGTTAGAGAGGCGGGAGAAAGCCAGTCGATGGGTTACACAATTACAATTGGACGATGGAATTATCACTACAGACCCACAACAGATAGCGGACACACTAGCGGCCCACTATGAGAAAATATATACACCCACAGCCACATCTACCATTGAAGACAACCTGGCCTTTCTCCATGATATCCGGCTACCCACACTATCGCGCACTGCAGCACAAGAATTGGAGGCTGATCTGACGTCCGACGAGTTGGCGCTTGCGCTAGGTGCACTACACACAGGGAAGGCTATGGGGCCCAATGGCTTACCTGTAGAATTCTACAAAAAGGCAGCCACACCCCTCCTACCCCATTTGCTTAATATGTACAACGATAGCTTGGACAAAGGGGAGTTGCCGAGAGATCAGCGCCTAGCAACGATAGTCGCAATACACAAACCAGGTAAACCACCACAGGATGCACGTCATATCGGCTGATTTCACTAATAAATGCAGAAGCTAAAATATTGGCGAAAGCATTGACAATCCGTCTGCAACCACACCTTACCACACTGATGCATCCGGACCAATCTGGATTCATGCCGGGCCGTAACACGGCGCTCAACCTGAGGCGCTTGTGCGGCGTCATGGCGCACGTACCTACCATACAAGAAGATGCCGTTATCCTCTCCTTAGACGCTTGAATGGCGTTCGACCTTGTCGAATGGCCATTTCTATTCGCGGTCCTTCAACATATGGGTTTTGGCCCCAAATTCTGTGCATGGATCCAACTATTATACGCCAAACCCCTGGCACAGGTGGTGGTGAACGGGTGCATCTCGAGGGACTTCTCACTGGGAAGAGGTACGCGGCAGGGATGCCCCCTGTCACCGCTCCTCTTTGCATTAATATTGGAGCCGCTCGCGGCATGGATACGGCAAGACCTGGTCATCCGTGGGCTGAAATGGGCAGTGGGGTGGGAAGACCGTATTTCGCTATATGCGGATGATGTGCTGCTGTATATGGCATCCCCGGCGCGCTCCATAGTTCGCCTATTAGACATTTGCGCTGCATACGGGAAGGTTTCAGGATACACTATAAACTGGGCGAAATCACTCCTATATGTATTGCATGGCCCCCCTCCGAGACTCCCGCCGGGCTGTGAACTGCAAATTGCGACCAGAGGATTTCGATACCTCGGGTTGTACATCACGCCCCAGCCCGCACATTTCATTGAGGAAAACCTCATGGAACCACTAAAAAGATTTTGTCGCGATGTACAACATTGGAGATCATTACCGCTAACATTAATGGGAAGAGCAGCCCTCTTTAAAATGATGGCACTACCCAGATTCTTATATGCCCTGCAAAACACTCCATTCCCGGCTCCCCCACATACTTCAAAGCGATTGACTCTGAAGTCACCAATCTCCTATGGGATGGGAAGCCCACTCGTATAGCAATGCACAAACTGGTTTGGGGTTGGTACGATGGAGGGATCGCTTTGCCTAATATAAAATTATACTACTGGGCCTCGCAACTTATGGTCATAAACCAATGGCTACATACCTCCCAGGAGGAGCCAGCTTTCCGCATGGACAGATATGTCTTTCCGGCTGAGCGCGTTATGGGTGCCCTGTACAATGATTCAAGGAAGAATACCCTCATGGGTCCAACAGCACACACTGTTCAGATATGGCACATTGCGCAGCGAGCATTGGGGTGGGAAGGAATACTAACGCAGGCTACGCCACTCTGGGAAACCCGACGACTAGGCAAACTGCGCAACACCAAGGGATTCAGACAGTGGGACCTCATAGGTATCTCCAAGATAGGAGACCTGTGGAAGAAGGGGGAAGTCATTGCTTTTGCTCAATTAAGAGACACGTATGGCCTGGCGCCCACTGAAACATTCCGATACATGCAGAACAATCCCACCAGGAACGCAACTCCCGGAGGCCTCACCGTTAGAGGACAGACTCCTTACCGATTACATGTGCAAGAAGGCCATCTCCCAAACCTATCACAAAATAATAAACAATCAACCAGACCCCACAGCGACCCTAAGGGAACTATGGCAAGCGGACGTTGGAGAGCTGGATGAAACAGACTGGCAGGAGGCACTCGCGTCTCCGCGAGAAGTTGCGATCTCCTCCAAACTCAAATTAGTACAACTAAAAGTCCTCCATCGCATATATTACACGTGTATCACACTGCACCGACTAGGCCGAACACCCACACCCCTATGCTTGCGACAATGTGGCTTGCCGGGTACGTTTTATCACATTTTATGGGAATGTCCGCGGATCGCACCCTACTGGGCGACGGTCATGAGCACGATCTCGCGGGTAGGTGGAGCCACTGTCCCGCCAGAACCAAAAAGATGTCTCCTCAATATTTGGGAGCCTACAGATCTGAACTTGAGGACACAGGACTGGGCTGCACTGGGGATGATAATTGCGAAACGTAACATAGCCCAGCACTGGGGTGCGGGGCTGATTCCCACATACCCACAATGGAGCTGTGATATGGACAGCGCAATGGTGGCAAAAAGAGCAGTTTATATGCATAGAGGGTGCCCCAAGAAGTGGTCGGGGGTGTGGGGTAAATGGAATGCATTTCGGGGCAATATATGCGAACCCACGCGGGACGAATCGATCTCTGATGTCAGTGATTAATGGGTGTGCAACGAGACTATGTGTACCTCACTGTAATGCTCTGTAATGTGCTGCAAATGACGAAAAGTTTTTATTAACGAACCAACGATAAATGTTAACTTTTCACCATGTAATGAGAGATGCTTACCCCTTTACCGTGTACTATAATCATAAATCATGTTGACTGCTAATTTTTCAGATTGTAAACGATCAATAAAATATTTTATAAAAAAAGAAAAAGAAAAAAAAAGAACGATGCAATTTCATTTTTATACACGAATGTATCATTCATATTGACATCGACTTCCTCAATATTAACATTCCCCTCTAGTTGAATTTTCAACTGCACTATCTAACCCATACTTCATGGCAGCTACTTTATTGGGGGCCTGTTGTTCTTCGGTTTTGACATTTACTACTGGCATTCTACCCACTTTGAGGACTGCGTTTTTACAGCAGAAAATCCCCAATTGCACGGAGCCACACAAAAACAAGACCACAATGAAAACTAGCAACAACGATGAGCACAGACTGGAAAGCCACTGGGAGAACCAATTCGAGAACCACTGCTGCTCAGGCGCACCTCCCTCCTCATGCATGTCTCTTTATAAACGGTGCAGAGCTTGGATGGCAAGAGCCATTATCCATGTTGTTCCCTGGGATAAACGTGCAGCAGGATGCACCAATCTTGGCACATCCCTCCTTCCATCACGGTCATTAAGTCTAACACATACCGATGCTGCATCACCATGAGGCGGATTGCTCTCAATTCTTCCTTGATCTAGTTAAGGCCGAGCTCAGTGCTGTTCATCATTTTAAGCATTTCCAACCTGGTTATTTAGAGCCAGAAAGCATTAGCTTTCTTCTGTACAGTGAAGAAGGGTATGGACCCTCCCGCCGATACTTATATGTCGAGAATAGTCTGAATTCTTATGGAATGTCCTTGTACTGAGCCCAGCACAAATTAATCCGCAGTTCTTTTTTCACAGGCTTGATGCAGCAAGGTTATCTTTTTCCTTAGCGGGTGCTGGTACAAATCCGATAGTTCTTGTCGGTAATGGCCAGTGGCGGTGTATGTATGGTTACGAGGAAACAAGGCCTGCGCCATCCGGGGACGAGCTGAGTATAGGCAAACTTACCAAACTACCAGTACATATCCATTAGCGTGGAGGTGCCCCATTGCATATCCTGAAAGTGCACGATCGTTCTAAAGTTCTCATTCATGCCCAGTGGAGGCATTCCTTTACATCTGAAACATAAGGATTACAGTGTAAGCTTGCATACAGTTAGGGGTTTCTCCTTCCCTTCTAGCCAAGTATATCCACCCACCTCGGTATCCCAGATTTACTGACATGGGTTGTCTATGCTTTTGTTCAACCCTCCCTTATGAGACTCATTTCACTTCGTATAATCGAGCTGGGCGGCTCTACACAGGAATTCCATGTCTATGGTCCACTTGTTGTTAAAGAAGACTGCCTCAGATACGCTAAGGGCTACCCTTGGAGCACAAATTGAGGCAGGAGCAGATGTGTTTGTGCATTGACTTGGGTGTTTTGCTACCTCCAAGAATCTCTTTTCTGGGAAGTCTTGTGGCCAAACAGAATCCTCCCCTATGGTGCCCTTCCTGCGCATCCTGTCTAGCTCAGTTTGAATATCGTTGGGTTTGGTGAAAAGGTATTGAGCCATTGGGTTGGTCTCATATCGGGTCAGATTCACTACCATTCTATGGGGCTCTACCCTGTTTGGTTGGTTTTGGCCCTGATTCTGCATAGGTATAAGTGGAGAAGGCATTTTGCTTTTTCAGGGGCCACTTCTTAGGACAAGTGAAGTCTGTCTGCACCTACTGCATGCAGTATCAGTAAACAGACGTAACACAACCTGGTTGATGTCTTAGAGCCCACGGCAGTCATGTGCTGATACAACGTGTTATGTAATAAGGCGCTGTATAGTGCATGTAGCATGTTAGTTTTTGGGTTGGTGTAATTGTAAGTGACATGGGAGAGATCCTTATGCCAGCACTGCGCCAGTTTTTGAACAGACTCCATTTGACCAGGCAGTTCTTTAGCAGTGAATAGGTGCGGCAGCACCCAAAATAGACAGAGGGTATATAGAGGGGCAATAATACATAACTTGTTATTGAACCTTGCAGATCTTGGGTATGGATCCAGGGGAGGTGTATTCAGTCCTTTGGTGGTTGGGCTTTTCTCATTTAACAGTTCAATCACAGTGGTGGCTGGCATGTAAGGAGAGTGGTGGAGTGGGGGTGATAAAGTAAAAATAATAATAATCCCACTTAACCTTATTGGCACGACGTCCTTCCTCCTCCTCCTCCTCCTCAAATCTTCTCCAGGCAGGCAGGCTCCAGGAAAGTGGAGTAAACAATCCTGACGGTGCTCTCATGCTGTATGAGATCAGTGCCAGGATTGGAGGAAGAGGTCTTTCTCGCCGCTCCCAAGGGTACTGCAGCCCTATGCTGTCTCTAACCCAGCTCTTTAAGACAGCTGAGTTACAGAGGTTTAAACTGCTCATGTCTGGCTGGCCGTCGCAAGACTGCCGGCCAAAAAGACATGCACACTTTAAACTTAAAGTGCCCTGCCCATCACTGCTTTCTGCTGCTGCCTGACTGGCAGCAGCAGAAACCAGAAAGCCCCGCCCCCATCCTGACACTCGGCTCCGGGTTTTGAAAAATAAAATGGGTATAAATGAAGTTTATTACCATTTTATTTTTCTATCTCTGGGGGCATGTTTTTAGTGGGGTGACACTCCTCCGCCTTAACGGAGGAGCCGCCCCTGTTCAATCAAAAAGTTCACGATGGTGTTCGTAATCTTGATTTGCACACTTTAGATCCGTGTTGGGGTGTTGATGTTTGCAAAAAGATCAATTGATGGACAGAATACATTCACCCCAGTACAGAGATCTGGGCCAAAATCCATAGTTTTTTTGCTCCCCATGCCATTCCAGTTTGGACCCATCCATATGCAAATCAGTCTTGACCCTGTGCCCAATGGGAACAGTCCAGCCCGAACTGCCAGGCCAGGTCCTCCCTGGACTGGAAACAAGCATCCTAGGACCGGTTTCGGGCTTTCAGCCCTCATCAGCCAGGATAGCTTGACTCAAGTGGTATGGAGAGCACGGGACCCATGTCTGGGCATACCCATCCCACTCGGGGGTGACAGTTGCAAAAAGATCAATTGATGGACAGAATGCAGAACAATGTCATACATTCACCCCTGTAGAAATAAAAACCTTCTTAGGGGTTCACTGATACATCTGGTCCTTAAGACCAACAAAGAAGAGATTGGCACAGAAGCTGTAATATCAAAAAACATGTTTTATTAACCTCAGATGAGGGAGATTGCATCTTACGGTACCCGCAGGCCACTGTAGGAGGCATTCTAATGAGTGCAGAGAACAGGGTCCTTATATATGTATTTGTTACATAGTCAGCATAAAATCAAGGGGAGGTCCTAGCACATACAAGCATGCTTATTGACTAATATGGGTATACAAAATTTGCTTGCTCCACAAAGTGGGAGGGGAGACTAAACTGCTTACATGAGTAAGAATAGCCTGACAGTTCTATACTAGGAGCAGGTGCATTCTACCAGCTAGGCCTCTCTGAGCATGTGCAAGACTCTGGAAGAGGGAGAAAGCACATGGCGAGCACATGGCTAACTAAAATGGCTGCCAAGTACAAAATGGCTTTCAGCTCATGCTAACAGCGATTCCTGCAATCTTTAACAGATGATCCTTTTAGCATGAGCTAAAGACATTCCCATGATCTAGTAGAGACATAGAAAATATTTTGCACATTTTCTTCTCATAAATTCATCAATATCCTATGCTAGGTGGGCATTTACATTCTAAACATTTCATTAAGCAGGTATATACAAGGTATAAGCAGGAGTACAAAGTGAACAGAGCATTGGGTCATACAGGTAGCAAGAGAGAATAATGACTATTATCTCAAACAGAAATCTCAATATTTTCCAATCCTAAGCAGAAAGCAAATACCAAAACCATCTAGTCTAATTTTAAGTTTCAGGGCTCTGATGTATTTCAGTGACTATTAATGTCAATTTCAAAATAGCCAACAGCACATACCTAATAAAAACATTTTCAATAGACTTTCTCAGTATTTTTTATGAGGGCTAAATTATCAATTAATATACTTAAGGAAAGAGTAAAGTAACATGCTCAGATGAACTTTTCTCGTGCAGAATAAACATTACTCTTAAAAAATATTAAAGCAATCAGACATATTATTACAAAAACAATTGTGGCTCCGGGGGACCAGGAGGACCACACAGGGCCATAGGAATTAGGACAAGGAGCCGCAAAGGGCTGCTCCTCCAAAAAAAATGGGACGACCAAAGGGGTACATTACTAACAAAAAAAAGAGTCCTTGGGAATTTCTAGAACCACCAGCCAGAGGGGAGTCTTCTCCCTGTGTCCGTTTGAGCCTCACAGGCAGGCTCTTGTTGTTCCCACGGTGGAGCTGCACAACTCGCAACTCAAGAATCACGGAGAAGGAAAAGTCTTTCTTTCAGGATAGGGCAATCACCCCCCCAGGGCAAATACCCTCAATGATCCTGTCCAGTGTCTCAGGCAGTGCACCAGTTTTCTTCACTTTAATCTAACAGGCACCAAGGGCACAGCACCTGTACCCTAAACTCAAGTCCTTCCCTAACTCCTGTATTGCACCTCTGGCGCACTGCTCTTTTGTTAGGGCCACAAATTGTACCCAGTGTGCTCGGGCATCTCTTGATCAACAAACAAAGGCGTAGACTTGCATTCACTTGGGACCAGGACTCAAAGGCCTGAAGCAACCCTTGTTTCAAAGGGGGTCACCTCAAGCAAAAGCCTCCTTGCCGTCCTTGTCGTTCTGTGACTCTCTCAGCTGGGCATCAAAAACTGGATCCACACAAAGATTTCTCCATCCTGATTTGTAACCCCGTCTTTCGCCCAAGACAGTGGCAGGGGTACACACTTCACGTCCCAGTGCTTCCGCCTTCACTGAGGTCCTAGTTGCCAGCAAGGCCTATGCTGGTTCCTTTCGTTTTAACTGTAGGCTGGACTGGTGCTGACTCCCAGGCTGGATCTGATGTCCGGGCCCCTCTGGCAATGCTTGTAAGGCAGCAAATATCTATTGGTGGACAGAACAAGAGGTCTTTAGACAAGGCACAGAAATAATCTAACAACAGAGAGGATAGTCTCAAAATACTCTCTTAGTCCTGGGGCGCCCCATACATTAGCAAGGCACCCAAGAGCCACTTCATCTATCTGAGAGTAGAAAACCCTGGACCTATTGGCAAGTATAAAAGGAACGTTTTGGTGAACTGACAAGAGTAATACATCACCCAATCCCAAACAGCCAAGGAAGTCTGTGTTCATTTACTAAATTCTGAGGAAAAGAGAAAAACAATACAGACATACTCCAAATACTTACATTGGTGTATTCCTATATTACCAATCTGAAGAACCCTCAAGAAAAAGGAAATGTTCTACACTTTTACTCATAGATTTTACATTACTTGTACAGGACTGCAGACACTTGTAAAATAATTTCTCTTACATGTTATGCTTAGGACCATGCTCTCATGTTATAGGTGCAGCAGGAAAATCTAAAACTGCTAATTTAACAGGGATTCTTATTGCAAAAAGAACTAAACTTCAACATAGTGAGTACATTTTCTCCAGCAGAACATGTTATGACAAACAAACTCCTATAAAACAATATTTTCCTTCAAAATGTTTGCTAAGGATCACATGAGCGTCTTTCCTGCATTGTACTTTTCACGATCTGGACTATGCAACATCATTTTCAAAAGGAAAAAAAACCCTATCTCCAGCTCTAATAAGGGCTGTCAGCTTATTGACAGAGACTAGCTAATAAAAAACTAGCAATGCCCTTGCAAAACTGTATAGAACATGAGAATAACATAAACAATAATAGTGTTGCCACCTGAGATTTTTGAACAGAAACCGCCACTATACAGTTCTCCTTAAAGATCAAATAAGGGAACATCAATCTGTTCTACTCATTCTTTCATACAGGATGGGCAGTAACATAGCATAGATTTTATCATTTTATTAATGCTAACAATTTTTAAAACAGTATTACTGAATAGCCAATAACTATCACATGGCCATTTCCTAGACAGCTTAGACAGACTCAAAAAAAAGTGAGAAAAAGAAGAGAGAAAACATAATTTTGCCTACCCTTAATTTGTAGAGGAGCTAGCCTCCTTCCCCCATTTTGACAGTAGGAAAACCTGAAACAGGTTTTACTTCTGTCAACACTTTCAACCCCTATTTGTAGCAACTGGGCACAAACAAACCTGTAGGAGATATCTTAGAAAGTGGCTATTCTCTGATTCAAGCACATCGAGTACTGTAGAAAGCGTCAGCAACAAATGTATCAATTCCATGAGCAATTGTACTTGATTAACATGAGGGCGCATGAATGTAAACTAAAATCCATTTCCTCCTTATCGTAGCCCCTACACAGTATTCTTTAAACTAAAACCATTATTTTATATACCTGGCAGATCAATGCTCAACTGAGGGTTGTTTTCCTTCGTTTCATATGACTGCGCTAAACGTGTGTTTGCCAAAAATAGGAAGCAAAGCTTCTCTTTCTCTCTTTGCGCTATCATCTCGTCTTTCAAAAAATCTTTCGAAGGTCGAAGTGTCCCAGCAAACATTACCCTTCACCCTGCTAAGTTGCTAAATGCAGAACTCCGACCTTTGACCCGTTCAGCAGCTGCTCATTTTGTTTGTGCAAGGCTTGCCATGCGGTTTTCGTAATGCAAAGCAACTCTGGAGAATCACAGCTAAAAGGCAGTCCTGTCCGATCCGTTTGCCAGTAATTTAAAGGTAGGATAATAACGTCTGCTGGTTTCTGTATACTTATTTTCATTTATGTACAGTGTGTTGGGTGCAGTAGGTCAGCTGTTTGTTTTATACTTGCATATACTTTATGGAAGCCTGAGAGCACGTTAAAACTGCCTTGAGTGGTAGAACTGCTTGTAAAATTGTGAATTTAGCTCAATTTCGACTTTGGTGGTAGGGGCACTTAAAAATGAATATCCTACAATATTTTTGCATAATAGGAACCCCAGAGTGTTCTCTAGATAGCCCAGGAATGGGAAATCAGAAATGTATAAGATATACCCTTATAAAAATGAGTTTTGTACGGCTGGGTAAAGTGACATTTCACATTTAAGTTCCCTTCTTATTGCGGTACAGCACTGCTTAAATCCAACTTTGATACTAGGAATTCACAGTATGATGATTAGGCTTTATAAAGATGAAAAAACGAATTTAAAGCATTTATGTTTAACAATATATTTTTTTTCATATAATTATTTTTTATTTATTTTTTAATCAAAACCAACCATTTTGATGATTCCACATTGGAAAAGCAAGCTTCATTCGTAGCCTATCATATTTAAACGCATTCATTCATAACCCTAAGCACAGAAGCCTTACTTGAAACAGGAAAAGTCTGCGCCACTTTTTAAAAGGACAGTTATCATTTAACATCAGAACCACAGATGTACTTATGTAAAAAAGGCATTAAGAAAGGAAATCCCTACTTTCAATTTTGTTCTCTGTTATCCAAAATAATGAAACTGGTTTTTTGAAACTTTTAAAATAATGCAGGCCCTTATACCAGTTTTACACTGACTTAAAATTTCGCTGACTCAGCATTCCTGTCTGTGGCCGTGATCAGGAATAGCCATATGCTATTTATGCAGCTGTTGTTTGTCAGCAGGCGTCGAATTTTCACGCCTTTCTCAGGAAAAAAACCCTTTATTATTTGAAATACCCTGACAGAGTTAAATCCCCATTTGCTGTGTCAAACAGTTTCTTTTCAGTTAGTCAGTTTAAACACAGCTGTTGGAAAGCTTTTTCTCGGGTGCTGAAAGAAAAGCATGTCACAGTCTATTTAAAAACTGAGGCATTTCAATGCAGTCAAATCTATCTTTCTATAATGTGTATTTAGTTCAGCAACGACCAAATTCACTCATATGATGTGCATGCCTTTTAATGTCTAATACAATGTATTTAAGGAAAATGCTGTAACGTGTATTTTAGTCTATTGATTACAAAACACATAATTTCGTTTTTTTTTCCTCTGTATGAGGCCTATTTTAATCCTATTGAATACGAATTCTAATTTTATCTTTAGCATTGTGGCAATTTGCACACATGTATAGTATCTTACTCTGTCAATTTAAATAGTAACATGCAGCTGTTTAGCATATGTCATATAATTCATTTCTGGATTTTTATTTAATATGTAAGTAACTAAATGACATTTTGCATAACAGAATGATGACAGCAAAAAAACATAAACAAACTCATTGAGCTCATTCAGATATTTACAGAAGGGGGGTCATATACGCAGAGCACACAACACAGCGCGCTTAAAGCTAGACATTCTTTCACAAAGAGTACTCACACAAGTATTACCAATGTCAAACCACAAACCCCACATAGACATTTAAACACACATTTAACCCACAAATCAACACTTAGGACTGCTTACAAAGTGTACGCAAGACCAACCTATTTGTAAATACTAATTGTAAGTCATATTTACAAGAAGAGCTCTCAAAAGTAGCCCAAAAAACTGTTCCATGGTCAAGAAGCCAAAATACACCAAATTCGCCAGTTTTGGCTGGTAGAACACTCAAAAAGCGCTCTGCATATCACCACTTATGAATGTTACTAAGTGCGCAGATCCGGATCCGTTTTATGTACATATTTAGTTCCATGGGGTACTTAGTCACCAAGGAAGAAATATCTTTTTACTATACGTAAACCTATTTAGGTATCCCCTCTGAGGGAGTCAGCTGAGTACTTACTAAATCCATATCGGTACCTCCAAAACAGCAACACTTTCAACAAAAGTGTGCTAGAAGCAGGCATGTCAAGAATATTATAGCATATATAATATTATACTCCAAGTGACACTTAACACAATGTGTGCCGTTCAAGTTTTCAAAGTTAGAGAAAAATCTCCTCATTACCTGCCTATATGAATTGCAATGCATATATAACTTACAAAACAAATTCCAAAATTGGCCAATCATACAAACAAAGCCACAGTAAGTGTTACTAAAACTACCTTACCAATCAAAGGCATCAAACCAACAGCAAGTGCCGCAAAACGGCTCTTACCAATCAAATGGTGTCCAGATTCCAACTGCCAAGTTCTGAGTGACCTAACGGTCGTTTTAAAATACTCACGCCAAAGAAGTTCTCAGTCGGGAGCGGCAAACACTTGGAGGATCAGATCAGGAAGACCAGAAATATACTGGGCTGGAAGACAAACAATCTCCGTGCGCAGGGTACCTCCTCAGTAGATTCCTGTCCTGTACTCCTCAGTAGATTCCTGTCTCCCTTCAAGACCACTCCCTTGGATAGCCGCTGCACAGATGAGGTCCACTTTCGGGCGCCATTTGTAGAAATAAAAACCTTCTTAGGGGTTCACTGATACATCTGGTCCTTAAGACCAACAAAGAAGAGATTGGCACAGAAGCTGTAATATCAAAAAACATGTTTTATTAACCTCAGATGAGGGAGATTGCATCTTACGGTACCCGCAGGCCACTGTAGGAGGCATTCTAATGAGTGCAGAGAACAGGGTCCTTATATATGTATTTGTTACATAGTCAGCATAAAATCAAGGGGAGGTCCTAGCACATACAAGCATGCTTATTGACTAATATGGGTATACAAAATTTGCTTGCTCCACAAAGTGGGAGGGGAGACTAAACTGCTTACATGAGTAAGAATAGCCTGACAGTTCTATACTAGGAGCAGGTGCATTCTACCAGCTAGGCCTCTCTGAGCATGTGCAAGACTCTGGAAGAGGGAGAAAGCACATGGCGAGCACATGGCTAACTAAAATGGCTGCCAAGTACAAAATGGCTTTCAGCTCATGCTAACAGCGATTCCTGCAATCTTTAACACCCCAGTACAGAGATCTGGGCCTAAATCCATCGTTTTTTTGCTCACCATACCATTCCAGTTTGGACCCATCCATATGCAAATCAGTCTTGACCCTGTGCCCAATGGGAACAGTCCAGCCCGAACTGCCAGGCCAGGTCCTCCCTGGACTGGAAACAAGCATCCTAGGACCGGTTTCGGGCTTTCAGCCCTCATCAGCCAGGATAGCTTGAATCCAGTGGCATGGAGAGCACGGGACCCACATCTGGGCATACCCGTCCCACTCGGGGGTGACAATTGCAAAAAGATCAATTGATGGACAGAATGCAGAACAATGTCATACATTCACCTCAGTACAGAGATCTGGGCCTAAATCCATCGTTTTTTTGCTCACCATGCCATTCCAGTTTGGACCCATCCATATGCAAATCAGTCTTGACCCTGTGCCCAATGGGAACAGTCCAGCCCGAACTGCCTGGCCAGGTCCTCCCTGGACTGGAAACAAGCATCCTAGGACCGGTTTCGGGCTTTCAGCCCTCATCAGCCAGGATAGCTTGACTCCAGTGGCATGGAGAGCACGGGACCCACGTCTGGGCATACCCTTACCACTCGGGGGTGACAATTGCAAAAAGATCATGTGATGGCGCAGGGTCAAGACTGATTTGCATATGGCTGGGTCCAAACTGGAATGGCATGGTGAGCAAAAAAACTATGGATTTAGGCCCAGATCTCTGTACTGGGGTGAACGTATGACATTGTTCTGCATTCTGTCCATCAATTGTTCTTTTTGCATTTGTCACCCCGAGTGGGACGGGTATGCCCAGACGTGGGTCCCGTGCTCTCCATGACACTGGAGTCAAGCTATCCTGGCTGATGAGGGCTGAAAGCCCGAAACCGGTCCTAGGATGCTTGTTTCCAGTCCAGGGAAGACCTGGCCTGGCAGTTCGGGCTGGACTGTTCCCATTGGGCGCAGGGTCAAGACTGATTTGCATATGGCTGGGTCCAAACTGGAATGGCGAGCAAAAAAAACTATGGATTTAGGCTCAGTTCTCTGTACTGGGGTGAATGTATGACATTGTTCTGCATTCTGTCCATCAATTGTTCTTTTTGCATTTGTCACCCCGAGTGGGACGGGTATGCCCAGACGTGGGTCCCGTGCTCTCCATGCCACTAGAGTCAAGCTATCCTGGCTGATGAGGGCTGAAAGCCCGAAACCGGTCCTAGGATGCTTGTTTCCAGTCCAGGGAAGACCTGGCCTGGCAGTTCGGGCTGGACTGTTCCCATTGTGCGCAGGGTCAAGACTGATTTGAATATGGCTGGGTCCAAACTGGAATGGCATGGTGAGCAAAAAAACTGGAATGGCATGGTGAGCAAAAAAACTATGGATTTAGGCCCAGATCTCTGTACTGGGGTGAATGTATGACATTGTTCTGCATTCTGTCCATCAATTGTTCTTTTTGCAGGGGTGTTGATGTAGCAGCTGAAAAGGTGGTGCACTCGGAGGTTCTATTGTAGGCATGTTGGATAAAAGCTTGATTCATTTTGTTAATTCAGAAAACATTGCATGTGATATCGTCAATGATTTTCCTTTGGGGTTCCTGTACTTCCCCTTTAGGGGTGTGTTCTCCACACTCCATTTTCTCAATTTTTAGTGGCCCCGATGATGGTATCTTTTTGATAGTTAAAACTTAAATGTGGCTTATTGGTAATCAGGTGAATTAATCTATTTTATGAGCCGTTCTGCCCCCCCCTTTTTCTTCATTCATAACTGGGTGCTTGGATTAGTGTGAAAAGTTTATGAAGTGGTCTTGTTATAATAAGGATGGCTTGTATCAGTTTTTATCTATGGTTTTATGAGTCCAATCCGTTTTGTATCTCGGTGGGCAGCCCCTTTTTGAGGCTATTATAAAAGAATGCGACTTATGGGCCGGTATCAGTCCATGGCTGTCCTGTCTCTTGTCCCCGTCGTTCCCACATAGTACTCAGTAAATTGGTTATAGTCTCCCCTGGCTTCATAGTCTCCGCCATTAACCCTCCTACGTTGTGGCATTCAGGGAACATCTCTCTCGGGGCCATCCATATTCGGTGCCTGTATAAATTGAATGTGGTCCTGTCATGCTCGGTGTTTATCAGCGTAATTGCTGAGATTCGAGCTCGAGAGACCACCGTGCTAGTCTGCTCTCCGATGAGACTGCTTAGCAGACTTTTGATATCGCCTATCGCTAGGTTTATTCCCGTGGTGGTCTTCTCAAAATATGAGATCCATTTCCCCATTCCACCCAGAAATGGTGATAACTTTGTCCATAGCCTTCTTTATCCATTTGAGTCCATGGCGCATAGATGGTCCCTGACGTGCCCTTCTATAGTAATGGGTACATTCTTACTTTGGGTAGCTCTACTGGTTTCTCCCTAACATAGCGTTAATATCTTTTTTTGGCATTCCTGCATGTACGGGAAGTTCTACTTGGGATCTCCTCCTCCATGCCAGATGCAGTCTTCCGCTATGGACATGTCCTCCGGTTCAAAGCATCCCTCCTTCGGCCAAGGTCTATCGTACTGGTCTTTTCCCTCTGTCTAGTGGGCTAGCAGGTGGCAGAATGGCCTCACAAAGGTCATGCCTTCCTCTCTGGCCACTATATCCCTTGGGGTCACTCTTCTATCCTGTGGGTTTGTGTTGAGCAGCTTACGTCTTCATCGCTGCTCCCCTCGTGCGCATGCAATGTGCCATCTTGTTTATCCTATGTCTTGGTTGAGTTAGCAACAGGCTACCTTGGTCTCTTATTTCTCGGTCAGCCTCTCTGCTATGTTAAAAATTTGGTGAGACTCGGATCCCAGCCAGAAGCCTCTCATCTAATTCTACCTCTGATTCTTCCCCAATGAGTGCCCTGTACCTACCCCCACTCTCCTCATGTAGGCAGTGCACTGCTCTGTTTTCTCACTGTGCTTCCTGGGTGCTAGCTCTTTCTCGCTCCCTCCTTAGCTCACGCCTTTCTTCCACATCCTGTCTAGGTTCCCTCCTTTGCTCTGAGCTTTTGGGCCGTTCTTTTCAGTAGGGCTTTGCCCTCAAATTTGTTGTTTCCTTGGCTACCTGAGCAAATCCTGTAGCTCCGCCCTTGTCATTGGATCCCAGGAGACTGAGGCCCCGTTCTTTACTCTTGCTAGCTGTATCACTGTCTAGAATAGCCACAAATCTCCCTGTCACTCGTGTGTGTTTGCCTGAACTGGGGGGAGGGCATGTTCTCTGTACCACTGGGATTCTGTGTGTCGGGCTCGACAGACGGGGGAGGGATCGAACTTCTGGAAGCCCTCGCACCGGACTGGAGTTGCACTGGGACTGCCTGGGCTTGCTGGCCTGTTAGTCTCTCATGCCTGGGCCTAATCATTCATTGTTCATTAGGGGGCCCGCCGGCTTCTTCAACTGATGGATTGGAGTATCCTAATGCGGGGAGAGCGGGTGAGAGCACCTCCATACCTGCATATGGTGGGGGAGGTGCTGACACCTTGCTTGCTATCTGTAGTGCAGGACTGTCAATCTGGGCTTCCTTGAAGATGGCCCATAGTTCTAATAATGCCTCTCTCCTGTCTTTCCTTTGGCCTGTGTATTTGATTTGTATGTGTGTTCTCATGTGTTCAATTGCGTTAGTGTCAAAAGTTCTCTCCTTTGGACAGGGAAATGTTTGTGCCTTCGTGTGTGCGTGTCATTCTTGGTCAAACGTATTACGTTTTTTAGCCTGTGTCGGGAACCTGGTTTACATGTGTTTTAATGGTGACTCCATGATAAGTTTGGTCGTTTTAGAGGACAAGATGCACTTTAGTTTCTTTGTTATTGGGAATCTTTGATTTTGATCTAATCGTGGGTAAAATATACACAAAGGATTGTTGCTTATAATTACGTTACTACAAGCTCAGCGCTATCTACAGATGCATCAACAATTCAACATGACATTTCAGAAACACAAATAATACATATGAATTTTGCAACATAGGCAATTTTCAATAAAAACAGTTTCTGAATGATATTGACTCGGCATCAAATACGGTTTGTGAGAAATAGCAGCACCTTCATATGAAACATTTGTCATCGACAAAAACACAATACTTAAGACAAAACACAGGTTGCAGTAATTAACAGCACCACAACATCACATATACCTTTCATCAATCTCAACAAAAAAGTAACTGCCAGAGTAAATTATGACTTTGTAAAAAATCCCTTAGCCCGCTCCTAGCGCATGCTATCCTGTGACCAGGAGAAGCTCTGCGCGATACACAGGACTAAGTGAGCCTGATAGTCTGTCAGTATCGGCTTCGGGACAAAGATAATAACAATAGTTCTTGGAAAAAAGGGAATAACTTGAGAACCACAAACCCCTCTTGGCCAAAAACAAGTTACACCTAATCTCCCAGGTCCAGGTCTTTTTCCCTAAATGTCCAATTCGCACCCTTTATCACACCTAGGGGCTAAGCATAAGATCTGTGTCATGCCCAGTGGTCCAAGCGACCAACACCTCTCACATCTTTCAGATACCAACAGTGTTAAGAAACCGGTGACACTGAGAAACCCTTTTAGACTGAAAAATAAGACTGAGGTGCCATCTCCACCCAGTCAAGATAGCCTAACACAAAAATAGCGTCAGGGAGCCATATAGGGCTATTCAATAAATATTCACCTTTCCATGTGTGCCAACTATCGAAAAAAAGGTGACTTCCGCTGGATCTCCTCTGAGGCCACCTTACGACTACTCAGCTAGGAAATATAAAATAGGTAATATGCCTGATTTCTGTCGGTGACAGGGCGCTCAAGTTATCTTTTTATGCTTCTCCCCAGTTTGCCATATGCCACATCCTTTACTAAGGTTCTGGTGTAGTCTCTTACCCTCGATGATGGCTGCTTCAGGACGGACCTCCATCCCGCGGATTCAGCAGAACTTCCAATCAATTGCAGTGTCTGCTCATCTTCCTTGCTGCGCAAATGTGAATCGATCCAGGCGGGGTCTCCCTCCTTTGGCTGCAGTTGGGTTCGAGGTACCAATCGGCTCCGATGGTGGCTTGCCAAAATGCAGCTTGAATATGGAATACTTTGAAAAAACAAGAGACAAGTTGCATTTGGCAAAACAGAAACAGTTTGTTTAATTAAACAGTGTGGCCAGGAGAACAATCACAGGCATAAGGGCTGTCTCCACTTACAATCGATCTGACACAGGTTTTTATACAATTAATTGAATCCATAAAAGAGTTCTGGAGATCCTTTTTTGGTGAGGAAGGTGAACCGCTGTCTTTGGAGCCTTAAATTAATGTATTCAATGAGGAATCCAGGTGGGCCTCGACCTTGCGTGTACACAATGCGGCCAGTGGGTAATGTGTCCAACTGTCCAGCATGGGGTGCACGTGATCACTGCATGAACTGTGTGTGCTGTGTCCTGATTGAGTATGTGTTCCTAACTTCATGTGGCATCTGACTTTTTGGTGTTTTGGGAACGCACGCACCCCTTTGACCTTGTGTGCTTTATTGGAGCCAATATCCCTGGACCATTGTGGTGTCGCTTCGCCTATCTGTGGGATTGATCTGGCGTTTCCTGTTTGCACGTTTGTCTGCAAGCTACGTGCCACACCACTTGTGACCTGTCAATCAGTAACTTCGTGCCTGGGTCTCAGCGCCTGCCTGACTACATATTCCTGAGTTGGGGTTGATGTGGAGTTCATAACGTTCGAATTTGTCTAGAAAGATGCAATTTCGTTTTTATTCATGAATGTATTGTTACTCATATTGGCATAGACTTTCTCAATATTAACATATACCTACATCACTATGTCTTAAAACCTAACCATTTTATTGTGTAATTACAGAGAAGACATCACTGTAATTTGTGCACTATTCTGAAAGAGTGATGATTGCTGAGAGTGACTCCAACACTGAGTGCAGAGTCAGATGGCATGGGAGAGCACCCAGCTGGCTAGGCCACCATAGTTGTGAGTAGATGATTGACCAAACATTAGCATTTCTACCTTATCTACGTTATGTTGGAGGGAGTTGCCTTGCATCTAACCATCAGTGGATGAAAGACCGTTTTTAAAATTCAGCGGGCTCGCAGCAATATCTCCCTACAAGCCGTGTCTCCCTTCATACAAATGATCATTCCTGTGTCGTCCATGTGAATTTAAAAAGGAATGGAAGAGGGTATTGATGCGAGTAACATAAATGTTAAACAGGGTCGGGCTTAAGGCAAACTCTTATGGCACCCCACAGCTTAAACATTAGCTGGAGGACTTGAACGAGGTGATGGCTTTGGTAACTACTGGCTGTGGTTATTAGCGCATCATTATGAATTTTCCATTTCAGACTGAGGCATAGAATGTGGAATCATGGTTGTGATTACTAATCACATGCATGCTTTGCATCTTTCTGAGCACTTTTCCTGTTAACATTTTGTCTTGGTTTTCCTTGTGAAATATGAACAGTGAACAGTATCTGATGTGCAGGAGTTTCCACACATCTTCTAATAACTAGTTTACGCCTTAATGGAGATTACACCGGGGCTCAGAATGGGCCCTTAACTAGCCATAAACGATACACAATGCATTGTTATCAAAGTTTTGTAAAACGCTCTTCAGGGTTTGGATTGAGTTTATATGATAGTACCTGAAGTAGAAAGTCAATGGACTGCAAATCGTAATGCTCATGTGAAAGCGGTGAGATGACCAGCAAGTAAAAGTGGAGTAAAACCTTCCTCAAACTACTCCCCAGCATATTAACACAGGCTTAAAGCAATGAGAGGGTATTTAGGTTCATCTTGTGCAAAATCCTAGATTTGTCATGCCCCTTCTGCGATCACAAGGAAGAACAATCTTGAAGGTGCATTTTCTTTAATTAAATAACTTTCAATTGTTCCTCATTTTTAAACCCACATTCAAATCAAGTCTTCTGTTTGGGGGAGAGTGCATAGTCCGGAATGGAGGGCAATGGAGAAGGGCTTGGAATGGCTGCCAAGACAGGATATATGCAAAGGTCTGTCTTGATTTTTTTTATCCTACTTGTGCTGTCGGTCCTTACAGCGATCGGGCTAGAAGGCTTAGTGATCTAATCAAAGGTGTGGGAGAAATGGGACCCGGGTGAAAGGATGGATAGTGGAAATCCGCTTAGATTAAATGAAAGAGTGATATCTCCTCTTCCTTATTAAATCTCAACATTTTGAGTTTTGCTCCCAATACCTCTATGAGGTACCTCCACTCCAGCTGCTCCCCATTTCCTGGGGTAGAGATGAAGAATACATACTTAAAACGTTCTCTCTGAAAAAGGATGGACAATAACTGTTACTTAGATTTCTGAGTTCGGTTGCATGTTACTAGGTACTGTGGACTACTGAAACATTACAGTGATAATACTTCTGCAACCACCAGTAACCACAAAATTCATTTGTTCTACCTTTGGAAAGAAAAGTGAAGATATGAAATCAAAGGGGGGGAGCCGTGACATGCCTCTCACAGGAGAAGAATAACATCATATCGGATGATGCCACATCAGGTATCTTATCAGTATGCTAACACCTACACAATGTACTACGAAAGATCAAGTCATTACTCCAGGTGCCTAAGTCTCTTTGACGAGGTTAAACCTGCGATCTTTCGCAAAATATTTCTCAAATAAAAAAAGTCTGATGCTAACCATGCATTTAAAAAATATTTTGTTTTCATATTCATATGTAGGCCTGTTTTTTCTTTAAATATAGTTACCAAATTGTTTGGACACAATGAAACCCTACAGTAGCAAAATAGTGGGAGTATTTTATGTTTACTCAGTTAATTAACTAATTTATGCAGTTTGGGTACCACTTCCTGCTACTCTGGACTTTTAGTGAATAGTGAATTCGTATGCGCAGATTGCAGGGAGGAAATATGGTAGCATCACAAATTTGAAACAATAAAGATTTGTTTCACTGATTTGTACACAAGAATACATATAGAAAACCGTGAGTTGACCATCTGTATTTGTTTATAACGTTTGATTATTAGAACCCAGATCTTTAGCATATTTTGTGACAGAGATGCAATCTATTAATATATATATATTTTTTACTTTGCAGACCTAAAAAGCTAACGTTAAAGTCTAGCAAAACATATTGGTTTGTTTTTAAAGACACCTCTATATCGTATTTTAAAAACAAGGATGTTGCCCATGGTGAAGCCATAGAGAAACTGAACCTAAGAGGTATGTATTACATTATTTATAATTCTAACCTTTCACGCATATAAAGGAAGAGCGTAGATGACATGATGTAATGCATTTCAGTGGCATTTTACCTGTTTGTATATGTAATGTAAAATTTAAAACACACTATATTTGCGTAACATATAATGTTGGATGCCCTAAAGATGAAAGGTTGGGGTTCCATAGTACACATGGTTTAGTTTTTCATAGTAGACGTTGATTTAAGTATCCCTTTGTAAGGACACCACCAGCATGCAAATATAATTTTTTGTAATTTTTTTTATTGAGCAGAAGCATAGAAAGATGCATTACATCGATAGAAAAATTCATTAACAATATTTATCTTGACAATAATAAATACACTTCATCCTAAATAATCAAGAATTAATTATGGCTTTGATAACAATATTCCCAAACCTTTCTTAGACATATAATAAAGTGCTTATAATACCTTTAAGAAACATTCTGTCAATCGAAAGGTAAATTATTCATTGATAACGACATTCAATCGACTGTGTCCCTTCCTGTCCTGGAAAGAGTGCAGTAATAACCCCGTTATAAATAACTTCTAAAATAAATTTTCCCTATCTTTTTTTTGTTTGTTTTATGTTGCCCAGCCCCTCAGAGTTACGTAGAGTGCGTTGATTCATCTCCCGCACAGCCTTGCAGCCAATACATCACTATAATCGGGACAGAGTCAACTATAATGTACACCAGATCCCTTTCTAATCCCTCTAAATATGTCCAAACCCGAGCAAACATTGTAGTTGCTCCAACTCTTTTTGCGTAGGCCTCTTCAAATTTCCTTGTGCAAACCATTTTATTGTGCCATCTAGGTATGTAGTTACTTTTGTTGGTCTCCAATTCTGCAGAATAAGTGGATCGTGCCACTAAAGAGGCTATTGCAATAAAAACTCCCTCCCCTTTTTTAACTTTTGACACATCTTGGCTCTGTTTAGACAGGCCAAAGAGCACCACAGCGGCCTCCCGATTGAGCTGAATCTGCAGGCTATTATTAAGAACGCCAAATATTTTATCCCAGAACTGAGCCAGCATTGGGCATGTGAAAAAAGTATGGAGCCCGTCGCCTGCTCCTAGTTGCTGGCAACGAAAACATTTATTTTCCAGTTCAGGAAACATTTTATGCAAGGCTTTCAGGGTAGAATAAGCCATCTAGCGTGACGGGAATGACATTCACTTGAAATTGGCAGCCCTTAAAGACTTGTTGAGAGATTGTCTTCCACTCAAACTCAGAGAAGGAGCATTGCGATGTCTCAAAGATTTTGCCCCCAAAAAGTTTTATTAGCTGGCTTTTACCTTGACTCTGCAGAAATCTGTGCCAATTGCCAATCCCTCTTAAGTTTACGTTAAAAAGAGCGGCAGTTAATGGTGATGAGCCTGCACTAGCCGCAAGACAGTATTTTTTCACTAGATGCGTTATCTGCAGATATCCAAAAAAGAATACCGTACAGCTGTGACCGCACCTGGCTTGAAGTTCCTGCCAGTTAGTGCATCTCCCTCCCACCAAAAAGTGTCCCAGCTCTCTAAAGCCGTTGATATTCCAAAATCTTAAATGACTGGACTGCATATGCAGGCCAACCGCTTTATATTCCCTGAGCTGTAAATATTCATACCCAGCAACCATGGCGTTTAGGGAGTACAGTGACTGAAGTCTCATACAATACTCTTGTAGTGTCTTGTACCTAGTTTTTTTCAGGAGTTTGGCTGTCTTTATGATGACCGGGAGCTGTGATCCTGCTTCCTTCACCATTTTCTCCAGAAAGATGTAAGGATCCCTTGAGGTCAATTATGCGGACAAGTATGTCTATGAGAGAGGCTTCATAGTATGTATGGATCTGGGGCAATGCCAGTCCCCCCTGATTAATTTCCAGTTGAAGCACCGGATATTTTACCCTAGGTGCCCTTTTGTTCCAAACAAATTGACTAAATAGTATTTCAAGTTCTTTAAAATATGCCATATTAATTCTTATTGGGACATTTGTAAATAGAAACGTTAATAGAGGTAAAATTGACATTTTAATAAGAGCAACCCTACCGATAAGAGGAAGAGGTGACCATCTATCTAATAAATCTCTTATTTTATTCATCATAATGACATAATTTAATTTATAAAGCTCTGCGTAAGAATTAGTTACGTAAACCCGAGGTACCGTATCAGGTTGTTGGAGAGAGCTTGACGTTGGAGAATGCCGGGAAAGATGTTAACCGAGGTGTTAAACATCAATATTTCTGTTTTATTATGAGTCATTTTATTTTTATTGAAATTGAGCAAACTCGGCCAGCATCATTCTTATATTTTGCTCTTGCGGCTTGAGGTATAATATTATATCGTCCGCAAATAGCTCTAATTTAGACATGCCATATATAGGAGCTTCTGTACCCATATTTGACCTGATCCTGGCTGCCAAAGGTTCAATAAAAAAGTGAACAAAACGGGCGATATGGGGCAGCCCTGCCGAGTTCCCCGGTTTATGTCTATGGTTCTGACTAAATTAGAGTTCACAAAAGCATGTGCCTGTGCTCCTTGATATATATTTTCTAGCATATTAGTGATTAAATTAGGAAATCACACTTTTTGAAGACCGTGGAAAAGGGTGTCCCAGTTAACGAGGTCAAACGCTTTCTCTGCATCTACCATCATAATAAGGACAGGTATCTAATTAACATTGAAGAAGTCTAAAGCATGTATTAAAAAAGCTGTATTAGATGACATTTGCCTTCCAGCCATGAAGCCGGTCTGATCATTATGAATAACCTTCTGGGCGGCAGGCATAATTCGATTTGCCCAAATTTTCTTTAAGAGTTTATAGTCAGAATTAAACTGATTGGTCAGTAGGAATTTACATCCCTAGGGTTCTTCCCCTTTTAACAAAGCTGACAATAGTAGATTCCTTAAAGATTGATGGCACCTCTCCATCTATTTTAACAAAATTAAAAAGCTCTACAAAGAAGAGTATTAGTTTTTTTTTAATTCTTGGTAAAGCTCGGTTGGAAGGCTGTCGTTTCCGCAGGCCTTTCCAGATGGCTTTGAAGCTAGAGCCTGCCGGATTTCTAATGCAGTAATATCGACAACTAGTTCCTCTACCTGAGTATTGTTATTTGCGGTAAATTTATTTCTAAAAAGTACTGATAAACTGCTTCCCTTGAAGCCGCATATTTAACATCCATTCTTGATTAGAAAGCAAGAGGCTGTCCATCTGCCACCTGGACCTTTGCCATCATCTGGCTTCTATTTCTAACTTTACACTAATCAGTGAGTGATTCAAAAATAAATTTGCCATATTTGAGAGTCCAGATACCTAAGGGCGCGAGAAACAAGGAAATAATCTATACGAGAGGCAGACTGGAATTGTCGAGAATAAAAAGAGTATTGAGATATACAAGGATGGGCTCTGCGCCATGTGACAATCAACTGATGGTGTTGTATCATTAACTCCAGTACTTTTTTAGTAGTTAGCTTCAGCTGTTTTTCATTTTTTTTTAGGTGTCTCATACTAGGTCCTGAATATAATTGAAATCCCCCCCCTAATATTATGGGGCCTTCTAGCCATCTCAATGATCTTAATGATAGACCTCAGGTCATCAGAAACCGGAGCATAATAATTCACAAAATTAAATAGATTACCATTTACCCCAGCTGTAATCCGAATCCATCTTCCCTGGGGGTCCTTCTGAACTTGTGTGACCTCATAGTCTATCCATCGTCCCAAGTAGACAGCGACACCCCTAACAGCTAACCCGGCCGAAGCAAAATATGTCTTCTGATAGTACTTAGGAATGAAAAGCTTAGGAATGTTTGTCTTTAAATGAGTTTCTTGAAGAAAAAGAATTTGCGTAGAGAAAGAGGTTAACCATCTGATTAGGCCACCATACTTCTGCTTATTGGATACACCATTCACATTAACCGATATTACTCGTATTTCAAGCCCCATCTCACCGAATATCTTCCCTTAAGTTGAAGCCTTGAAGCCAGAAGAAATCCCCCAATAGTGTATTCTTATCTATGCTTCTGCTCTTTTTTAATGAATGTGCTCCCCTCCACCAACACCCTCCCTCACTTCCCCTCCCTCCTGTGGGAGAAGGGGAATTGCCCACATTACCCCTCTCCAACCTTCCTTGATTGGCGCCTAAATGGATGCCTTTACTGGGTGCCATGTTGGTGTACCCGTGGTGACCAACCCGAGCCCCCCATCTCCCCGTGATTCATAATACCAGATTTCTCTCTTCTTCTCTAAGTAGAAATTCTTTGCAGCAGTTCTTGAGCTTCCTCCAGATTTCACTAAAACCCTAAGTTTAGACTGTTGCTCAATTGCTGCCTGCGCACACTGGGCCTTAAATAAATATAAGAGCTTGACAAACTCCTTTCGATGGTGTGCTGCTGCTGTGGACATATCAGAGAAAATTTGGCAACAAGGTACTTCGTTAGTAGAAAACTGCTTTTTCTGGATCGCCTTAGATAGTATCCGTTCTTTGATGCGATAATCTGCAAAGTTCACCAGAATGGTAATTTTGAGCTTGGATGTGGATGGGCGGTACCCTGTGTGGTCTTGTAATTGACAAATCTCCGGAGACTTCGGGTAGTACATTGTTTTTAATGAATGTCTTGACCCATTGCATAGTTTGTGCCCCTTCACAGCCTTCTGGCACTCCTACTAATCGGAGGTTGGAGCGTCGCGAATGTTTTTCCAATTCATCGATCTTATTCTCCAGCGAGGTTTTCTCTTTCCTCACTATATCGACTTGCTGCTGCATTATATTCATCTGATCCTCGACCTCAAAATTCTGTACTCTGCCTCCTGCATTCTGGCCTGAAAATTCGCCACTGCTTCCTCTATTTTTGTCAGTCGATGATGCAGGGATGCAATCTTGGTTGCTTGTTTTACTTTCAGTTCTCTTATTTCATCCAGGATGAGGTTTAGCATGGTTTTGATATCCCATTGTACTGACGGCTCGTCCCCTTGATGCACCTCTGAATCTATCTGGACTTCTTCTTGCGGGTCTGCATCCTTGCGTACATCTATTGTAGGAGGCTGAGGCAGCAGCTGCATATTCATGAGTGTATCTGTTTTCAAAGGGACTTGCTGAGTACCACTTTCTTTCGAAAGAGTCACCTGCTCTGGGCTGGGAGTGATAAGCTGGAGTCTTGAAAATAGCCTGGGTTTGCATAGTAATGGGAGACCCCTGTTCCATGGCAGTTGTAACTTTAGAATTAAGAAACAATGGATACTCTTTGGCCTTCCCTTGAGTTGACTTCGTAGACTCTTCAATTGTTGTCATTAAAGAAGAGCAGGCTTTCTTTTTCCTCTCTGTGGTAGATTCACTTGATCCTACTTCTTTGTCATCCCCTGCCCACCTACTCTAGGGGATTGAAGGCTCGCCTTGTACAACAGGATCCGACTCCGGTCCTTTTTCTTCCTCTGGTCCCACTTGCAGGGTATTCTCCATAGCGGGCCTGTTGATTTCCCATTATGTTGGGTTGGAATATATACTCTTTTAAGCCTTAGAGTGGACTTGGCAATAGGATCCACTCAGCGACTCAGGGCACCCTCCTGAAAATGACCATAGGATGGCTGCACCTGCTGTGAAACCTGGGGATCCCCTCGCCTCTGCCTTGGGGTTCCGTGTCCCTTTAACTAGTGTACTGCAATGAGGAACGCAGACACCGCTTAAATTGAAAGGTAGGCTACTCACAGAATAGTAGACGCAGCAGGTCCCAGTCCATTATTATAGATCTCTATTCATAGAGAAAATAAGTGCAGTAAGCACACAGATACAAAGAATTCCCCCAAGGGGGTACTAAAATCCTGGTAGGGCTTACCGCGTTTGACTTGTGCTTCAATATCCAAGAAATGAACATACCGGCTGATCCTGTCGCCGTCCTTAGCCTGCTTTTCCTTTCACAGAAACCTGCAGAGGCAGTATCACCACTGTGATTCGGTCCGCGGCTCCCTGGGGCAGCCAAGCAGCTGTGAGGATCCGAACTGGTCAGGGTTAAGCCAGCACTCCTCCGGGTAGCTGCACTCCGCAGGCAGCCAGAATCGCGGGGAATCAATTAGCCTCAGACACCATCAAAATAATATTAGTATTTGCCGGAATGGCAACACCTCTCCGCTGCACAATGTCGCAATGTCCCTCAGCGGCTCAAGCGCTGGCAGCAGGAACAGAGGTAGTGCTGGGTTCCAAGTACCCGGAAGAGGAAGTCGTGGCGCAGAGAGTTGTGGGACGCGGGGGGGCCACCTCACTAAGCCGCAGCACATGTGGGATTGCCTGCTGCCAACCCCAAGCCTTCATGCAAATATAAATATGTATATTATTTTCAGGACAATTGCTAAAATATTTCCTCCAAACTGTTTAAAATGTGTAACAATCTTGGGAGGCTCGCTTCCCCTTTTTCTTATTTCTTTTTGCCTTCCTTCCTTTGTTCATTCTTTTACGTTCCTTAAATTTCTGTTTCTTTCTTTTCTTTCTTTCTTGCATTTCCCTCTGTAATTCTTTTTTCTGTCTTGCTTCCTGTATTTCTTTCTTGTCTCTCCTCTTTCTCTCTTTTCCTCCTTTCAGCCTATCTTTTCCTCCTGTATTTATTTTATCTTTTCTTTCATGCATTTCTAAGTTTCTAAATTATATGCCCAGTACATTGGACCAGGTATAATTTCTGACATGAGCTCATCAATGTCTTGCTTTGTAACTACTCAAAACTTGATTTAATGCAGACCAGCGCAGCGAATCAAATTGCCAATGTGTATTTGTGAAAATATATAAAAATACCACACTGCACCAGCTCAAACAACTCTATATGGATACTGATGAGGCCCACAGCAGCTCTAAAAATGGCTCCTAAGAATTTGAAGAGCCTCAGGACTTTCAAATGTGTCTACCAGTCTAATTTGTGTTGGCTATCTGTCTTTGCCATCAAAGGATAAACACTTCCTTTTCAGCCTGAACTTCCCTCACACTTTTGGGAAACTGAAACTGAGGAGGCTCATACAGATTTGTAAGGAAGAACAGCTATAGAAGTGGTGGATGTACCTTGTTAATTCAATTTTGTTTACTGAGAAATAGCATCAGTTCGTCTTAATACTTCTAATTGCATTACTTCAAATTTATTTCACTGAAAAGAGCTAAGCGAAGAGTTAATGTGAAAAGAAATTTTTCTTTTTCATTTTGAACAGATTGACTAAAACATAATTGTAACAATCTTCAACACACCTCAAACACATTTTCAATTGTAATACTAAATAGCAAAGATCATAGTGGTCAATGCTTCACCCCGAGACCTTAAACCTGTACACAAAACCTTAACCTTCTCCAAAACCGTTTAACCTTAACAATAACCTATTATTAAACCTCTATACCCTAAAACCAATACTTTTTACCCCCACAATTAGTTAGCCCCATACCCCAATCCTATACCCTCAACCCATACCCCTATGCATAAAACCCTATACTCAAACTTATACATAATTCCCATGCCCCCAATTCAATACCCCATACCCTTAACCCCAAAACCTTAACCCTCGCCTTTAACCCCTTGCCCATAACACCTATACACAACATCCTATGGTCCTTTCTTTTAGCCCAATACCCTTAATCTTATACCCTAAATCCTCTACCTTAACCCCCCCCACATCCTTAACCACAACCCGTAAACCTACTGCGTGGTACAGAGTTTATCGCTAATCCCTACATGAATATTTCTATAATATTACCCCACACCCTTAACCTTATATCCATTTCCCTATGCCCTAAACTCCCATACCATGTCATTAATCCTTGCCCGACACCCAAAACCCTTAATGCTGCACCCCAAGCTCTTAACCCTTTACACCTAACCCCATAACCTTTACCCCTATACTGTATACCTTTAACCCCTAACCCTTAAGTCTAAACCCTCTGTCCGTCACACTGTCCTTACTTCAATATATGTTTGGATCAAGTATTTAAGTATATATATGTATATGTATATATGTGTATATATGTATATATATGTGTATATATAAGCATATGTATGTATATGTACATATATGCATATAGGAATGATTTACAACTGATAATCTGAATGCAATTTGTACCATCATCAATGATCTCAAGAAACCACAAATAAGGAAACAAGCTTTCCCTCTTTCATTCTTTGTCTTCCTCCTCTGCTCCTATCCCCTCTCCCCTGAATCTCTCCCCCTGTCTGCTACGCCGCCTAGCCCCCTGTCCCTTGTGCCCTTTGACTAAGCACTCCTTCTCCCCTTGTTGGGGAAAGATCCAATATTTTTACTCTGGAGTCTCAGTGTTTCCCCTGAGAGAGTCCACTGCGCTAAGGGAGCCACTCACAGTTGAGGTTTGGTATGGCGCCCCTTGCCAAAGCACTCCCTCTCCCCTTTTGGGGAAGGATCCAGTAGGTAGACCTTGGAGTCTCAGAGACCCCTCTGAGAGAGTCCACTGCTTAATAGGGAGCCTCTCGCAACAGAGATGAGGGAATGATGCCACTTCCCCTGGGATCACAGTTTACTGGACTTTGGACGCAGCTATTACGCGTTTACCGGTTTGTGCCCCCGTCACCCTCCCCTCTTCTTTCTTGCTGTGTCTTTCACCCTCCCCCTCCTCTTTCCCCCTTCATTCTATGTCTACTCCCCTGCTCCTACCCCCTCTCCCCTTGTATCTCTCCCCTTGCCTGCTTTTTTCCCTTACGTATATGTCCTTATTTTGTCTCGACCTAACATGTAATTATGTAGCTATGCACTAATAACTGTGTAACCTTTGTAACGATGTAACCTGCAACTATGTTCTGATTCTCATGTAAAGCGCTCTGATACCTCCGGGTCTAGCCAGCGCTATATAAATCCTTTCAAATGTTGACTACTAGTCACCTATGCTACCCATATACTACTATCTACCTCTTTTGTACCGAATGGCGAATACCGAATGCATGTATACTACCTCAACCATCTAATGTTTAATAACTGTATATTGTAAAGCGCTCTGATACCCGTGTGGGTCATGTTCACGCTATATAAAACTTTATAAATAAATAAAGCTTCACCAAAATATTCAGAACACATAAAATTAACTTAGCGGTCAACAAGCATGCAGAATTTATGTCTTCTGATGACGCCAGGTGCACCTTGAACACTGGTCATAATGGAGCCTATCACGAAAAAACACAATTTTCCTATACATATACAGGTAGCTACAAAAATATTGGAAAAAAAACGATATTGTTTTACTCTAATATCGAAAAAATATAGGCAAAAATATATATGTAGCTAAAATGAGCAAATCTTAAATATTTTAACATATAACATTAACATAATGTAAATATGTTTAAGTAATATTTAAAAATATAAATATACTAATTTAAACAAACACACGTGTGTGCATGTTTATGTACACATATATCATGTAAAACTCTTTTACAAAATATTAATCTTAATATAACAAAATATGCATGCTAAGTTAATTTTATGTGTTCTGAATATTTTGGTGAAGCTTGTTTCCTTATTTGTGGTTTCTTGAGATCATTGATGATGGTACAAATTGCATTCAGATTATCAGTTGTAAATTATTCCTATAATCTCCAGCTACAACCACTACTTAAGTACCTCTGGCTGAAAGTATGTACTAACAACAGGAAAGCTGATGTGACCTCCTGGGTACAGTTACTCCTCAGTAAGCTCAATAAGATCAGAATGGGCTCCAGTGAATTTTGCACCTGGAACATCCCCGGGATCATCACTCCTGCACCTTCATTCAATATGCCCCTTTATTCATATATCACCAGCCGGCTCATCAGATTCTTGATGAAAATATACAAATCAATTTTATCTGGAAAAAGAAATGTGGAATCAAGTTGACATAATGAAAAGCTTGGAACACATTTATTTGAATGTAGGAGAGTTTCTGCTGTCTCGCATAGGCTAAAACAGAGCTCACTGTGCTTGGTTGCCCAGTCAGTATTGCAACTAGCCCCTTTGAATTGCCAGCTCCGTCTACAAGCATTCTGAATCCCGGGTATGATATTATTCTCAGAACTCACTTTTCAATCAGTCAATCAGGTGCTTATAAAGCGTGGCTACTCACCCGTGAGGGTCTCAAGGCGCTGGTAGTGGAGGGGGGGTTCTGCTGATCTCTCTGGGGGTAGAATCATTCGAAAAGCCAGGTCTTAAGGTCCTTCTTGAATTGGATCAGCGACGTGGATTGCCTGAGGTGGAGGGGCAGGATGTTCCAGGTCTTGGCAGCGAGGTAGGAGAAGGATCTTCCTCCGGTTCTGGTCTTGTGGATCCTGGGGACGAAAGCAAGGGCGAGCTGGGTGGAACAGAGTTGTCTGGCGGGCACTTGGAATGCGAAGCTGTGGTTCAGGTATGCTGATCCTTTGTCATGGAGAGTTTGTAGGCATATGGGAGGAGAGTGTAGGTGATTCTCTTGTTGACCAGGAGCCAGAGGAGTTATCGGAAGTGTTGCGTGATATGGCTGTGGCAGGGGATTTTGAGGACCCGTCTGGCTGCGGCGTTTTGGACGTTCTGTAGTTTCTTGAGCTGTTTCTGGGTGACGCCGGCATAGAGTGCATTGCCGTAGTCAAGTCTGCTGGTGATGAGTGCATGGGTGACCGTCTTTCTAGATTCTGTGGGGATCCAGCTGAATGGGTTTCGAAGCAGGTAGAGCGTGTGGAAGCAGGCTGAGGAGATTGCATTGATTTGGCAGTTCATTGTGAGCGATGAGTCCAGTATGATGCCGAGGTTGCATGCGTAGTCTTTCAGGGTTGAAGGGGATCCCAGGGTGGCTGGCCACTAAAAGTCGTCCCAGGTTGAAGGCATATGGGTCCCAGGATGAGTGCTTCAGCCTTGTCTGAGTTGAGCTTGAGGCAGCTGTCATTCATCCAGGTAGCAACGGCCTTCATTCCACTGTGGGAGTTGGTTCTGGTGGTTGCGGGTTTGTTGGTGAGGGAGAGGATCAGCTGGGTGTCGTCGTCATCATAGGAGACTATGTTGAGTCCGTGGCTTCTGAAGATGGCTGCAAGGGGGGCCATGTAGACGTTGAAGAGGGTGGGGCTCATGGAGGAGCCCTGCGGCACTCTGCAGCTAATCTCTGTGGGTTCTCAGAGGAACAGCGGTAGTCTGACTTACTGGGTTCGGCCGGTGATGGAGTGGATCCAGTCCAGTTCCTTGTCATGGATGCCGGCGTTGTGGAGTCTTGTGATAAGGGTGTGGTGGGAGATGGTGTCAAAGGCAGCCAAGAGGTCCAGTAGGATGAGGGCTGCATTCTCGTCCCATTGAGGAGGGAGCGGATGCCATCAGTGGCGGCAAAAAGTGCGGTCTCCATGCTGTGGTTGCTCTGGAAACTGGCTTGGGAGGTGTCCAGGATGTGGTTTACTTCTAAGAATGCGGAGAGTTGAGCGTTGATGGCCTTCTCGATGACCTCAGCTGAGAAGGGGAGGAGGGAGATGGGTCTGAAGTTATTGAGGTTAGTCGGGTCTGAGGATGGCTTCTTCAGCAGGGGGTTGATCTCGGCGTGTTTCCAGTCATTGGGGAAGGTGGCAGTTTTGATGGAGCAGTTGATGGTGCGGCGGAGCTGGGTGGAGATGGCAGCGGGTGTTCTGTGGAAGATGTGGTACAGGCAGGGATCCGTCAGGGCTCCTGAGTAGATGCTGTTCATGGTCTTGATTGTGTCCTCTGTTGTGAGTGAGGTCCAGCAGAGCACAGTCTGTTGGGGTGTGGCATGTTTGCGTGCGATTGTGGCGGGCGAAGTGGCAGTGACAAGGGTGTTGAAGCTGTCATAGATCTGCCTGATCTTGAGGTGGAAGAAGGTGCTGAGTTTGTTGCAGAGGTCTTGGGAGGGAGGTATGTCATCTCGCTGTTGGGCCTGGCGAACTTGTTGACGATGGGGGAGAGTTCTTTGATGTTGTGTGCGTTGACATTGATTTTGTCTTGGAGGACTGTTTTCTTTGTGGTTTTGAGGAGGAGGTGGTGTGCATTGATGGCGGATTTGAAGGTGGCGTGGTTTTCCGGGGTTTTGTTGTTCTTCCATCTTTTCTCAAGTCGTCTGCAGGTGCGTGTGGATTGATGGAGGACAGGAGTGAACCAGTTGGCTTTCTTGGCGTGTTACTTGCCAGGTCTATTGTTGAGGGGTGCCAGAGTGTCGGCACTGCTGGAGATCCATCAGTGGAGGTTGCGTGCTGTGATGTTGGCAGAGTGGTTGTGCTGAGGAAGTCGACGAAAAAGTTCTTCGGTGGCCTTGATCCAGCTGCGTCGGGGGGTGGTGAGGACGGTGGTGTACGGTGGGTGTGGCGAAGGCGAGATGTACACAGTGGTGGTTGGTCCAGGAGAGTTCAGTGGTGTGGCTGTAGCTGATGTTCTTGCTTGCAGAGAAGACAGGGTCGAGCATGTGTCTGGCATTGTGGGTTGGTGCGGTAACAGCAGTTTGAGTCCGATGTTGGCAAGGTTCCCCAGTAGGAAGGTGGTGTTCTGGTCGCTGGGGTTGTCCATGTGGAATTTGAGATCTCTGAGTAGGATGTAGTCTGTGGATACGAGAGCGTGTGGACAATGGCGATGCCTCCTCCCGGGATATCGGGGCTGTCCTTGTGGGTGATTTTTTAGCCATCGGTGATGGCGATGTCCGGTCCAAAGCAGGGGTTAGTCCATGGTTCCGTGAGGAAAGCGATATCTGGGGAGGTGGCGTCAACGAGGTCCCAGATTTCTGTGTCGTGTTTGTGGAGGGACCACACGCTGAGGAGGATGCAGTTGAGGCGGTCGGGCGCGTTGTTGGTTGGCTGGTCAGCGAGAGGAGCTGGCGTGTTGGTGTGGGTAAAGGTCCGATTGCAGTTCCAGCAGGCAAAGGGTCCCTGGCTCATTTTCGGTGATGCTAGATGGCAGGCAGTGAGGCGTCCAGGGTTGAGGGCAAGGAGGGTGCTGGCGTCGTAGTGGTGGATAGTCCGAGAACCAGAGTCCCTGGCACTGGGCGCAGTCCAGGCACGGACTGGCGCAGACAGGCTTGTCTTTTGACGAGGGAGAAAACAGGAGGAAAAGGAAAAGAGCAAAACCGAGGCAGATAAAAAGAAAAAAAGCAGAAGAGAGATAGAGAGAGCGGAGGGTGAGAAGGACACAGGAGGGGGCGGGCCGTGGGGGATCGCAGTGGCAGGGTCGGCAGGAACGGCGAGGGAGAAAACCGGAGGAAGGAGGAAAAAGGAAAAAACACAAGCCAAAGACAGAAAAAGCAGAAAGGGAGACAGAAGGGCAGTCAAGCAGCAGAGCAGTGACGCTTTATCACTGGACCACCAGGGATGAGATGCAGGCAGGAGCCTGTGGGTGAAGGAGGGCCTCGAACTCCTGACCTCCAAGTTAGCAGCAGTGCACGGCGAAAACAGCAGACAGAGCTGTGATGTGAAAGAGCAAGTCCACTACAGGATGGTGGACTGCACCTTCACCGCTCAGCGGCCACCATTAAGTAATGCTGCGGGGGGCTGAACAGCTGGAAGGCTGGAAAACGCGGGAAGTGACACAGGAGGGGGGTGGAGCTGCGGAAGATCGAGGCAGGCAGCTACGAGGGAGAAAACAGGAGGAAAAGGAAAAGAGCAAAACCGAGGAAGATTTAAAGAAAAAAAGCAGAAGACAGACAGAGGGAGCAGAGAGAGAGCAGGACACAGGAGGGGGCGGGCCGCAGGGGATCACAGTGGTATGGGCAGCAGAGACGGTGAGGGAGAAAACTGGAGGAAAGAGTAAAAAGGAAAAATGCAAGCCAAAGGGCAGAATAAAAGAGAAAGAAAAATTTGCCAGAGAGACAGAAAAAGCAGAAAGGGAGACAGAAGGGCAGTCAAGCAGCAGAGCAGTGATGCTTTACCACTGGACCACCAGGGATGAGGCGCAGGCAGGAGCCTGCGGGTGGAGTAGGGCCTAGAAACTCCTGATCTCCGGGTCAGCAGCAGTGTACGAGGACAGCTGCAGCTACCGGATGGAGCTGCGATGTGAAAGAGCAAGTCCACTACAGGATAGTGGGCTGCACCTTCATTGCGCAGCAGCCACCATTAAGTAGTGCTGCGGCGGGGGTGGCCCGACAGCTGGCAGGCGGCTAAACGCTGGAAGGGATATGGGGGCCTTAGGGGATTGAGGCTGGAACAGGAGGAAAAGGAAAAAGGAAGAGAGCAAAACCGAGGCAGATAAAAAGAAAATGTTATGCAATTGCAAAAGACATTCTGATAAATGACCTCGAAAGTCCACAGAAACTGCCTCCCATTACATCCACACTAAGAACCCTTACTTCACCAACTTCTAAATCATCACCCAACATCATCTCAAACAGCAGAAATATTCAGGCCTGCTCCAGGAGTAGGTGATCAAAACCTATTGAACACACTCAATCATTTGTGCAGGATTACCTATGCAAATTACCTTGTCTATCTTTAGAAAAATGCTGAAAACTGATGTTTTCAAGGAAGTATTCCACCAAACTCTGACTTTTGATTTGGTATATAAGTAGAGTCAATTTATCTGTACCTTTACCACAGATCATTAATGGAATGGCATCCTCCCTGCCACCTTCTTCAATTTTCAACCCGGGCATCATCCTTATGATTAAGTACCTAATTCCAGAAGCTGAAATAGATGGTCAAAAGAATCCCAGCCCTTTGACCAAAATTATCACCTGTTCACTATTTGGTATCTCTACCCCCCTTTGTCGCAATGCACTGTGATTGCTTGTGCAACCATATATAAAAGCATTAAAAATTACTGTGAGGCAGCATGTGTAATACTGCAGTTAAAACTGCAAACAAATTCATAAATAAGCAAGGGACTGTGATCTGTGTTCATATGACGATTGCATAAGAACATAATGACCTATACCTATATTTGTTATATGAAATTTGTGTTCATGACTGTAAAATTTCTTTAACTAATTTTCAAAGTAAACTACATAAACATACCCCATAGTATACAAAACGTAGGACCTTATTTAGAGTTTAGGGGGTAGGATACTCCATCCAAGCGTGGCAGATATCCCTTCCACTGTACTAGAACTGTCATATGCTTTACTGCACTTGTAATACAGCAAACGAGTCATCCGCCACATTTGTGATGGAGGATCCCGTCTGCCAAACTCTACATAAGGCCTTATATTAGATCTCTATATCCTACTACTGGAAATTCATTTGCAAGCCACACCTAGTTCTACAGTAAGACCACTGCTCGCAGAAAAAACCCCTTTGTGAATCAGCCCCTTGTGTCCTTCACCAGGTAAAGAATAATCCTTTTTTCATATTCTTCTTCCAAGATGTATGCAGTTAAGGTGTTCCATCAAAGCATCCTAAATGCTCAAGGTAGGGTCTTTTGAAATGTAGCCCGAAACCTAGGTCTAAACCTTCCCTTTCACTTTAGAGCAGGGGTCTCTGACCTTTTCTGTAGTGAGAGCTACTTCTGACCTGTGAAAATCATTATGAGCTAATGAAGGCCAAGCCACTTGTGCAATGTACCAGAAACTACCACGCCTAGTATCATCGAATCAAAGCCTAATGTCCATACAGCCAAAGACTAAGGTTTGATTAAAATACTTTGACTAGGGGCACTATAACAGAGCTGCCATGTTTGTCAGTGAGAGCGTTGTCTTTGTGGATGTATGAACCTGTTTGCGTATGAATGGGATATATTTGTATGGGTGAATAAGAGTCTGTGTTGTATTCGCTTGTGGCAGAGGACATACCTTTCGTCATGTGGCACTGTTACATGTATTAGACAAACATACAACCACTTTTTTAAATAGGGAAAATTTAGAGTGCCGAAAAATGTTCTGCAAAAAATGTTCATAATATGGAACATTTTTTTGCACTTTCGATTTCTCCCACTTAAAAAATGGATGTATTTTTCAGTTATAAATATGACACTGTGTTTACCAGCCACTGGGAGCAAGATGCCTGCTGTGTGTGCATTAACCAATTTGAAATGGGAGAAAATTAAACTTAAGAGTTAACTTTAGGTTCATATGGATTCCATAAAACTCATAATTTAAATGTTCTCCCATTTCAAAGTGCAACATTTACAAACAGCGGGCATCTTGCACCCAGTGGCCTGTAGACACGATGCCATATTTATAACAGAAGAATACAGCCATTTGTTTAAATAGGAGGAATTTGGAAGTGAAAAAACATGCTTAAAGCGTAATTGGCTTATTTGAAATTGGAGAAAAACATTGACTCAGTGTTTCATAGAAATATTTGTATCCACTTTACATTTCTCCCATTTGAAAACAATGATAGTATTTTTCAGTTATAAATATGACACAATATCTACTGACCACTGGGAGCAAGAGGCCGCTGTTTGTAAATGCAACACTTTGAAATGGGATACAATTAAAATGAAGCGTTAACTTAATCATTAAGTCAACTCTTCATTTTAATTTTCTCCCATTTAAAAGCATTCAGAAAAAGAATTTTGTTCTCATGCTCCAATACAGTGTTGACAAGGACTTTTATTTAAGATTTAAAAACCTCAGTGCTTCAGTTCTTCACCCCTGTGCCCTGGGTGATAAATCTAACTCCAGCTCATTATCAGGCCCTGCTATCTGCAGCCTGAAGATAATAATGTAAAATAAACACAGCATTTGCTTAACTTTAAAAAGAAAATGTGACCCTGTGCTTATTTGAAAATGAAATCAAGTCTGTGAGCTACTCTGAAGGTGTCTGTGAACTAATGGTTGCTTGTGAAGACACCTGCTTTAGAGTGATGTCAGCAAAATCTGTGTACAAAAATGTTGCCATTTGAATAGACTGAAAAAAAATTGTGGTGTTTCTAATGGTTTTCACCTCTTATTCAGGATGTGAAATTGTACCAGATGTAAATGTGGCAGCAAAAAAATTTGGAATCAAACTTTTACTTCCAGTTGCAGACGGTATGAACGAAGTGTGTTTACGATGTGAAAATGTGAGTAGCATTCACACTTATTTATTTTACTTTTCATCATTTTCTGATTCTTTAGTTGGAGGTATTTTTTATGTTGTACAGGCAATTTCGACAAGATTATCATTCACAAATTCCTCTTATTGTGAGAAGTAATTACGCTTTGGGCAATTTAATTTTTTTTACATTGAATCCAAATAACAAAATCAATTCAACGTTTCGTATTTCTTTGTTACTAATATTCCTTGCATTGTTTGATCTGTTCAAATCGACCAGACACCTAATTTGGAGGGAAAATGATATATCAGTACTATTACATTATAAGTAACAGCTTCTGTAAAGTTCTCTTCCTCCTAAGTAATGTAAACCCAAACATAAGAATAATTAGCATATATATGTTCGAGATTTAAAGGTATGATATTAGGTGTCTATTTAAGAACACGCACAATTAAAAGGTCAGGTTCTGTACAATAATTAACCTTTCCACTCAGAGAGAGTGATATCTGTGACATGTAAGGCCCTCATCCAAATCAGATGTGGTCTGCTTCATCATTGGGCTTTCCACACTTTAGGCTGGTTGAGTCCAAGGTGGGCACTATCACTATGCATGGGAGCAAGGTTTTTTTTATTTTTTATAAAAATGTACCTCCAAAGCATTGTCAATTGCCAGAGTAAAAGTACTGTTAAAACTATCTAGGGCTATCCAAAATTAATTTTATTAGCAGATGTCCTGATCGGGTTAGAAGCAGATAAATGGATGATGCCTGAGGGTTGTCCATCACCCTGTCATCCTCACTAACGTCATCATATTTTGGCCATCCAAAGTGCCCAAAGGGTCTGCGACCTTCATCAGGACATCAAAGTCTCTGACTAATAAATAATGCAATGTCTATGTTTTAGTTTTCGATAATTTTACCATCTAATATTGTGATGTGGTAGGTGCCGGGTTATCAATTACTAGATGGATGACCCACACCCCCAGTCCCTGTAAGAAAATATATTTATAGGGTTTCTAGTTATATCTTATAAACATTTCTTCCGGATATCATTGCTCCAGAAATTTGCAGTGTCTGTTCCTTGGAGTACATTTCACAATAGGCAGATGTCCCCTCAGTTTCCCCAGATTGAAAATAATTTCCTCAACTCCTGGAGCAATGATCTCCAGAAGACATATTTGTAAGATATAACTAGTAACTAGGAGGCCCCAATATACCAAGATAAAGGGGCTGACATAGGTGTACAGCATCATCAAAGCAGTATGGTGAACATTATACTACCTATGTGACCTATACATCCACACATCTATCACAAGACCTACTCTTACAGATGTTCCTGCTGAGATATATATAAAAAGATTGCTAGTATTGAACAGTATAGTAGTATAGAAGGTGATTGAAGTAGCAGGTGTGATGAGGATGTGAGGTGTAGATGTGTGGGGGCAAGCAGAGTAGATCTAAGGAGTCCTTTTATCAGGAAATGTCAGAGATTATTCTGGATAGAATGAACGCCTGCACCATAGACCTGCAATTCGTATTATTGGGATGAGAGATTCAAAGTCAATGGTGAAGAGATTTGGCAAGGTTTTTAGTGGAGTAACAGTGGTTAGAGTACATTTTGAAACCCAGTGATTTTATATGGGACTCAGGTGGAGGGTTGACATTCATAGACAGTTCAAACAGTCACGTTTGGAGTAGAGTTATGATTTTTAGGCCAGTATAAGAATTGAGTTTCAAATGGTTGAATGTTTGGTAGTGACTCAGCATCCATCACATAGTTTTAGAGAGATAAGCATTGAAGTAAAGGATGCCATGGACCACTAATGTTTTCAGAGAAAGCTTGTTATTTCAGCATGTTGATGTGAGGAGACACCCATGCCCACAATGAAACTTCTGAGTAACTCAGTGCAAATGTTGCTGAACATAGGTGATAGGCTATGGCATCTGGCTCTTTCATTTGCATTGAAATAGATATGAATTTGGAGTCCTTTTCTCTCTACTCATGGCTGGATGTAGAGGATATTGATTTGCAAACTATGGTCTGTGGCATAGAATGCTCCTGAAAGGTCAAGGAGGCATACCTCTCTGCCAAGTAGAATATAATAAGTATAATCAACTGTTTGGAGAGTAAAACCTGAATTAACATTGGCCAAAACAGAAGTTGGCTCTTAGAACAGTGTGTCAAGACCCTTCAGTAATCACATCAAGTAAGGGGAGTTAGTAATGAGAATAGTAGCTTTGATAGTTTGTTTTTTCATATCTGGAATACATGGTAAACATCAACAGCATTTGAATTAATGAGGTGATTTTTTTGCCAAGGAGATGACAGCTGTACCTTAAAGTAGAATTTCACTTAATTAAGTGGAATGGAAACAAGAGATTAGGTTGTGCGCATCATGTAAGAAATTATTTTTGAAAGTGCTTAGCCGATTGAGTTGTGAAAGGTAGACCAAGTGACAGTCCTGAGTCCCAAAACGTCTTTTATCAGTTTTTGTATTAATAAGGAGGTTGAAGCTAGTGAGAATTCTTGGGGTGTGATGGCTGGATATGGGATCTTGATAGCAGTTTCTTTTTTTTTTTAAATGGCACTTCAGCCAAATCGAAATGAAGAGTTTCTTGGAACAATTGTTGGCCCAGTCATTTTGGGATTTAAGATTGAATGTTGACTTTTACAGCTACTTTTGTTGTTCTAGGACAAGGAGGTTTGTGTCGACTTTCAAACAGGAATAACCTTTTTCATCATGTATTTGTTTTTTTAAGGTTTAAATTGGGAATAGATGGTTTGGAGGATTTGTGTTTTAATCTTAAGTGAGTTCATCAATGATCAGTTTGATGGAATACATACAGGATTACAGTGAGTGAAAATGTCTTTAGATTGTTGGAGGGAACTTGTAGGAAAATGTCTCTGTATTATCTTGTGGCTATGTAGTCCGGTGTAGATTGGCAAAGGAGGGAAATAAGTTCATCCCTCTTTGGGGCAGGGGGACGGAAATTGTTCTGTGTAGAAGTAGTTTGATGTGGTAATAACAGGGTGTGACAGATTTTTTAATACACATTTGAGGAAGAGTAGAATATTGGTTAAGCTCCTTTTTTTGTTTAATAAAGGCTTTATTAAAGTAAAATACAAAAGTACAGAATTATCTGCTGCTTAGAGTGAAAATCAGGTTATAAGATATATAAATAGCAGAAAAGAAGGAATAAATAATACTTAAAATGCAGAGGAGAAAGTTGTACAATAAGCTTATTGATATATTATCAAAATTCTGCAGATTATGATAATGCATTTTTTGTATTTTGTATTTTGAGAAAAAAGGAAAAAAGAATGGAAAAACCAGAAAAAGAAAAGGGAGAGAAGAAAAGGGGACGGGAAGGAAGGAAAAGAAAAAAACTAAATCAACAAATACTATTTATATGTATATATATCACATAATAGACCTTATATCATATAATGGCTTATTTAATATAGTAACTTAATAACATATAACAACTTATCTCATACAATGACAAAATTACTATGTATGATATTAAATGGGAAAGGGATAAACAGTCATGGGGGTTGGAAAACCATCGTAGAGTCCTTGGAGGGTTTAGGCTTTTTGTTTAAGTAGCCAATGAGCAAAGACCAAAAGAGGTCTTTATTTATCATCTGTAGTGTAGACATAGCAGATGCTGTATCCAGTCTATGATGAGAACAAAGAAGATTCCACCAACTGGTAATATTAATATTCTTGGCATTCTTCCAGTTGGATGTAATAACTTGAAAAGCAATAGCAAGTGACAGGTCGAGAAATGTACCTAATTTAGAGCGTACTGGCCAAGACCTTGAGGAGCTTCCCAGGAAAATACGTTGGATATCAAAAGGGAAGTCAATGGAACAAATAGCGGAAATAGTTCTACAAACCTGCAGCCAGAAAGCAGTGGTCGGTGGACAGTGGAAAAACATGTGTAAATATGTGCCAGGGAGGGTTTTACAAGATCAACACATATTCAATAAATTTGGGCTATATTTTTGCAAGGAAAGTGGGGCAATATATAATCTATTATAAAAGTAATAAAGGGTCTGGGTAGTGCTGGCATTAGGCGAGGTGTGGTGTATCTTGCTCCAAATTGAACCCCAAACTTTTAAACAGAAGGAATGCTGAAGATCAGATTCCCACACTAATTCAGTTTTAGACTTGGGGACGGGAAGGGGTAGTGTAATGCAAATATTTATATATAAATGAGGCTTTAAGCGAAGATAAAAATGCAATAGTGTCAGGAGGTGAGGAACATGCATGAAATTGCGATTGATTGAGTATGGAAATAGCATGTAAGAGAGCACCTTTGAGAGACTCATATTTGATGGCATCTGCAGAGGGAAGATTACATTTAGTTTGAATTTCCGAAAAAGGAAGAGGAATCATATTGCACAGTAATTGTTTGATCTGTATGATTCCTTTAAGAACCCATGTCCTCCAAAAAATTGTGCGATTCAAAATTTTGGGAGATTTATTATGCCATATAGAGGATTCCAGGAATTCTTGTACCGGAGACATGGGCCTTGTAAAAATGCGAGAAGATACTATAATAGAGTGTTTACTAGATAGAGCGGCAAAGGCTCTAGGAGGTTTAAAAAAATATGGTAAAGAAGAAAAAGGTGGCAAAAGTGAATCCTCCAGTCTATGCCAAATATTATTAGGTGGAGAATCAGTGTCCCCAATACATGGTAGAACTTGTTTTAAGACAAAAGCAGCATGGTATTGTTGAAAGTTTGGAAAACTTATGCCACCCAACTCTATGGGTTTTACAAAGAGATGCACGTTTTTTTCCCATTCCATAAAAATGTAGTAAGGGATTTATTTAATAACTTAATCATTTCTAAAGGAAGTTTGATAGGTAACATGGACAAATAAAAATTAATAACCAGGAAAAAAATCATCTTTATGGTGGCCAACCTTCCCCACCAAGACAAATATAAAGGAGACCATTTCTCCGTCATTTGAAGGATTTTATGGTGGACATCATCTAAATTTATCTGAATTGTCTTTGCCATGGAAGGAGAATATTCAATTCCCAGACATTTGATAAAGTGTGAAGACCATTTAAGCCCTGTGCCATCAAACATATCTTTTGGACAATACTTATTAAGGGGAAGTACCTCAGATTTTGAAAAGTTCTATTTATATCCGGATAGTTTAGAATAAGAAGATAAAAGATTAGTAAACACGGTATTGATGATTCCGGTTCAGAGACATAAAGGATCACATCATCGGCATATGCTGAAAATTTAATCTCAGTGTCCTTATGTCGAAAGCCCTGAAATGATGAGGAATTTCATAATGTATGCAAAAAGGGTTCAAGGGATAAGATGAAAAGTAAAGAAGATAAAGGACATCCCTGTCTTGTACCCTGTAAAAGAGGAAAATATGAAGACTGAGTAAATAGAAAATAGATGTCTTCGGGGAGGAATACAATACAGCTATATATTTAAGAAAAGTTGGACTAAAGCCATGCCATTTTAGAGCTCGTATAATACATTTCCAATTGACACGGTCGAAAGCCTTTTCAGCATCCAAAGTTATAGCAGCCATAGGCGTATTATTAATAGAAGCCATATGTAAAATATCCAGAAACAACCTAGAATTATCTATCAGTCATGTTTCTTCCCTTAACAAAACCAGTTTGCTCAAATCCAACCATATCCATATCTGGAATTAAAGGAGAGATTCTAATAGATAACACCTTGGCGAAAAGTTTGCAATCTAAAATTATTAGGGAGATAGATCCATAATTAGCACATGAGGAGAGATCTTTATCCTTTTTTAGGAATCAAACAGATCATAGCCTCCAAAAAAGTAGCCTTAGCTTCGTCTTGTAAGAGAAAACATTGATATAAGGTAAGTAGATGCGGGAGTAAGAGATGTGAAAAACAGGAATAAAATTCAGCAGAAAAACCGTCCGGACACGGTGCTTTATCCTTCGGTAATGCATTAAGGGCAGATTTTAGTTAGGAAATTGAAAAAGGCTCTTCTAAAAAAGAAAGATCCTGTGTCGGTTGTTGTCTTGGTGGGAGAGAATGAAAATAGGAATCTAATGCCTCATCTGTGGGAAAGTGATCTGGTGTGTAAAGATTTGTATAAACACAAATGAGGGAGAAGGGGCGCTTGTAGGTCCAGCATAGAGGCCCCAAATAATACAACGTAGCAATGAAGGAGTATGCAGTTCCTTTAGGGCGGGGAAAAAAAGGAAGGAGGCTGGGTTGGTCAACACCCCTACTCTAGAGTGGAGTGTGGGTGTCTCCCAATTTGGGAAGTGGGGCCCTCACACACCCAATTGGGTGTCATGCTTCATCATAGGGCTTGCTCCTTGTCAGGCCGGTGCTGCAATGCCTGACGGGCACCATATGAGGGGCTCTTTGTCGGAGAGCTTATTCCCAAGCCATTGTCCTTCAATAAGCTATTGATGAAGCGCCATCTATTCGGTTTAGAGGTCTCAGGTAATAATTCTAAATCTATTATAACCGGTGCATGATCTGAAATTAATATTGACCCACTTTCATGAGTGAGTGTAGCCACAGGGGGGTAAAATAAATAAATAATCAATTCTGGATTGGGAGTTATGGGTTGGTGAATAAAAGGTGTATTCCAATATGTCCGGAGAATAAAGTCTCCAAGCATCAATTAATCCTCTGGAATGGATAGTACGTATAAATGTTTTCTGCATTTTATTAGGAACATATTTAACTTGAGATTTTCTATCTAAAAAAGGGTCTACAATCTGATTAAAATCACCACCTACTATTAAGTTTGCATTCAAACATGAGTGTAAAACAACTGACATTTGTTCCCAAAATTGTACATCAATGCCAGTAGGACCATAAATATTAAGAATGGAAACAGGCGTGTGATAAATAGTTGCATGTATTAAAACCCATCGACCCTCCACATCTCTTTCCTCTTTTTCTATTACCAAGGGAAGGGATTTGTGAACCAGTATAATAACCCCGTTTTTATGGTGAAGGGCTGGGGAACAGAGAACCTGACCAACCCAATTTTTACGCAATGAGTTTAAATCTTTATCAAGTAAATACGTCTCTTGTAGTAGTGCAATATTGCATTTAAGTCTTGCTAAGTGGGTGAAACTCTCTATTTTTTGATTGGATTATGCAAGCCCTTGACATTCCAAGAAATAACCTTAAGGGAATTCACCATTGTAGTACATGAACATATATAGTATAACGTTGTATCTATAAAAGGAAACCGGGACAACAAACCAACTGAATGCATATAATTTAAAAATGATCTAACAATCCTAGTTGATGACGATCTAAGATGCATAATGAAACCAGAGAAAAAGAAGAAAGAAAAGGAACAAGAAAAGAAAGAAAAGGTAGAAAAAGAAATGGGAGTAAAGAAAGGGACAATGACTCTGACATAAGCAGTAGAGATGACAAAAAGCCAATAAGCTTCAGTCATGAGGAAAGTAAGACACAGCAAGTGTGATAAGAATATGATGGAAGGGTGGGGAAGCGCAAATCTGAAGACAGACAACAGGCTAAAGTTGAAATAGAATGAATAGCAATAGCGATGGAGACCATAATTATAGGAGACGAGAAACTGAGAATATGAAAAGAAAAGGAGAGAAATAAAAAGGAAAAAGAAAACAGCGCAGCAGCTATTCAAGTGACTAAGACCAATAAAACAACAGTACAGATAAGACAAGAACAGGAGTGCATTGCACATAAATAACGAATAAATATAACTTACCAAGACACAAGGGTAATATGGAAACAGGAGGTCTATGAAGGGAGGTGTTTGGGAGACAACACATCAAAGAAGGGACTCCGGATTAGACAACAGACAACTGTAAGAGAAATAAATAAGTAGCGCGGTTAAACAAGAGGACGGAGTAGCTAAAAACATCAACAATATCACAAACACCGTTAACCATGAACATTCTACCACAAATGACGGATTATTTAACTCCTTGAAGAACAAGTAAATTCAATTAAAAAATAAGGATCAAAAATCATAGGCATAAAACAAGCTGGGCGACACTAAATGAAGTGTTCAGGCTTTCCCAAGATCCATTGCTTCACCTTTGTGTTGAAGAATAAATTCCTCAAGTCGTCTGGACAGTCAAAAGAGAAAGTTTGTTCCTTATATGTGACTTTAAAGAAACGTGTGCACAAGTCCATATCTCGCATACATAGATCGTTGAGTAGGACGGAAGTATAAGAACTCCTTCCGACGAGCGGCAGTTGCACGTGCTACATCTTGGGAAATAAAAACTCTCTGACCGGACCATAGCATTTGTTTCCTTTTGCTTAGCCGCTGATAACACCATAAGCACCTCAGTATACTCTAAAAATAGAACAGTTATTCCCCTAGGGCGGCCAGAGCTTGAGGCATTGGTAGATTTAGGGCCGATGCGGTGAGCACGTTGTAAATGGAGAGGTGTTCCTTCCTTAAGGCCCACCAGCTTAGGAATGTGGACTCCAAGAAAGGCAAGCATGTCAGACTCCCCCGCTTGCCGGAATACCATAAATTCGGAGATTATTGCACCTGTTCCGATTTTATAAATCTTCAGTTTGTTGTTTCAGAAGCGCAATCTCTTTAGACATACCATCAATCTTGGCAGGCGCATCCTGTACTTCACTGATACGAAGTTCAACATCTGACACTCTGGACTCCAGTGTAGACCACTTTTCTTCAATGCGCTGAAGCGTGACATTAGTCTCCATGACAAAAGGTTTCAAATGCTTAATCTCCTCCATAAGGTCCTCCAAAGTCAAAGTTAGGGGAGACTTTGTAGGGGATCCAGGATCTTTTTTTTGTCTCTTAGTAGGAGCATTTGAGTCCTTGCGAGCAGTTGGCATTATTGTGGATGAAGTGGCAGCCTTTAAACTGGAGGAAGGAGAAGGCTCCATAAGCGTTAAAAGAATATTGTAATAAAGGCTGTTGAAAAAATTTAATGACACACCCAGAAAAAATATGTATGTGTTAGTCAAAATTATCCATATGACACCAAATATTAGAAGGTTGCACAAGGTAATTATTCTGGAGGAGTGAGTGACGGAAACAGTTCAATATATCCACTCGGTGCTCAAAAATAAATATAAAAAGAATTCACTTGCAGTATATTGTTGAGTAGACTGCTGGCAAAATATATCTCCACAAATAGTTATGCCTGACAGGATTAGAAGATTATAACCTTAGTGCTTCATTTACTTAGCATGTCAGCCTTTTCATTTAAAAGCCCTCTTAAAAGTGCAAGGAGGCATTTGAAGGCAATTGCTGTGTACGTCTCTGCTTCTAGTAGGCAGTAGCAGCGTTATGCAAACTAATGCGACTGGGTAGGGGAAGCCGGCTCCGACGCGCACTTCAAAGGACAAGATGGCGGCCGCCACCGCTGATGCTGAGGTGTGTGATGCTGGAGAGCAACAACAAGGTAAATGGCTCAAAATAGCCCAAAAAAAGTAAAATACCTTTTCTCCCCACGCTCGCATACCGGTTCCTTCAGCACATGAGTTTAGTGCTCGAAAACCGCTGTCTGTAATGGTAAAAAGGTCTCCGTCACAGTGCGGAGCCTCACAATCCTGCGGCCATCATTCGGGCGGTTCGGCCACACCCCCTCTGGTTAAGCTCCTTTAATGCTAGCAAGTGTTTATGGTCAGAGACGAGCAAGAAATGTCTTCAACTTAGTTTGAGATCTCTGTCACATGTGTGGGATTTTGGAATTTGAAGGCAATCAGGCTGATGCATTGATTCATTAAAGTCCGGCCTTAGCTAGGTGGATGACAGAAGAGGGGCCATTTTATTTGCACATTTATAGGAGAAATACTTAGCTTATGAGGTAGTGCAGTGCACTGCAGAGGGTTAGAACTTTTACAAATTAGAAATATTTACTAGAATAGAGATCATACTGGGAAATAAATAACAATTTAAAAAATATTTTGCGCAAAATAAGTGACACAGGTGAAATTTCCCCATGCATCAGGAACAGTTACTTTGCAGAAACAAACCTATGTTTTGGGGGTTTGTTGCTGCAAACCAAAAGAGAATGTTACGTAGGCCACTTCAGCATGGTGGTCTGGCCAGGATTCAACAGTAATGAAAATGCATCAACCACCCAAGTGGTCGCACTTTCCTATAAGAGATCTTCACTAGGCAAGCAAGGATCGCTTACTAAATCGACAGGCAAAATGACTCTAACAATATTTATAGTTTAATTAACGTCATCCTACACTTTGCAAATGAGCGGCGGTGCAGAGTCTGTGTACAAAACAAGCAACTGAATGCGTATATGGGTGCTGCCTGGGGAAGTCTGTAGTCAATGGATGAATAGGCAATTCAAGAAGTAATATTGGTAGGTCTGGATTGCAAGTATCATCAGTGGTAACCATACCGATTTCAGAAAACAATCCACTCTAGGAATACAAATGTCCCAAGGGAGCTATGCAGGGTGACTTGAGGAGTCACTGGTTCATGCCCCCATGAAGGGAGGGAACAGGACTGTTGTACCAGCCAAGGAATTTTGTGAAGTGGTGAAGTTTTGGTTGTGTCACGACTCGCTCCCTGCATTCTCGTGCCCACCACCAGGGGGCTAAACTGTGGGACTCTCCAGTATTCTAATAAGCTTCCAGACCCTCCCCCTCATGTACCTACAGACTTCCAGCCATATGGACTCTACTTGGAAATGGCCATTTCTTCCCAATCCATGCCAGGTTTTGTGGAAGCCAGTCTGCTCATGCTTGAAGCCAGCCTGCTCATGTTTGACACTCTGTTACCTAGAATTCCCTGCTCACTGCTTCGTCTCCACCCCTGCAGGCCAAGGATGGGTGGAGGAATTCAGCTCACCTGTGACTGGTTGCTGCTAGCCTGCTCACACCTGATGCATGTGATTACTGTGAGCTCTTTTAAGCCCCAGCTCCCTTCAGGCCAAGGTTGGTCATTGTTGCTGAGTACCGGTGAGACCGACCCTTGTTTCCAGTGCTTCCAGAGCTTTTGATATCCTTGATTCCAGTGTTTCCTGAGCTTTTGACATCCTTGAGTCCAGTGTTTCCTGAGCTTTTGATATCCTTGTTTCCAGTGTTTCCTGAGCTTTTGATATCCTTGTTTCCAGTGTTTCCTGAGCTTTTTGATATCCTTGTTTCCAGTGTTTCCTGAGCTTTAGTTATTCCTTGTTTCTGACCTGGACTCTTGAGCCTCAGCATTCCTTGATCCTGAGCTGCAGCAGTTTCCCTTGTTCCTGAACTAGCACTGCCTGCAGTGCTGCCTTGGCTTTTGAGCTTTTGCTAAATTCTTGTTCTTGCTCCAGCACAGCCTTCAGTGCTACTTTGTTTTCTTGATTGCTGAACCAGCACTATTCTTGTATACCCTTGTAGCCTCCCCTTCTGTATATCCTTTTCCAGTCCCTGCTTTTCTTCCCATTTCCTTGGTTCCAGTTCCTAGTTTGCTGTCTTTGTATTCTACTGTCTTGCTTCTATTACCTTGTATGTTTGTTACTTGCTTTCTGCCAAGTGTGCCCTGTGATTTCTTCCTTTCCTGCTAAGCACTCCTCCTTGCTAGCTCCTTGTCTATTGTGCATGTGTTTAGTTCTACCCCCTTGCTGGTACCACCTTGCGTGTTCCTGTTTGATCATCAGGATCCATGGGCACAGCTGACTACCTAGGTGGTATTTGCTGTTCACTGTGAGTATTGTATTTGAGTGAGTTACATTTATAACATTACCATAGGTATCAGCTCCACAGACCCTGCCTTTGCATGCATATCCTATATGTGGGTATTTGCAGTCAGTATCTGTAGCAGCAATTGTGGGTGGGGAACTTACTGAGCTTCAGTCTTACCGGGTGGAGCTCCTGAGTGCTTTACCCCACATTCCCTTTATTGTTAATGTTGTTTTATATATATATATGTCTTGCACGTCCGTCCTGAGTGTAGTTAGTCTGAATGCTAAATTGCCTCGTGAGTGCCCTTCCTTTCTGAGTCCTAGCCATCTTGTTCACTTGTGCAGTCTTCTCCTTTGGATTCCTTTTCTCTTCTGACTTCCTGTGTGATCCTGGGCAGCGCTGTACTCCTCTTTCTGTTTACGTTTTCTACCCAGTCGCCAGTCCTTGCCTAAGTCCCTGACTGTGTTCCAGACAGTCCCGGACAGTCCCTGACAGGTTGCTGCCCATGTTAAGCAGATTCCTATCAGTGATTTGATGCATGTGGATGGAAAATATGTCCAATGAAGGTTTCGGTGACAGATGGTGTGTTTTCAGGCAACAGATTTAGTCGTAATTGAATAGGCAACAAGACGGAGGGCAGGTTCAGTAGCTTAGATCAACTGGAGCTTGTATACAGCTCAGAAGCAGTTTGATGGAGTGCAGGAGAGTTGGAAGTTTTCGAATATGCTCATTTGCGCAGTTTGCCTCTTTCATCAGTGATGTCATTTGAGATGTCATCAGTGATGTCATCAGTGATGTCACTGACCATGTCATGAGTGATGTAATATGTGACGTCATCAGCAGTGCATTACGGGGGCGCGAGTTATAGTTAGCTCAGCTAACTATAACAGCTGAATTTCTCTAGTTTTGTATGAGTAAAATGTCAGCCTAACTATAACATCCCTGAAACCTATGGTTTTTTTAGTGGTTATCTTAGGTTTTTTAAAAGCTAATTCCTAACTATAACATCCCTGAAACCTCTGATTTTTTTCAGTGAATTTCTAAGGTTTTTTAAATGCTAATTTCTAACCATGCCTACATAGGTAGGAAATGTGCAGAACGAGGAAGAAAGGCGCAGAAAGAAGCAAGAGTAGGGCAGAAAGAGGTGCAGAAAGAGTAAGAAAGGTGCAGATAGAAGCAAGAGAAATGCAGAAAGAGGCAACAGAAGTCCAGAAAGAGGAAGAAAGGTGCAGAAAGAAGCAAGAGAAGTGCAGGAAGAACCAATAGAGGTGCAGAAAGAGGCCTACTTCGACTGTACCTTTCCACAGACTAATACAAAGTAGCCTACTCACTAATCCTTCTCCCAAGATGTTTTAAACCTCACTTTTCTCTTGAAGGTTCACTATTCATCAACTGCTCAGAATGTTAGGCCTACCAAATGTAAAACAGCAATCCTAACCATATCACTGTTGTAAGTCTCACCAAGTTTGTGAAGGTATGCATGCATGTGTCTGTGCTTTTACTTAAAAATAAACATACAAATACTTGAATACCCATGTTTCAAACAGCATACTCTGTAAATTTGTGTACAAGAAGGTGTATGTATTTCTTTCTGCTCATAATACAGGGCACATGGGTATTCAATAGTGTATTTGAGGAGCTCTATAACACCTATAAACATAAGACATGTCTGTCTGTGCAACCGAATGACAGAGCAGAACTGAGAAGATTTGACCACCTATAGGAGAGGCTACCCACTTTTTAAGCTACCATTTTCAGATGCATAACACATGTGAGAATGCATGTACAAGTAGACATATACCTCAGTCACGAGAGCACGCAGACCTTTACACTTGACAGCTTGCACTTCCCATTTGAGTACAGAAAGAGGCAAGAGACGTACAGAATTTATTTATTTATTTATTTTATTTATTTATATAGCGCCTGAATCACCCCCATAGGGGTATCTCTGCGCTTGCAGACGAATAAGAGAGTGCTGATACTGTATGAGATGTCTAGAACAGGAATGTTTTCAAGGATTTTCTAAAATGGAAATGGTCCGTACACTGCCTCAGTGTAAGCGGGAGCGAATTCCAGTTCCGTGGGGCAAGGTAGGAAAAAGTCTTCCCCCCCCGGACCTGGCCTTGTTGATGCGAGGGACTTTAAGAAGGGATTTAGAGCTGGATCGCAGGTCTCTGCAGAAAGAAGCAAGAGAGGTACATAAAGAAGCAAAAGAGATGCAGAAAGAAGCAATAGAGGTGCTGAAAGATACAATAGGGGTGCAGAAAGAGGCAAGAGAAGTACTGAAAGAAGCAAGAGAGGTACAGAAAGAGGCAAGAAAAGTGCAGAAAGAAGGAACAGAAATGTAGACAGAGGCAAGAGAAGTACAGAAACGAGCAACAGAGGTGCAGAAAGACGCAAGAGGTATATAGAAAAAGGCAAGAGAAGAGCAGAAAGAAGCAACAGAGGTGCAGAACGAGACAAGAGAGGTGCAGAAACAGGCAATAGAGGTACAGAAAAAGGCAAGAGAGGTGTAGAAAGAAGGAACAGAAATGCAGAAAGAGGCAAGAGAAGTGCAGAAAGAAGGAACAGATGCAGAAAGAGGCAAGAGAAGTGCAGAAAAAGGCAAGAGAGGTGAACAAAGAGACAAGTGAGGTGCAGAAAGAGGCAAGAGAGGTGCAGAAAGAGGCAAGAGAGGTGCAGAAAGAAATGAGAGGTACAGAAAGAGGGAAGAGGGGTACAGAAAGACTGAAGAGGGGTGCAGAAAGAGGCAAGAGGGGTGCAGAAAGAGGCAAGAGGGGTGCAGAAAAAGGCAAGAGGGGTGCAGAAAGAAGCAAGAGAGCTACAGAAAGAAGCAAGAGAAGTGCAGAAAGAAGCAACAGGGGTACAGAACGGCAAGAGGGGTGCAGAAAGAGGCAACAGAGGTGCAGAAAGAAGCAACAGAGGTGCAGAAGGAAGCAAGAGAACTGCAAAAACAGGCAAGAGAGTTGCAGAAACAGGCAAGAGAGGTGCATAAAGAGGGAACAGGGTGGCAGAAAGAGGCGAGAGGATGCAGAAAGAGGGAAGAGGGGTACAGAAAGAGGTAAGAGGGGTACAGAAAGAAGCAAGAGAGGTGCAGAAAGAAGCAAGAGAAGTGCAGAAAGAACCAACAGGGGTGCAGAAAGAAGCAACAGAAATGTAGAAACAGGCAACAGAAGTGCAGAAAGAAGGAAGAGAAATGCAGAAAGAGGCTAGAGAAGTGCAGAAAGAAGCAACAGAAATGCAAAAAGAGGCAAGAGAAGTACAGAAAAAAGCAATAGAGGTGTAGAAAGAGGCAAGAGAAGTGCAGAAAGAGGCAAGAGAGGTACAGAAATAGGCAAGGAAGGTGCAGAAAGAGGAAACGGGCGCAGAAAGAGGGAAGAGAGGTACAGAAAGAAGCAAGAGGGGTGCAGAAAGAGGAAAGAGGGGTACAGAAAGAAGCAAGAGAGGTACAGAAGGAGGCAAGAGAACTGCAGAAACAGGCAAGAGAGTTGCAGAAACAGGCAAGATTGGTGCATAAAGAGGGCAGAGGGGTGCAGAAAGAAGCAAGAGAGGTGCAGAAAGGAGCAAGAGAAGTGCAGAAAGAAGCAACAGGGGTGCAGAAAGGCAAGAGGGGTGCAGAAAGAGGCAACAGAGGTGCAGAAAGAAGCAACAGAGGTGCAGAAGGAGGAAAGAGAACTGCAGAAACAGGCAAGAAAGTTGCAGAAACAGGCAAGAGAGGTGCATAAAGAGGGAAAAGGGCTGCAGAAAGAGGCAAGAGGGGTGCAGAAAGAACCGAGAGAGGTGCAGAAAGGAGCAAGAGAAGTGCAGAAAGAACCAACAGGGGTGCAGAAAGAGGCCAGAGAAGTGCAGAAAGAAGCAACAGAAATGTAGAAAGAGGCAAGAGAAGTGCAGAAAGAAGGAACAGAAAGAGGATAGAGAAGTGCAGAAAGAAGCAACAGAAATGCAGAAAGAGGCAGGAGAAGTGCATAAAGAAACAACAGAGGTGCAGAAAGACGCAAGAGGGGTGCATAAAGAAGCAAGAGAAGTGCTGAAAGAAGCAAGAGAGGTACAGAAAGAGGCAAGAAAAGTGCAGAAAGAAGGAATAGAAATGCAGAAAGAGGCAAGAGAAGTACAGAAACGAGCAATAGAGGTGCAGAAAGAGGAAAGAGGGGTGCAGAAAGAGGCAAGAGAAGAGCAGAAAGAAGCAACAGAGGAGCAGAAAGAGGCAAGAGAAGTGCAGAAACAGGCAATAGAGGTGCAGAAACAGGCAAGAGAGGTGTAGAAAGAAGGAACAGAAATGCAGAAAGAGGCAACAAAAGTGCAGAACGAAGGAACAGAAATGCAGAAAGAGGCAAGAGAGGTGCACAAAGAGACAAGAGACATGCAGAAAGAGGGAAGACGGGTGCAGAAAGAGGCAACGGGGTGCAGAAAGAAGCAATAGAGGTGCAGAAAGAGGCAACAGGGGTGCAGAAAGAAGCAAGAGAAGTGCAGAAAGAAGCAACAGAGCTGCAGAAAGAGGCAAGAGAAGTGCTGAAAGAAGCAACAGAGGTGCAGAAAGAAGCAAGAGAAGTGATGAAAGAGACGAGAGTTGCAGAAAGAAGTGAGTGACGTGCAGAAAGAGGCAAGAGAAGTGCAGAAAGAAGCAACAGAGGTGCAGAAAGAGGCAAGAGAAGTGCAGAAAGAGGCAGGAGAGGTGCAGACAGAACCAACAGAGGTGCAGACAGAACCAACAGAGGTGCAGACAGACCCAACAGAGGTACAGAAAGAGGCATGTTAAGTGCAGAAAGAAGCAATAGAGGTGCAGAAAGAGGCAACAGGGGTGTAGAAAGAAGCAAGAGAAGTGCAGAAAGAAGCAACAGAGCTGCAGAAAAAGGCAAGAGAAGTGCAGAAAGAGGCAAGAGAGGTGCAGAAACAGGCAAGAGAGGTACAGAAAGAGGAACGGGCACAGAAAGAGGGAAGAGAGGTGCAGACAGAAAGAGGGAAGAGAGGTGCAGAAAGAGGGAAGAGAGGTGCAGAAAGAGGCAAGAGAGGTGCAGAAAGAGGCAAGAGAGGTGCAGAAAGAAGCAAGAGGGGTGCAGAAAGAAGCAAGTGAGATGCAGAAAGAGACAACAGAGGTGCAGAAAGAGGCAGAGATGCAGGAAGAAGCAAGAGAAGAGATGAAAGAGATGAGAGTTGCAGAAAGAAGCGAGTGACGTGCAGAAAGAGGCAAGAGAAGTGTAGAAAGAAGCAACAGAGGTGCCGAAAGAGGCAAGAGGAGTGCAGAAAGAGGCAGGAGAGGTGCAGACAGAACCAACAGAGGTGCAGACAGAACCAACAGAGGTGCAGACAAAACCAACAGAGGTGCAGAAAGAGGCAAGAGGGGTGCAGAAAGAGGCAATTTAAGTGCAGAAAGAAGCAACAGAGGTGCAGAAGGATACAAGAGAACTGCAGAAAGAGACAGGAGAGGTGCAGAAAGAGGGAACAGGGGTAGAGGCAAGAGAGGTGCAGAAAGAGGGAAGAGGGATGCTGAAAGAGGCAAGAGGGGTACAGAAAGAAGCAAGAGAGGTGCAGAAAGAAGCAAGAAAAGTCCAGAAAGAAGCAACAGAGGTGCAGAAAGAGGCAAGTTGGGTGCAGAAAGATGCAAGAGAAGTGCAGAAAGAAACAACAGAAATGTAGAAAGAGGCAAGAGGCAAGAGAAGTGCATAAAGAAGCAACAGAAAGAAGCAACAGAGGTGCAGACAGAAGCAACAGAGGTGCCGAAAGAGGCAAGAGGGGTGCAGAAAGAGGCAAGAGAAGTGCAGAAAGAAGCAACAGAAGTGCAAAAAGAAGCAACAGAAGTGCAGAAAGAAGCAACAGAAAAGTAGAAAGAGGCAAGAGAAGTGCAGAAAGAAGCAACAGAGATGCAGAAACAGGCAAAAGAGGTGCAGAAAGAGGGATCAAGGGTGCAGAAAAAGGCAGGAGAGGTGGAGAAAGAGGCAAGAGGGGTGCAGAAAGAGGCAAGAGAAGTGCAGAAAGAAGCAACAGAGGTGCAGAAAGAGGCAAGAGAATTGCAGAAAGGCAAGAGAGGTGCAGAAAGAGGCAAGAGAGTTGCAAAAAGAGGGAAGAGGGGTGCACAAAGAGGCAAGAGGGGTGCAGAAAGAAGCACAGGAGGTGCAGAAAGAAACAAGAGAAGTGCAGAAAGAAGCAACAGAGGTGCAGACAGAAGCAACAGAGGTGCCGAAAGAGGCAAGAGGGGTACAGAAAGAGGCAAGAGAAGTGTAGAAAGAAGCAACAGAAGTGCAGAAAGACGCAACAGAAGTGCAGAAAGAAGCAACAGAAAAGTAGGAAGATGCTAGAGAAGTGCAGAAAAAAGCAACAAAGGTGCAGAAAGAGGCAAGAAAAGTTCAGAGAGAGGAAAGAGAGGTGCAGAAACAGGCAAGAGAGGTGTAGAAAGTGAACAGGGGTGCAGAAAGAGGGAAGAGAGGTCCAGAAAGAGGCAATAGAGATGCAGAAAGAGGCAAGAGGGGTGCAGAAATAAGCAAGTGAGGTGCGGAAAGAGGCAACAAAGGTGCAGAAAGAGGCAAGAGAGGTGCAGAAACAAGCAAGAGAAGTGCAGAAAGAGGCAAGAGAAGTGCAGAAAGAAGCAACAGAAATGCAGAAAGAGGCAAGAGAGGTGCAGAAAGAGGCAAGAGAGGTACAGAAAGAGGCAAGAGAGGTGCTAAAAGATGCAAGAGAGGTGCAGAAACAGGCAAGAGAGGTGCAAAAAGGGGGAACAGGGGTGCAGAAAAAGGCAAGAGGAGTGCAGAAAGAGGCAGGAGGGGTGCAGAAAGAGGCAAGAGAAGTGCAGAAAGAAGCAAGAGAGGTGCAGAAAGAGGCAAGAGAACTGCAGAAAGAGGCAAGAGAGGTACAGAAAGATGGAAGAGGGGCATAGAAAGAGGCAAGAGGGATGCAGAAAGAAGCAAGAGAGGTGCAGAAAGAAGCAAGAGAAGTGCAGAAAGAAACAACAGAAATGTAGAAAGAGGCAAGAAGTGCAGAAAGAAGCAACAGAAATGCAGAAAGAGGCAAGAGAAGTGCAGAAAGAAGCAATAGAGGTACAGAAAGGGACAAGAGAAGTGCAGAAAGAGGCAAGAGAGGTGCATAAACAGGCAAGAGAGGTACAGAAAGAGGGAACACGTATAGAAAGAGGCAAGAGGTGCAGAAAGAGGGGAGAGGGGTGCAGAAAGAAGCAAGTGAGGTGCAGAAAGAAGCAAGTGAGGTGCAGAAAGAAGCAAGTGAGGTGCAGAAAGAGGCAACAGAGGTGCAGAAAGAGGCAACAGTTGCAGAAAGAGGCAAGAGGTGCAGAAACAGGAAAGAGAGGTGCAGAAAGAGGCAAGAGAGGCGCAGAAAGAAGCAAGAGTGGCTTGCACACCATTAGTACCAATTTAATACCCACATTTAGCAATAAGTAACAGGTGACCATTCTAGGTTTGCAAAGGGCCTTCCACCACGCTGTAACACTTGTTGCTGCATTTTTGGTAGCGTTTGAGCAGTTTGAGCTAGAAACAAGTTTTTTTTGGTTCAAATCTGCAGATTATGCAGCAGATGATGGATTATGTGGCAAATGCGGAAAATGTATAATCAGGCGAAAATTGGTGTAGCCGAACAGTCGCATAATTCCAGTGGCCCTGCTCATACCTCTGACTAGGTCCAGAAGTGCTCCTCGGTGGTTCCTTCTTTTTTTGTCTCATTGAGTTTATAGTTTAGCTTCTATGGAAACGAGGAAGACTAAACCTGAGGTTACCACTCCACAGCACAGACTACCATACCAAATAATTACTCTTCATAACAAATAATCACACTCTACATAATTCTTATACACTAAATACCACATACTTTCTATCCACATAATTTCACTGCACAACATACCACATAATTCCACTACACACAACGTACATCCACTCCACTCCAAAAAACATTAGTAAAAAACTTTTACATTTACAACACCAATAGTTCTAACTCTCGTAAATGCAAGACCTATTACATTGCAAATGCTTCTTTAACTAGTAGTCACGTTTGCAGAGTGGTGGAGAAAGGGGCTGGGACCTCCGACCAGCACTCAGGAATTCCACTGCGTAGGACTTACAGAAGGTACCAGGAGGGCCTCTTGGCCCCCAAAGTCCCTCAGGAGTAAAGTGGACTTCATCCCCAACCAGTAGTGTGCCAGGAGGCGCGTTTGCAGAGTGGTGGAGAAAGGGGGGCATGGTGTCTGAAGACCTCTTAGCAGTCCCACTGTGTGGGACTTACTGGAGGTAACAGGAGGGGTAGTTGGCCCCATAGAACATCCTTGGGGGCCAACTACCCCTCCTATTACCTCCAGTAAGTCCCACACAGCAGGAGTGCTACGTTCTCATAGCAGGCCACGATCTCTTTGCCCACCGCTCTGCAAATGCACTCCCTGGTGCGCTCTTGGATGGGGATTGAAGTCCCCTTTGCTGCTGGGGGTCCTTAGGGGCCAACTAGCCTACCTCTTACCTCCACTAAGCCCCACACAGTGGGATTGCTGAGAGGTGGACATGGGCCACACCCCCTTTCTCCACCACTCTGCAAACACGCCTCCTGCTGCGCTCTTGGTAGGGGGATGCAGTCCCCTTGCCTCCTGAGGGTCCCTCGGGGCCAACTAGCCCTCCTGTTACCTCCAGTAAGCCCCACACAGCTGGATTGCTGAGAGTGGTCAGAGGCCACGCCCCTTTCTACACCACTCTGCAAACGCACCTCTTGGCACACTGCTGCTTGGGGGATGAAGTCCACTTTAGGCCTCAGGACACAAGGGGACCTCATCGCCCCACCAGCAGTGCGCCAAGAGGCACGTTTGCAGAGTGTTGTAAAAAGGGGCATAGCCTCGGACCACCTCTCAGCAATCCCACTGTGTGGGGTTTACTGGAGGTACCTGTTGGGCTCGTTGGCCCCTAAGGACCCTCAGTACCAACGGGGACTTCATTCCCCAACCCACAGCTCGCCAGGAGGCGCATTTGCAGAGTCCTGCATTGAGGGGCGGGGTCTCCTGCTAATTACAGTTTCTTTTTTTTATTATTTTAGGAAGGAGGGCTGGGTGGCCCCCCTTCCCTTGACTCTTTTGGGCCCCGGGGCCTGAGCCATTTTTTTAATAAAATACAAAGGGAGGGAGGCGTGCGGCCCACCTCCTGAGGCTGATTACGGCCCCGGGTACCACATCCCCCGGGGCTAGGCCTTTGTTTATAATTTTTTTATAAAGGGGAGGGGGGTTGTGCAGCCCCCCTCCCCAGGCTGATTTTGGCCCGGGGTCCCCATCCCCTGGGGCCCGGCCTTTTTTTATTTTAAAAAAAATGCTTTAAGGAAGGGGGGGCAGCGTGGCCCTCCTTCCCTGGGCCAGTTTTGGCCCCAGGGACCCCATCCCCCGGGGCCTGCCCTCTATTTTTTTTTTAATTAGAGGGGGGGCACGCGGCCCCCTCCCTGAGGCCGATGTAGCCCTGGGTACCCCATCCCCCAGGGCTTGGCCTCTTCGTGGGGACCGCAGGGGGAGCCCCAATGTCCCCGCGAGCCAGCATTGCTTTTGGGCAAAGGGAGCTGCTGACATGCTGCTCCCTTTGCCCAAAAGCAATTCTGCTTCGCTTCGCTTCATGGAAGCGAGAGCAGATTTTCTGCTCTCGCTTCCATGAAGCGAAGCAGAAGTTTGCTATGGCAGGGTGGGAGCAGTACTCCCGGCCTGCCATAGCAAACTGCAATGTCCCTGGGGTGAGCACCCGGGGACATTGCTGGAGCCAGCCCCTCAGGGCCATCTAGGGCTCCTGGAGGGCATCAAGTTTAAAGCCCCAGGGAGGTGGTGGTCCCCGGGGCCTGCAACGGTCCCCCGCCCTTAATTTATGTATGTCCCCGGAGCTTGGGGGGGCCAGCGAGGCCCCCCACCCACAATTAAGCAATGCCCTGGGGAGGTGGTGGTCCCCGGGGCAGCGTGGGGGGCAGGAGCCTCCCCCACGCATTTTTAATAATAAGCCCTGGGGAGGTGGCGGTCCCCGGGACTGCGGAGGGGGGCGCGTGCCTCCCCGAATTTTATAAAAAAAAGCCCAGGGGAGGTGGCAGTCCCTGGGGCTGCGGGGTCCCCCGTGGACCCCGCATAATAATTAAGCATTGCCCCCGGGACCTGGCCCACCCAGGGGTTTAAAAGAAACGAGGCGCGGGAGACCGCGCTTAACTTTTTAAAAACGTTTTGGCGGTATTCGCGCACCCTTTGCGAATCCCGCCCAAATTATTATTTTTTTAATGCTTTTTTGGGCCCTCGGGGTCCCTTTGGTACCCCTTGAGCAGGCCTAGGGGGTCAGGGTGTTTCTACCCTGCCCCCTGTTTTTTTTTTTTTAAACCTTTTTTCTTGTGACTCGGTTCAACCGAGTCACAAGATGGCTGCCAACACTTCCTGGTTTGAAGTGTTGGCAGCCAAACAGGAGTCAGCTCGTGATCGGGAGGGTTCGCAGATCCACCGAGGTCACCAGATATCCATATTTATTTATGTATGAATTTCTCAGGAACTACTGAACGGATTTACACTATTTAAAGCAAAGAGTGCATTCTGCACCAACAGCTACCTCTTTGCCAAATTTGGTGTCATTCCGTTCAGCAGTTCAGGCTGTAGCTGGGACAAAAGTTTCCTATGGAAATTAACATGGAGAAAACACGTTTTGGGACCCCTTTTTTTTCCCGGCCCCTGCCTGACGAATCACCCCAAAACTTTCAAGACAGGAGCTGACCGAAGAACCCCATTAGTTTTGAAACTTTCGCAAAGATTCGTCAAATGGCGCCAAAGATATTGCCAAAAGAAAAAATTATTTTTGAATAGAAACAAGGACCTAACTAGAACTACCTACTGGCGACTGCCAGTAGGTAAAATATATATATATATATATATATATATATACACACACACCCAGTGGCTGTTGCCACTGGGTAGATAGATAGGACCACCTTTCCATAAGAAATTGCTTTTTGGTTTGCTAATAGGTGGTGTGCCATTTGATGACTCCTCACAATTTTTTTTCTCAAAGTCCCATCTACCTCTGCTCCTTCCTGAAAGGTTTCAGGGTGATCCGTCAACCGGGGGGCTAGAAAAAGGTGGGGTCCCCAAACATGTTTTCCCCACGCAATTTACCATAGAAAAACTGAACAGCGATACTCCATAAACGACTAAACGTAATTACACCAAGTTAGGCAGAAAGCTAGATCTTTACAGAGAAAGCGTGTTTTTTATGATTTGGTGTAAATCTGTTTAGCAGTTTTTGAGAAATTAAGTTTCAAACTTTATAGATAGCTGGACAGTTTGGTACACAGGAGTCTCACAAGATTCCTGCAGGCACGCAGCTTCAAAGAATTGGGTGGTCTGATTGGCCTGTTTAATTTTTGTCTAAGCATAGTCTTGAAGATGGTCTCATTTATTAATTAGCCCAGAGACTGAAATGTTGACATGTTTCAATTATTTTCCTCTTCGTAAGCTTCGACCGCATTGTTTTCATCTGTGGATTTAATTACCAACGGATAACTCACTACAGTGGACTCTGTTTGGGCAAGAGTGAACCAGCATTCATTTGACTCTAGTCAGAGAACAGTATGTAAAGAACTTTTTAGGGTCATTTGAGTTTTGTATGCTAGAAAACATGACCCCGTCATCATTTATTGATTAGAGATTGGCTACGCAATATAACTGGTTGTAATTTTTGGGAAAGTAGTAAACTATTTTATTTTACATGCACGCCTCTGTATATATTTCCTTATTTAGTTTTTCTAATACGCAATGAGATCAAACAATGTAAGTGCTTAGTTTTGTGTTAAAAACCTTGTTGTCTAAAAATATGTCTGTTGAAGATTCCTTTGTCTGCATTACTGTTGCGGTATACATAGATCCAAGCTCTCATTGGGCTATTGGGTTGCCCTTTACTACCTTTAATTGTAAAGCAATAAGGATTCATTAATAGTCTGTGGTTCCAAACATTGGAATTCGTATGTCTCTTGCAGAGAACTCTTTGTACCTCATGCATACTCATATATACATATCATGTGTAACATTATCTTGATAAGAGAATCCTTCCTGTTCTGTGGGATCACCCTCATGCTACTGCAACAGTTACTTTAGAAAAGCCCACAGTCAAATGTTCAAAATAGGGCAAACATGGTTTTCATAATTTAATTTTCAAAATACTTCTCTGTATTCATAAATATCCTTCAATAAACTCTCAAAGAGGCAAATGTTTTTGCAAAAGGAAATCCTGAATATAAATAGCAAGGCCATGTTTGCAGTAACACTAACACGATTGCCTAGTAGGCACTCCATAAAGCACGAGGAATGTTATTCCCAATAATTCAAGAAGGCTGCCGCCTTCTCCCTACAATCTGAGAGGTCCAGAACTGTTGCAAACTGTAGTTTATCATCAGGGCACCATTGTGTTGATCACACACACACAAAGCCTCACTCCAAACATTGCAATCACTGTGCACCCTGCCAGTCTTTCCTTCTCTGAAATGGACCAGGTGCGAGCAGGTTTGGAGTATTGCGTCATCACACCCACTGACCCATAAGCTGTAAGACATGCCTCCTGAAAGCTAAAGTCATGCTTTCCTTCCTTTTGCACCATTTTTCATCTTGCTTAGTACTTTTTACTCTTCCCATTATATGTTGTCTGCATGGGAATTGTCCTGGTTTATTCAAGGTAAACTGGTGGCTCCTGTTCCATTCCATTAAACTGATTGCTTATTTTCCCAACTCTTTCTTTGTTTCTTCAAGCTGATTGCATACAGCTTTCTGTTTACGCAGGCTCTCTTTTTTTTTTTTGTTTAGTTTCTTTATTCATATTTTTTGGGATAAACAGAGGGTACAACACATGTAAATACAATCTGTGTTCATAACATGAGCTGCAATGCCAACTCGACAGCTGGTCAGAAGATAAAGGGTGCATATTTACCATTGTGCCGCTGTGGGAAGTAATGAGGTAATGTTATTGCGGGCCTATTTAAAAAGGTCCACGTGTGCGGTGACAGGGTAAGACTATGTCCATTAATGGCCTGAACATGACGTAGTTGTGCATACGGTTTGGGGAGGTTAACTAGGGGAGTTAGAATATACAAGAGTACAATCTACATGCCTAGCGATTTGGTAGCAGTTTGTGCCCATTCCTAGAACCCTGGCAGCCAGCATCCCACCTTCATGAGGAGTGCACGTAGTGTTGAGCAAGTCAGCCTAGTTAGGGGTGTTAGTTATTGATGTCTGTGTAGGGCCAGCCCTGGTTGCTGCATGCACTGTATGTGTTTCCGAGATGGGGGAGCAGTACCCCTGTCAAGGTTTTTGAGAATCCATAAGCATTACATCCCAGGCGGATGCCAGTGGGATTTTGCGCAGGCCCAGAGCATCTTCTCGCCTCAGCACTACACTCTCTGTCCGCGCCCAGTTTGTAAAGGAGCAGTGCCACGCTTCCCAGGATGGAGGCTCTGGGTTTTTCCATCGCCTGATGACCAGCCGCTTGGTGATAATCAGGCCCAGATCTATGAAGCACGATGACGCCTTGCATTGTTTGGGTCTACGGTATAGGCCTAGATGCAAATCTCCCAAGTGTTTGCCACTGTGCATTCACTGCAATCTGAGAGATGAATGGTGACCATTCGCCAGTAGGTGGCCAAAGCAGCGCAACCCCACAACATGTGAATTAGATCAGCACTCACAAGCTGACAGCGGGGACTTGGGCGTCCGTGCGGCGAAAATATCTGTTTATGTTTTTTCCGGTGTAAGATATGCCCTGTGGATTATATAGAGCTGTATGCAGCAGAATAGAACATTTCTAGGTACGTGAAACCAGCCCCTGTAGAACGTTCTCCCATTCCTCGTCGGTGCTGGGACGTTGTAAGGCAACATTCCAGTGACTCCTGAGTGAAGTCAGTCGGTGTGCTGTGTGTACGCAGTGAGTCAGCAAACCACTTAATAAGGTGCCTCCCCGTGCCCAAGTCTGAATGTATTGGATAGTGTGACGGATTGCCAGTTCCCGCGATATATCGCCCCATCGCGCCCTCAGCTCCGCGATCAGGGAGGCATGAAGCAGAAACTGTCCCTGAGGGAGCCCATGATGTCGCCAGCACCATAAATGTTAACCGCTGCCCGTCTCTGTAAAGTTCGCCTAGTGTCTGCAGTCCCGCTGTTTCCCAGGTGGGAAGATACGGACTCGTGATGCACTTCCGGCCTCTCGGTGTGCCCAGAAGGGGCAAGGCAGGCACATACGGGGTGTAATCTCTAGTGAGGAATAAAGCACGCTTAAAGCACCTGTGGGTCACCGCTAGCATTAGCTGCTCTGGAGTTTCGCCCCGGCTCCCTCGGTGGAACAGGCGGAGGATGGACGAGCTCGACCAGGCCGGATAGTGCGTGGCCGTGTCTTCTGTGTATTGCCCGCTTACCCATCTAGCCACCCACCGGAGTTGCTCTGCCAGATAGTAGTGTTCTATGTGGGGTACTGCGAGGCCTCCCTGATCCACCGGTAGATACAACTTGGACAGCGCAACACGGCAGCGAGAACCTTTCCAAATGAATTCACGCATCATACTCCCAAACGAGCGGAACACTGGGGGGCGGATATAGATCAGCAAGTTCGCAAAGGAGTATAAACGCCTGGGCAGCACCACCATCTTCAGCAGGGCAATACGCCCCATAACTGTCAGAGGCAGGCTCCGCCAGAAGGACATCTGCGATCGTATGGCAGATATCGCACGTGTGACATTGCCGTCCAGCAGGTCAGTAGGTTGGTGATAGACCCTGACTCCAAGGTAGAGAAAAACGGCAGGGTGCCATTGAACCCTCTGACCAGCAATGGTTAGGCCAGGGTCAGCGGCGGAGGGGTGAAATGGGTACAGGCATGATTTAGCCCAGTTAACTCAGAGGCCGGATATTGGTGCAAATTCTGTGAGTGTTTTAGCAACGTTTTCCCGCGGAGCCTTAATAACCCTGACATAAAGTATTAGGTCATCCGCATAAAATGACATGGTATGCATTTCATCTCCGAGCAGTATCCCCCACTCTATTCCTTCACTCCGAAGAGCCCCCACTAATGTCTCCATGGCCAAAAAAACAGGAGCAGTGACATAGGGCAGCCCTGCCTAGTTCTGCGCTCAATGGGCACTGGGCTGGACAAGTAGGGGTCTGTTTTCACTCTTGCCTTGGGTAGGGTGTATAAAAGTTTTACCAGGCGGAGATAGTGAGTGCCCAGGCCACATCTGGAAAGTCCAGTGAATAAATATTCCCATTCCAGCATATCGAACGCTTTCTCCAAGTCCAGAAGCAGTCACTCTGAGTGCGGCCACATCATTGGAGAATACCTGGCCACTTGGAAGAAGCGGCGCAAGTTTAGGGATGTGCTGCGAGACGGGACGAACCCATTTTGGTCAGCGTGGACCAATGTAGGGACCGGGGGGCCCAACCGTTCCGCTAGTATTTTCGCTAGGATTTTGAAATCGGTATTAAGTAGAGTCAGGGGGTGATATGAACCCAGTAGTTCTGAGTCCCAGTCTGGCTTTGGCAAGAAGACTAAGAGGGATTCAGGTAGTGATGGTGGAAGCTTAGACACCTCTTGCGAGGCTTCATAAAGGGCTAGTAAATGAGGACAGGTCTGTGGCATATGCTTTGTAGTATTCAGCCGGCAGGCCATCTGGGCCAGGGGCTTCCCAGTGGAAAAAGTTCTGATGGCCTCTTGCACTTCAAAGAGAGAGAACCGCTCGTCTAATTCATCCCGTTGCTGCGATGTGATGGCGGGTAGAGGGAGGGGAGAGAGGAAACCATCTAAGTTGGTTTTTTCCGCACCAGTGCATGAGCCATATAGGGCTGCATAGTGCTCCACAAACTCAGCATGGATATCCGTCTGAGTATGAAGTAGATGGCCGAGACTCGAGCGCAACCCGAGGACTTGCCGATGTGGTTGCTTGTATACGCAGGCTCTCTTACTGAGCCTTGCTATATTGTTTGACCTGCTCCCTCCCTCTGATTCATCCACCTTTCCTCTCCTAGTTATCCATTCACTGTTATATTACTTAATGTTATGTTACCATTTATTTGTATTGCATCTATATGCAGATGTTCATTGATGCTTTAGGAAGATTTAACTTTAAAATCTAACAGTGATCAGGGAAAAAGGCCAAAAGATACAATGGCAGGTTTTCAGAATCAGAGCAATATGTTTCTGCCTGTAAATGGAGAAGGAGAGAGTTCAACAGTTTGGCTGCCTCCATAGTAAAAGCACAGTATGTGGAGGTGATCATTCTTGTCCTACTGGTGGCAAGCAAGAGTTTGATTGCATATCTCATGGAGTGTGACAGTTGACAGAAGGAACATGTATTGGCCAGAAAGGAGGGAGAAATGAGGTCTGGTTTTAATTTTCAGGAAACTTGCAACAGACAGCATTTATAACGCAGTCTTTACCACACATTCCATTACAACGCAGGCGCTACTACTCATGCATCTTTAACACGCATGCCTTTACCCTGCATATTTTTACCACGACTATGCCTTTACAATGAAAATATAAGTATTTTGCAGGTAAGTATATTATATTACTATAACTAGTCAACCACAGGTCCATAGACCAACGCTTAATTCTGATACCCTAAGACCAGGCAGTAGAAACGGAAACACTGCCTTTACTCCAGTTAGTAAAAGAGAGAGGGGTTATTCAAGGGAGAGGAATTGTCCAAATAACCATCCCAAGACCAGGTTCCGATTGGCGATGACTATCGTCCCCAAATTGTTAGATCCTATGAACTTTGAAGACTGCATTGAGGGTAGTGACTGTCTTTCTATTTGTCCCCTTGCTCATGAAAACCACGTTCCATTGATAACTTCACTAATGGGCTCTTTTGAGCCCGAGGACCACCACCTGCTCAGGGCTTTCATAGTATAATGGAGGGGGACCGTGCAGACCCCCTCCTGGGCCCCAGGGGCAACCACCAACTCCCCAGGACCTATAATATAATTGAAGCTGGGAGGAGGCATTGTGGCCCCCCTCCTGGGCCATATACGGCCCCGGGGACCACCACCTCCCCGGGGCCAGGTCCTGCTATGTCCCAGGGTGCCCACCCCTGGGACATAGCTGTTTGCTTTGACTTGGCAGGAGCTTTGGCAGCTCCTGCCAAGTCAGAGAAAACATGAATTCCGCTCTCGTCAAGCAAGAGCTGTGAAACTGCTCCCGCTTGCTGAGAGCGGGCAGGGAAACAGACGAAATGATTGCTCTCACATACAGGAAACTGCATGTTTAGCAGTTCCTTGTGTGTGAGAGCAATGCTGGCTCCCACAGGAGTCGGGAAGCCGGCTGGATCTGCAGGGGCCTTGAGGCTCCCCACAGTCCCTGGGGGAAAAGAGGAGGAGAAAAAATAATGGTGAGAAATGAGCAGAAAGAGGCAGAATAAACGTCAGAAACGAGTAGAAAGATGCAGAATAAAGGTCAGAAACTAGCAGAAAGAGGCAAAATAAAGGTGAGAAACGAGCACAAAGAGGCAGAATAAAGGTCAGAAACTACCAGAAAGAAGCAAAATAAAGATCAGAAACAAGCAGAAAGAGGCAGAATAAAGATGTGAAACGATCAGAAAGAAGCAGAATAAAGTTGTGAAACAGACAGAAAGAGGCAAAATAGAGATCAGAAATGAGCAGAAAGAGGCAAAATAAACATCAGAAATGAGCAGAAAGAAGCAAAATAGAGACCAGAAATGAGCAGAAAGAAGCAAAATACAGATACATATAAGAAACCAGCAGAAACAGGCAAAATAAAGGTCAGAAATTAGCAGATAGAGGCAAAATAAAAGTCAGAAGGGGGGCGTGGCCTGGCGCGTGAAGATGGCGGACGCGCTCTAAGCGAGCTCCCAGCAGTCAGCATGTTATCCATCCATTATCCTGCCCACCATGCCGACTAGGACGACAGTTACACTATCTATGATCCCGAGGTCGGGACGGTAGCGGTCAGAGGGAGCCCCGGCAATGTGGACTACCGGAGGGGGTGCGGTGTGTCGATCGGCCTGGTTCCATGCTTTGGGCGTGCGTGGCATGTGGCACCATTGTCGTGGGTGCAGCCCCGCTGGGCCAGGCTATGGCGCCCCAGAGACCTAGCTGTCCCTCGGATTCAGGCCTGCGGTGAGTGGGGTTGCTTGTGCCGGCCTGCTGTGGAAGGAGGATAGAACGGTCCGCAGAGGAATCTGAGGTAGCCGGGCCTTGTGATCTGGCCGATCCGGCTCCCAGCAGCATAGAGGAGGAGTCACCTACCGTGATGTGGTGCTCCGGAGGCCTTTGGAGCCTCTTGGCCCGGGGCCCGCAGTGAAGGGGAGTGCAGACCGGAGCCCACTGTGAAAATCGAGTGGGTCGGCTGCGGCGTCCACAGTGGTCACTGGTGGCAGTCAAGCCCGCGGAGTCGGCGATTGTGCTGCAGTGGGTCTGCCTGGCTGAGGACATGTGGGCGCGGCTGGTGGGCATGACCCCTCCATTCCTTCCTCCCTCTGGAATTCTTGGCCCCCTGCGGGCATGCCGGCTAAGCCCCCGGCAATTGTGTGGTATGCCAGGGGTCGGTTTCCGCGGCCTTCCTCCCCTCACCTCTATTGATATCTCCCCCTTAATGGCCATGGACACAGTTGAGTGAGGACCATTTGAGCCGGACACTGGCCACTGGCAGTGGTGCAGGGGCCAGGTTGCAATAGACTTACGCTGATCCATCGAAGGCTTATTTGGTGGCGGAGGGGATAGCCACTGTTGGTGTGGTCATTCCAGTGTATGGCTCCTCCCCTCTGGCCTAGTCTCCTCATTCTGTGCGCCGGTGGCAACGTAGGCAACCGAATGCATTTCACAGGGTGGTGCTCCATTAGGTGGTACCACACCGTGGTCCGTGCTCGGTTGCAGAAGTGGCCAGGCTAGGTCCTGGTGCGGTTTGCTGCTGGGGTGGACTGGCCCTGCTGAGGGGTCGAGGGTCTGCTGCCACCGTGCGCCTTGGGCTCCCGGAGTGGGAGGCAGCCTGTCTTCTTTGGGCCAACGAAGATGCCCCCTGGCGGTCTGGAGTGCATGCCCCTTCATGATGTCCAAAGATAAGTCAACATCGGCGCCAGCTAAACAGAGCACTATGGACCAATACACGAGTGCTAATCGCAGGAGCGCCGCATGTGAAATCCCCGTCGCAGTGTCCCAACAATGCTGTGCTGCTTGTGGCCATCACTCAGTCCAGAGAGGCATTGGATGCTAAGATTAGGGCGGTGGGCTCTGATGGGACACTGTTGCGCCAGGATCTACGGAAAGCGGTGGACCGCATTACAGAGGCAGAAACTAGAATCTCTGGGGTCGAGGACTTGGTGGGAACCCTACAACAGAAAGTCGCCACCTTAACGACCACAACCAGGGAGCTGGCAATACGGGTTGAAGACGCAGAGGGCCGCGCACACCGGAACAACTTGTAATTCGTGGGCTTCCCAGAGGGCTGTGAGAGCTTCTCCATGGAAAAATTCCTGACACAGTGGTTAAAATCAGTGGTCTTACTGGAGAGCCTGTCGTCTTGTTTTGTGATTGAAAGAGCCCACCGGGCCCTGGTGAAAAAAAACCCCGCCTTGTGCGTGGCCTAGGCCTATCATCGCAAAACTTCTCAACTATTTAGATAGGGATGCTACTCTGCGATGCGCTCGGAGCCAAGAGAAAATTGTATAAGAATCAGCACACATCATGATCTTCCCGGATTACACCAGGATGGTCCAGCAACAACGACACTCCTTGCTGGCAGTGATACAAAAGTTACAGAACCTCAAGATCCAATACATTCTGCTGTATCCTGCTCGGTTTTGGGTTGTCTACAACTCCCATACATTGTTTTCCAACACTCCGGAGGCTGCCTTCCAATGGATGGATGAGTCCGTGGCGATCAAAACCCATACTCCGCCCAGGATAGACTCCGACTCGTCACTAAGTGATCGGCGAAACCCTCCCAAGAAATCCACCTCCAAGCACCGTAACAGATCACGATCGCCCTGGAGAAGTTCACGTGCTGACGGCGAACACTGACAATATCATCATGTAGCTGTATCACGTGAGACTGTTGTATTGGTTTTCTATATATGATTGCTTTAGGGATATTAACTATAACTTCCTGCCACGATGAGATTGTGTGCCTTCTCTCTCCCTATGTATTGTGCATGTGCATGCTATGCTTATTTATCTCCCATGTCCATTGTGGTGGGGTTTGATTATTTACACGCCCTGGACGTAGGCTATTTGGGCGCCTTCATATGATTGCCACTCTAGAGAGACATAACCAGGAACCCCCTCTAGAGACCATGTTTTTTGGGTGTTGGGGTAGTGGGATCCATTGGTGTTGTTCTACGACGTACCTCCCGTTGGGGCTCGGCGGAGACACAAACCCGACAAATACTTCTTGTTCATTGAAGTATGGGGGAGGGGGGTAGGCCATTGTTGAAATCAAGTGTTGTTTATACATGTGTTGATGCGATTCTGTTGCTCATCTTCCATCAGACACACATTAGACAATGCTATACATTTGTCACCGACACTCATGACTAGCTTCATTTCAGGGACACGGGGGTCTTTTCCGAATCCTTACATGGAATGTCAGGGGGGTCCTTGATAAAATCAAATGGGGAGCAGTCCTCTGTCAGGCAAAAAGTATAGGGTTGGACGTCATACTGCTACAAGAGACCCATCTCCTGTGGACTAAAACTCCATGCCTTGCTTGCCATGGCTATTCACAGATGTTCCATTCGGGGTTCACACAGGGCACTGCCATTTTTATTCCACTGCAGGGTCCCCTTCTTACCTCAGAATGTCTGGTCAGATGCCCATGGTCGCTACATTGTGGTGTGGGGAGAACTGCCTGGTGGGGGGGATTGGAATGACGTTATTAACCCCGGGGTCGATAGATGGTGATCTTGGAGGGGGCGGGACACCCTTCATGATTCCAGGCTGTTTACCCTTGTGCCCACCTTAGGTTGGGCGGATACATGGAGTGCCTATCATCCCGCCGAGAACGGCTATACATACTATTCATCTGTTCATGGGTCTTTCTCCAGACTAGACTACCTGTTCATCCCCGCTACATATATACATAGGGTGTCATCACCCCGCATGGACTTTCGGATCACTCCCCCGTGTCATTGGAGTTCCACACTGGTGCGAATCATCCTAGATTCTGATGACGAATGTCATCGTGGTAGCTTCAGAACCCAACCTATAGGGCGACCCTTCAGGAAACAATTACAGAATACTTTACATTCAACTCGCCCACTGACTCTTAGAAAGTGGTTCTGAGTGAAGCTCTTAAGCTGACCATTAGATGGGTCGACATCAGCTTTTGCATGGGGGACCGTAGGCGTAGAGCTCAGGAGCGGGTGGACCTTGAAGCACAGATTGAGAAATTAGAGGGAGGCTGCAGAGGACCGGGAAACAGGGCGGCAAGATTGCAGCCTAGCCTGACCCAACAGTTATATCAACAGCACCTTTTAAATGAGGCGAAGACGGAGTGGCAGGCCACACAGCACCGAATATGTCAATGGGGTGATAAATCTGGCCGTATGCTGCATTGATTGTGCCAGGCGGCCAGGGCCGTGTCACCGGTACCGGTGGTACGTGACCCCCGGGGGTGGGGTTTGGTGTCGGCCCTCTGGATGCCGCCCAGAGCTTTGCAGACTACTACAAGGCACTGTACGCTAAGAATGACCCCATTAGTGTAGAACTGGTTCAGGAATTTCTTAGAGATATCCTGCCATGCACCCTGTCAGCCGCTGGTCACACACAATGAGAAGAAAAAATCACTATAGAGGAGCTGGCGTCGGCCTTGGGCAAGTTGCATACGGGGCAGGCCCCTGGGCCCAATGGTTTCCCAAGTGAATTTTTAAAGCTCTTCATGCCGCAACTGGGCAGTGCTCTGCTGGGGGTTATCCAGGAGGCATCAGACAGCGACATACTTCCTCGAGACTGGCAACATGAAGAGATCATGGTGTTTCCAAAACCAGGGCTACCGCCGTATGTACATTCATCCTATCGACCAAACTCCTTCAGCAATATTGAGGTGTAGGTTTTGGCTAAGACCTTGGCCAACAGACTGTTGAAACGTATGCCAGATCTTGTCCATTTGGATCAGGCAGGTTTCATGCCCCAGAGATCCACACGCCACAACATCCAGTATGTTTATAATTTTATAATGCCTTGACCATGATGGACTACCTGAAGAAGCCGGCGGTGGTGCTCTTAGCCGACATGGACAAAGCTTTTGATTCAGTCAGCTGGCAATATTTATTTGCTCTGCTTCAGAGCATCAACCTTCATCCGCACCTCCTGCACTTCCTAAACTATGTCCGACTCTTGTATACCCGGCTGACTGCCTCAATCCGGGTCGCTGGGGCAATCTCGGATCCCTTTGATGTAGGCAGGGGCACTAGACAGGGATGCCCGTTATCCCCGTTATTGTTCGCCCTGGCAATAGAACCCCTGGCAGCGGGGGCATGCTCGGACCCTTTAGTGAGGGGGTTTGAGTGGTCACTGGAACTGTTAGCTAGGATCACCCTGTATGCTGACGATGCACTATTCTTCCTTACCAATCCCCAATCGTCTGGCCCTCGACAGTTGCAAATTCTGCCTATTTTTGGTGAAACCTCGGGATCGAACATGAATGTGGGGCAATCCGGGGTGTTTTTTATAAGGGAGACAGTGGGTGACCGGGCGTGGGCCTCTGGATTGACTTTAGCGGCTTCCGGCTTTAAGCATCTGGGGGTATATTTTGCCCCGGATCCTGCTACATCTTGGGCCCACAATATTGCTCCGATCTTACCTCGTGTGAGAGATATGATTAAAGTATTGTCCCCGCTGCCCCTCTTTCTACTGGGCTGTTCTATGATATTCAAAATGGTCTCCATGCTGCGGATCTTATATCAACTACAAAATTATCCCTTCACTATCCCTCTAACATGGTTTGACAAGTAAATGGGGCTCTCATGCAGATCCTCTGGGGTGGAGGCGGCACATATTGACCTAAGGACCTGTTTCCAATCCACATTCAGTGGGGGCATCGCTGCCCCAAATGTCTACTCCTATTATGTTGCGTCCCATCTCCTACTCATAAATGAGTGGTGGTATGCACAACAGACAGACCCGGCATATGCGACGGAGCGTTGGGATATGGGTGACATGCCGCTCTTAGACCTCCTTTATGGTGGGAGGATGGGCAGCCATATTCCCCGGCAACACGAATAGTGCTCCATTTATGGAGGCGGGCGCTCACGCGGATGGGTTGGTGGGCCCGACTGACTCAGATGACACCACTATGGGGCGGGAGCTTCCTAGGTCAGGTAGCATCCCTGTTGGGGTTTCGGCAGTGGGACGCAATAGGTATTTCGACCTCAGGAGATGTTATGTGCTGTTCAGTCCTTAAGTCTTTTCAAGAACTACAGGCAGACATTCAGTAACATAGACACCAATTCTACAAATATCTCCAGCTACACCATGCCTTAACTCCCTTTCTTCGCGACCTCCATGACCTACCAGAGTTCAACCCTTTGGAGGGAAGACTACTGTCGGGCAACTTGGGTACACATAAAATCAGGCAGATTTATGAGACATTTTAGTAACACATATTACGACCACCCTCCCAATCCTACAGCAGGCATGGCTGGGGGATGTACCCACACTCGATGATGGTGACTGAACTGAAGCTCTCATAGTGAGGCAGCAATATCGTCCACACTTTGTCTTATCCAATTAAAATTCTTGCACAGAGCTTATTTCACCAGGCATTGCCTGTGGCGCACGGGTGGCATTGCCTCATCGGTATGCCTTAGATGTGGGGTGCATGAGGGTACCTTTCTACACACGGTGTGGGAATATGTGGCACTTTCAGGGTTTTGGTAGGGTATGGTGACGTGTCTGGAACGGGTTCTGTCCTGGGAGATCCAATTTTTCCCAAAACAGACCTTACTCCATAGCACCCAAGGAATTGGTGGCAATAGGTATAAAAGACACCTACTGTTCCCCGGCCTAACCCCGGCAAAACGAGATATTGCAAAGCTGTGGAAAGATGCATTGCCACCCACAGTGGGTACCAGGAAGAATGGAATGGATCAATGTATGGGCATGGAAATAGCGGTTTATCAAGCAAGGGGGGTGCCTGCAGAAACATGCAAAAATATGGCAGCGATTGACGAATCATAGAGGCATAGTCTTGGCCCCGGTCTCTCATTGATACTGGAATACGACAATATGGCAGTGGCTTGTGAGGCCCTTCACTCTTTACACAGGACTAGTGTCGTCCATGAAGGAATATTTGGCATGTTGATCATGGGTGGGATGGTGGAATTGTCTGATGTAATATTTCATTGTGTCACTGGAAATGGGCAATGGATTATTACTGCACTGCATGATTTGCTGGGCCATGCTCCCAATATCATAGCATGTGCAATTGACATGCAGTCCGTATTCTTCACAACCACAACCATGTTCAGATATGTATCCACTATCACATATATTCGCATAGTCTGCCACTGGGATCATGGCTCCCCTGTCAAGTCACTATCACGTGGTCTATCCCAGATTGGCAAAGTGTTTTCCTTGACAGATGTCAGAGGTTGATAGACATGCAACACGCATCGTCAACTTTCCCTGACCTCTTTATCTCCTGCCAAAAGTTCATTTGTGAAAGGGCTGCACATTGAATCCGACAAGTCACACAGCATCTGACATCACACTCAATCCTTGCACTACATAATTAGCATTGATGAAGGCACTCACCTGTGAAGTTTGGGTCCTTGAAGTTCTCCACCTCACCACACGTGTATGATGGGGGTCCAGCTACAAGACACAGTTGACTTGCCTGACTGATACACATCGTTAAGGCCGGCTGAAGTGAACATACATATGAAGAGCCAAAATATGCACCTGTTGGCTAATTTGCAGAACCAGGTCATGAACCTCATCACTACCAAATTTCTCTATGGTAGCTGACTTTTATGATGATCTACACCTGTATAATTCACATACCATACTCAGCAAGGTATTACAATACCAAGGCCCTCTTAAATGCTGACACCAGAAAATGAGGGTGCTACGTACATTTCACTTAATGTGTATTTGTTCCCTAAGTTAGGTGAATTCTGTACCTGTCAGTGCTGCTGAGTGCATGATATTGTTCACATTTGTTCCATGCATCCCTAAGTTCAAAATTGCAGAACGTATGGTATAGGTTGAGATGTGTCTCCTTCAGGCTAGCATACCCTTGGAATACAGTACCATGCAAGTGGGCTCCCATCTGACATACTTTGGGACTCTCATATTAGAGGCATGTACTATGTGAGTCTCATACATAAGGACAGCTCCAGTGGCTCTGGCCTCAAAAACACCTCCATGAAGCCATGCAAAGGCAGCATGTGGGATTTGTTATGCATTCAGAGGTATGTAGTCAGTCAAGCCAGTGCAAAGCACAGCATAGCCATAGTGGACATCAAGGAACCATGCCTTTCACATAAGAAATGCTGTTCAAGACCAGTGTTGTGTATTGCCACATCATTCAGAGGTTAGCTAAGCAGTGTGAGCTATGGCAGGCCTCATTAATGCTTGACAACTCAGGGGAGGTATGCCAAGGAGGTTCATCAGCACACTGCTATGAGCCTTATTTACAAGACCCTTGCACGGCCGGTGCATGACTTTTGTCAATGTAAGAAGTGACATGGCAGCAGTGCAAGGGGCTTGTATATAAGCCCCTTTATGTGTAACGTATGTTCTGTAATGGCCCATCACAACTATACCTGACAAATGCCTGTTGTGAAATAAGCAGCTCTGGAGCAGATCTGTACGACCTGGTCTGTCATCATATGATTTGTTGGGATGGGCTATGGGCATGTACATCAGCTCAATGCTTCCCTGGGACTCATTTGTATCACCTACAGGGACATGAGTACTTGTGTGGCCCGCACAGTGTCACAGATAGCACTGGTGCACAGATCGCACCAGCACTATAGCCACAGCATTTCCAGATTTTACATGGGGGCATGGCAGAATTGAGCCAAAAGTCAAGTGAGCCATACTTCTTGTTACCTCAAATCATCAGTGGGTACATGAGTCACATGGGATAGCAGAACAATCATGGGTACTTACCAGTTGCTCCACCAACTTCTATGCCAAGATAATCCAGGAAGTCTGACTCCCTGCCAACCACATTGGCCCAGTGATGTTTGAGTTGGTGAATGTTGCAGTCCACTCCGTACATCCACTGCATCTGTTGCCGTATGGACTTCCATTATTGTTTTCTGACCTTCACGGGGTAGCCCTGTATGACACGACCCCCACTGGCTAGCATGGCAGGCAGTTAATGTGTCACCAGTCAAATGAAGCTTTCAAACTCCTGCTCATTCATAGGGCAACAAAGACTCTTCCCCGGCATGATCCCACCCAAAATAATTACTCCCAAACCCAAACAACATCCCCCCAAACCCCCCTATGACCCCTTTAACAAATATACCGCAAAAGACAACCACCCAACAGCACACACAACAATACACAACAATATACGACCATTACGCACAAAAGGACTTGAGAGACACAACAGGGACAGCAGACACGATGCACCAGCTCCAACAACACCAAAACCACTCTCCAGCACAAGCAAAACACCACCGCTCCCAAGCCCAGACAGAAAAATTGTGAAAATGAAAGTAACTTCACAGTTCCTGTTTTGCAGCATGCAGGGTCCATTACATCTCATGCTTCTGAGAAAAAATTGTTTATGATGTGGCCCCGCCACAGCACAGTGATGCGGCATCTGATGGTCCAGTCTGATGAGGCTCCTCATCTTCCTCCTCCTCATCGTCTGGCAGTTCCTGCTGCCCATTGTCATCAGCCCATGGCACATTTGCCCTCACAGATATGTTGTGCTTTATGCAGCACACCAATATTATTTTGCACACCATTGGTGGTGGGTATAGCAATCGGCGCACAGAAATGTCAAGGCTCCTGAAGCAGGGTTTTAGGACTCCAAATGTCCGCTCAATGATGGACTGGGTGCAGGTTAAGGCCTGATTTTAGCTCAGCTGGGCTTCCGTTTGTGGGTTTTTCAGAGGAGTCATGACCCACAGCGTCAGAGCTTATACTTGATTTGCTGCAAATACAGGAGGTGTACAATTAGTTTAGAGTCATGACAAGGGATGGCCCCACATCCATGTCCATTCTGTTATGTGTTGTGATTGACTCGTACATCTTGCTCACTGTAAGAGATGTGCTTTGACATTGTGTGGCATATATGCATGTACGGTTTGGAAATGACTGACACTGTGCTACACATACAGGTGTGCTGTCCTCTGTAATTTACTTACTGTTTATCATACTGGTGAGTGCTAATTTCATGCACGTGAATTTACCAGTGAGTAGACACATGTCTCACATTCATCTGTTGTGTCTATTATTCGCTACTATTGCCATACCAGAACTGATACCTGTCTGATTTGACTACATGTAACTGGAACAGGCGATGTGGGGTACTTGAATCACACATTTGGCATTGAGAATTGGAGTCAATGTTGTTCAATGTGTACTGCCATGGGAAGGATTGTGAGTGGATATCAATGTGGGACATGATAGTGTACACATTGCAGTGCACATTGTCCACTATGGTGACAGTACACAAGGAGTTTTAGATATGTGTTAATTGTGTGCTGTATAGTTCAAATGGTAGATTAACTACACTACAGTGCCACAATGCTTGTGGACAGTGTAGGACATATTTTCCACAGTGTCCAGGGTTCTGTGACTACACTGGCAGAACCTGTGCAGCATTGACAGGCAGATAATTCCCAGGAGTATTGTGTTGTTGGCTGTCATGGGAGATGTAGTTTTTGCATGAGACTGCACCTTGCTGCACAGTCTGGGGCCTTGGAGCACTGATAGAATGGTTGTATGCATCAAAACAGTGTGCACATAGGATGTGATATGTGTATATGATGAGTGATGTATTATAGCATGATCTTGTAAGGTCCCTATATGACAATATTTCTCAGTTTCACTGGTCTGGGATACATCTCATGCCTCACAACCATGGGATTTACATGTGGACACACAGACTTGTAACAGGGATTGCCTTGCTTCAACAAAGTGTTTGGATGCAGAAGGGTACATGGTGTTGCATTAGTGGGGCTGTTTGACACTATTGAATGCACACACAGGGCCTCTTGTAGCATTTGCTGCCACTGGGTATCAATGGATGTTATTTTGTTATTTTCCTGCGCTGACCTGCTTCCAAAGTGAAGGGGTGGAATTTGCGATATTCCCAACATGCAGCACATCCACAGTTTGTCCGTATATGCACCATCACATGGTAGTTACTAGTGCCATCATTCCCCCTTTCACCATGATGCATGTGTGTCCTCATATGATGTCATGCTTTTAGAGACACATTCCAGCACCAAAAAGCCACAATCTATGCAATTTTCTCCTTCTGTGTCCTGCGGAATGCAGAACACATAGTAATTGGACAAGAGAAAGAAACATGTAATCATGTATCCTCATTTCACCTCCCCTTGGGAGGCACACTATTTACATACAGTCCTAGGGTCCCTGGACGTTGGATGTGTGGAAATGTGTGAGATCTTCATTGGTGTTCCATGGCAAAGGCCACCGCAAGGACCCTGGTACGCATCTTTAAGGTAGGGTGGATGAATGCTGCACTTTGCTGTGGCTTGACTTACTGCACACCTATGAGGCCATGCAATGTCATGCAGACAGACTTTGCATTGTGACATTGATATGATTTGGGGAGCTGCTCCACCAGAGCATCATGGAAAGTGATACTCCGTCAGCACAGATCACTCGTACATGTGTCCCACAGTGGCGTAGGCGGTCTCAACATGTGTGACTTGTATAATTGTGTTGTGCATATGCCTTGTAGTATGGGTCAAGTATGCAGGCCCACACCATCAATGCATGCACTGTCTCATTCAAACCAAGACTGATATGTCAACATATTCCCACATAATTGACTGTCATGTGTCTGTCATGTGCTTGAGAAGTACTTGCCAACCAGTAGGTCATTCCCATAGGTCCCATTCTGGAAATGCTCATTGATGATGGAATGCCGGAAGATGAAAGAGTCATGAGTACTGCCAGGGTACTTCGCAAGGACATTTATGAAGAGGCCCAGATGGTCCATGATTGCTTGCACATTCATGGAATAGGTGTGCTTCCTGTTGCGATAGATGTGTGATGTTGCCACTGGAGGCACAAGTTGCACATGAGTGCAGTCCATTGCCCCCAACACATGTGGAAATCCTGCAATAGCATAAAAGCCTTGCTTGTTCTCTTATTGTTGCTGTGCTGTGTTGGGGAATTAGAGCTACTGTGGTTTGAGGCTCATGATGGCATCCAGGATGGAAGGGAGGAACCTTGAGAAGGATACCTGGGGGGACTCCTGCCACTCTGACTGTGGTGGGTTGGAAAGTTCCAGACGCCAGCATGTGGAGTAGACCCAGTAGCTTGGCCTGTGGAGGTATGTTGGTGCAGCACTGCGATGTTGGCTGCAGCCTTGGTGCAATCTGGTGCAGGAGGTGGGCAATAGACTCCCTCCGGAGCCTGTTATGGGCAATGAACTCCTCCTCCTTGAAGTCAATGAGGGTTATCCTCTGGCGGTATGGCCACTCCCTTCTCCCGTGCTGCCTCTGTGATGGTGGTGTTAGTGGCAAAAAAATGTTGGTGTTCCAAGCTGCAATAGTAGTAGATCCATGGCGTAGTTGAGCTTGCCAAGGTGATTTGGGTATGTTCTACTTTTATACCAGTGCGCATGCGTTATTTTTAGACCTTTTTTTCCTTGGTGGTAAAAAACTGCTGCTAATGGGACTCTGTGCCTGTTTTTCAAAAGTACCACTGTTTCCGAAAATCCTTTTACATATGGCAGCGTCAGTTTTGCAATAGTTTTTCTGAGGGAATGCCTACCTTGCATATCATTACTGAAAACTACAGCTAGCAGATCTGGTGTTAAAAAAATAGGTGCTAGCAGTGGAAAAGTGACAATAAAGGGCTCTAGTGTAACTTTGTTAATATGGCGCTAAAAAATAAACGCCACAGCGGCAAAAAAGTGATGCTACGGTGATGTTAGCTCCTTGTAAATAAGTCCCTCAGTGTCAAAGTTTAGTGGTAACAGATAGGAAATCAAATTTAAAAAACCTTTCAAATGCACTTAAAAAACAAAAGTTACAGGGACGTTATAGTTGGGACATAGAATAGAATTTAAAAAACTGTAGAAATGTACTGAAAATACCAAAGGTTACAGGGACATTATAGTTAGGAAATAGAATTAAAAAAACCTTAGATATTCACTGAAAAAAAACAAAGGTTACAGGGACGTTATAGTTAGGCTCATATTTCACTTGTGCAAAACCAGTAAAATTCAGCAGTTTAAGTTACCTGAGCTAACTATAACTTATACCCCGGCAATGCACTGCTTATGACCTCACATATTACATCCCTCATGAGATGGTCGGTGTCATTACTGATGATATTACTGATGACATCTCAAATGACATCACTGATGAAATCATCCACAGAACCACTCACACACCCACTCATCCCCATACAATCTCTCATACCTCCACCCACACACCCACACATATACCCATTCACAGACTCATACAAGTACTTACACAACCACTCACCTATCCATAGAGCCACTCACACACCCACCCTCACTCATAGAGCCTGATCACCCAGTTATTCACCTATACAGTCACTCACACACCCACTCACTCAACCAAACAACCACTCACACACTCACCCACACAACCACTTACATACCCATTTACACATCCATACAACCACTCACACAGCCACTCACTTACCCATACAGCCACTTACACACCCAGTCACTCACTCATACAGCCATTCAGACACCCACTCACTCACCCAAACAGTCACTGACATACCCAGTCACCCACCCATACAGTCACTTCATACAAACCACTAACTCACCCACCCATACAACCACTGGTACACCCACTCACTCACTGATACAGCTACTCACACAGCCACTAAGTCACCCACACAGCTACTCAGACACCCACTTATACACCCATACAGCCACTCACACACCCACTTCCACACCAGTACAGTCGTTCACACACCCACAGATACATACAGTCATGCAGCAACTCACATAAACTATGTTAAAAAAAGGAATCACTCAGTAGTAGTAAACAAAGTATAGTAATTTAACTGTTGCGGTAACTTAGTATATACGTTTAACACACAAAACCTTTTAGAAAACACTCACAGTCACTGTCATTTGAGATGTCATGAGTGATGTCACTGGCCATGTCATGAGTGATATAATATGTGAGATCATAAGCAGTGTGTGGCGAGGGTGAAAGTTATAGTTAGCTCAGGTAACTATAACTGCTGAAATTCACTGGTTTTGTAAGAGTGAAAACTGAGCCTAGCTATAGCGTCCCTGTAACCTTTGTTTTTTTTCAGTAAATATATATATATATATAAGCCTGGTCGAACAACATTCTTTGCTGGCTACGTTACATAGACGATGTTTTTGTGGTATGGAGGGGTTCTATGGACAGTGCTAAATCATTTATCAATGATATCAACTGTAATGATTTAAATTTGGAGTTCAATGCCACCATCAGCACTGACACTGTAGACTTTTTGGATGTAAAAATGTATGTTTCAGACAACACACTACAGTCCACCCTCCATAGAAAAATCACTGCAGGTAATTCTACCCTTCACGCCACCAGTTTTCACCCAAAACATCTTATAGCTAGCATTCCATACGGAGAAATGCTGCGCTTGCGCAGAATCTGCAGCAATCCCACAGACCTAGCCAAATGCCAATTGGAGTCTAAATTGAGATTCAAAGCCAGGGGTTACACTGATAAGACTATCACTGCTGCAATCACCAAAGCCAATTCATTTCCCAGAGAGCTGTTACTACAGAACACATCCGCAGAGACCACTGTTGATACAGACACTCAAGCAGACCTGGCCACTAAGGGATATGTAACTACACGCCTCATCATGACTCACAACACTGAGTCAAGAGCACTCAAATCCATTTTCAACAAACACTGGGGCATTATCAAAACAGACTCCACACTAGGACCCATAGTTGCCCCTAGGCCTGACATCACCTACAGGAGAGCCTGGTCCATGCATGACACTATAGTCAGAAACAGCCCTGAAATAACCAATACCACCAATTGGTTAACTAATGTTAAAGGTTTTCGTAAATGCAGCAGTTGCAGGGCCTGCAGATTTGGAGTTAACACCACCCAAATCTCGGCAGAATTCAGAAGCAAACCCATAATGATACAACAGAAACTCACATGCAGAACAGAATTCGCAGTGTACATTCTTACTTGCAGGTGCGGACTAAAATATGTAGGGTGCACTAAGCTCCAAGTGCACCTACGGATTTTGTAACACATCAGAGCCATTGTCAACAGTGACCCGACATACCCTGTAGCCAGGCACTTCAAAGAGACACACCAGAACAACTTAGACCACCTTAAATACTGCGTCATTTATAGCATTCCGCCACCCAGACGGGGTGGCAACAGAGAGAAATTGTTGAGACAACTGGAGTCGAAATACATAATAGAACTCAACACTAAGGCCCGGCAGGATTAAACATCAGTGAAGACCTTTATAACTTTTTATAACTTCTTATAGTGTCCTTCTTCAATATTCACTCCAGTCTTGCGCTCTGAGAATTTCGCCAATATGACATTTTTTAGAAGTCAGCTGACTTTAAGTTAGATGTCCAGTTTTTAATCCACTACAAACACAGTTTTTAACTATTCTGCTCCAATCACGCCTATTCCTTTAGCGACTGTTTGGATTTTTGTCTTCACCACATCTCACGGCACCAACACTAAGTTTTCCCACTATTATACACTCATTTTTAACTTTACCCATAAGTGACTGCACTGTATAGCATTTTTTCACTTATTTGACATATTTTTGGGCAGTTGACTCGATTTCCATACATCAGGCTCAGCCCTCAACATGTTAAGATTAAACTCCAGCAACATCTAGGCCCTTTGTCCGCACCAGCACTAAGCTTACAATATACAACCGCATTAGTTGCGCGCTGACAGATACAGAGATTTTGGCATTGGCTTCCACACGCTTTTACTAACATGAATGGGTTTTATACATTGTTCCCCTCCTAGTTACGATGGTACACCGGATTCCTCCCACATTTAATTGTGCCACATGGCATTCATGGTTTCTAGTTTGTATTCACACACCCACGATTAATGAGGAATACCGTTTAATTTTGTTTCCCATCAGACATAATTTGGGAGACTTCAAACCCAATTCTTGCATTTATTTAGCAATTTTTTTTATCTTTTACAATGCAGCCAGCACCGCCATTACACGAGCTTACCTTCTAGTCTGCCACACACAACTGATGTTACAGAACATATGGCCATCTACATCTACATATAGAGGGGTAGTCTTTTCTCTATGCCTGCTACCAAAACTGCTTGTCATTGCTGCGCCTAGTCGTCACTGTATGACAAGATGTTTTACTACATGCTGCAAAAGTTTAACATTTTCTGCCTTGTCACTATGAACATAGTAAAGTCACTCATGTCACTATAAATTGTATGCCTCTCACCTTAGCGCACTATGTGATCAAGACCACAGGCTTGTGGTCGAAACGCGTCATCCTGACATGCTAAGACAATAAATTCTCTTTATTGCATCTTCAACTGGAGTCTGTGCCCTTGTTTGGCCCACCGCGGTCGTTCTTTGGGATCCTGGTTTCATATATATATACACATACACACATATATATATACACACACACACACACACATACACATATATATATATATATATATATATATATATATATACATTTATATAAAGGGTTCATATTTACCATTAAAACACTTACATTTTCATTGTAAAGGCATGCGTGGTAAAGACACATGCATTATAATGACCTTGTTGTAATTAGCTTGCATGGTTCTATCATACATCCTTAATTTGCGAATGCTTGTAAACACAGGAAACACAGACCTATTGATTATGCTCCTCTGAAGGTGATGCAAGAGGAACTACACTAGATACTAGGGAAACAGAAATTTTTGATATGAGCTGAAATATTAGCATAGGGAGGACATTCAATATTGTAAAAATTGGTTAAATTATGTTATTAACAAAAAACTGTAGCCCCAGTTGCTTTGCTCAGCTCATGATTAAGCATCACAAATACTAGTAATAATGCCACAAAGATTGTTCTGTTATATGTGAGGAAACATCCCGATGATAGCCCCCCAGGTTGAGCCCTGCATACACAAAGGGCAATCTACAGCAACTAAAGGCGAATTGTCGATCGGTACGAGTTGGGCGCTGTGGTGTTTGAGCACAGGAGGAGGGATGAACTGTGAGGGATGCAAGAAGTGGCACTGATGACGTTTGTACATGAAGTTAAAAAAATAATTGTACAGTCCCTGATGGAATGCAGCAAATTCGACAGGAGCCTAAAAATAACATTAAAAAAGCTCCAATTGTGTAGTTAAAAAGCACAACAATACTCCACCATGGCAACAGTGCAGAGAAACACTGAGCCTTTAAAGAAAAAAAAAGAAAAAAATCTGATCTCACAAGACTTTTTATCAACAATCCTACAATCAAGCTGACCCAATGAGCATTAAAAAAGGCCACACAGGTGGCCATTAAAAGGTATGACTTACATTAAAATCATGATAATAGCATTACAGCAAATGCCTGCTGCTGTTTAAAATGCCTGCTTTCTCTATAGTGTATTTTTCAGATGCAAAAAAGCCTTTTATTCATTAGAATGTAATCACATCTTAGGGGGTGTGATGATACAACAAACATCCAGTGGCTTGAGTAGTGTACTCCTCTTAAACCTACTGTATGCATGTATTAGTGCTAAACGGTGGCAGACAGCTGCACTGTAAACAAGAGCATAGCTTTGTGCTTTGGTTGGAGGAGGGGGTGTTTTATTTATTTATTTATTTACTTGTATAGCGCAACATTCATCCCATTGAGATATCACGGCGCTGAAGTAGCGGCATAGTGGTGCGTAGGATCAGTGCAGTTATTGGGTATGATTTCAGTCTTTAGGGAATAGGTGTGTTTTGAGTTTCCTCCTGAAAGTGGCGTATTCTTTAGTCAGCCTAAGTTCGACTGGAAGCTCATTCCAGTGTAGTGCTGCAAGATATGAAAAGGTGCGACCTCCTGCCCTGGATTTTTTGATCCTTTTTGTTTCGGCAAGTGCTAGATGATGTGACCTCAGGCATCTGGGAGGGATGTAGAATTGTATTTTATTCTGCAGAATCTTAGGGCCCGTGTGGTGGAGTGACTTGTGGGTATGTCCTAAGAGCTTGAATCGTGCTCTTTGGCGCATGGGCAGCCAGTGGAGTTGTTTTAGGCATTCCGTTGCTGAGCTGTATTTGCCCTTGTTGCACACCAATTTGGCTGCAGCGTTTTGCACCACCTGAAGGCGTTTGAAGTGGTAATCTGGCATGCCCATAAAGAGAGCATTTCCATAGTCCATTCTGCTAACCAGCAGGGCTTGTGTGACTGTCCTTCTACATTCTAGGGGATCCAGGGAAAGAGCCTTTTTAGAAGCTTCAGAGTGGCGAAACTTTTCCGCATAATGTTCGTACATGGTCTTGCATGGATAATTTGTTGTCGATTATGACACCCAGGTTTTTTGCGGATTGCTTGGGTGCTGGGGCTTCTCCAAGTGAGTGGGGCCACCAGGATGCATCCCAAATGTGGTTAGCTCCACCGAGGAGTAGAATTTCTGATTTGTCTGCACTGAGCTTTAGACAATGGTCCGACATCCAGCTAGCCATTTCAGTGAGACAGCTGTTAAGTTTTCTTTTGTGTCCTCATGCCCATCTCCAATGGCTATTGTTAGCTGCGTGTCATCCGCATAGGAGCACACTCGAAACCCCACTTTGTCCCAATTTTTGCCAAAGGTGAAACATAGGCATTGAACAGAGTGGGGCTAAGGGATGCTCCCTGTGGGACACCACAGCTTAGAGCTTTTGGACTCGATGAGAAGGCACCCAATTGTACGGTTTGGGTTCTATTGCTCAGAAACGAACTGAGCCATTGAAGGGCCTTAGCGTGCATTCCTTTTCTGTGCAGGTTGTCTAGTAGGAGGTGGTGGGAGACTGTGTCGAAAGCCGCCGACAGGTCTAACAGGATCAGGGCCACAGTCTTTCCCTGATCCAGTAGTGCTCTCACGTTGTCCAAAACAGCCAGAAGAGTTACTTCTGTGCTGTTGGCGGCCCTGAAGCCTGTTTGGGAGGGGTCAAGCAGGTCATTGTCTTCTAAATAGTTGGACAGCTGTCTGTTGACCAATTTCTCCATTACCTTGGAGAGGTATGGGAGTTGGGAAATAGGTCTGTAATTGGCTGGATTGGTTACGTCTGAACCCGCCTTCTTCAGTAGAGGGGTGACTATAGCCTGTTTCCAGATCTCAGGGAAGACTGCCGTTTCTAGAGATTTGTTAAATAACTGCGTAATGAGTTGGGTAAGGGTGGGAATGATCTGCCTGAAAATAAAATGTGGACAAGGGTCAAGGGGCGATCCTGATTTAACTTCTCCCATAGTCTTGGCGATTTCTTCTTCAGTGAATGGGGTGAAACTGCCCAGTTGTGCATGAGCTTCGGAGTGATGGTCCGCCCTTTCCCAAGTTGTGGGGTCTATTGGGACATTAGTGTTGAATGTTGAGCAGATTGTGTTTATTTTGTCTGTGAAAAAGTTACTGATCGTCTCACAGCTTTCTGCTGAGGGATGCAGAGTTTGGGACATACAGGTTGGTTTGCATAGCTCTTGTATGATTTTATATAGCTCTTTTACTAAGTTGCTGTTTTTGTTTATTCTTTGAGCACATAATATGTGTTTGAGGTGTGACCCCCCCCTCCCCATATAAATGCATTCTTGGCTTGGTAGTTGGGTCTGAGGACCCTGAGTTGGGTCTGCTTTGCCTGTATTGGTTTTTCTCGCCTCTAGATTTCACTAAGGTGTTAACCTATTCATTTTTGGATCAAGAACGTACAAATATATATAGCAAACAGCTTACCAAAAACGAAGTAAATCTGCACCAATAGAAGTACTCCTTGAATGGATGCGAATGTACAACATTTGGGAATTCACGATCATTGGCAATAGTAGGCTTAAAAAGCTGCCCAGTCTCAGGTTTCCAAGCATACTACTATCAATCAAACACCCAAAAGGTGATGCAGCAATTGTTTTCAAATAAGCTAACCACTGACAATTGCTCAGGGTATCATTGTAAACCATTGTTTTTACCCATTATGCCACTCTAGACAGAGCACCAGTGACAGCCTCTTCACATTTCACATCTTTTAATCCTGCCAAAGAGGTCACAGATTAAAACCATGTTTTGACCCTCCTTAGGTAGTTTTAGTCACTATCTTTACCACGCACACTCTACCCTTGATTCACAGACTCTCACTCACCCTTACGGCTAAAAGAGAAGATTCCACCAAGGAGCCCTCTAGCAGGGCCCGTGGGGCATTGCAGGGCCGGCTCCACGAGGAGACAAAGCCCAATGATGAAGCATGACACCCAACTGGGTGTGTGAGGGCTCTATCTTCCTTTTAGGAAGACCCTCCCCTTAGCTTTCCAATCTACACTTATATGTCACAGTAGAGATCTGCTCTCCCTTCGATAGGAACAGATACCCCTTCTTTGTATTTAAGTACTGCTTTGATAGGAGCATGGGTTCTGGACCTTCATCCCACTCCTAGTCCCTCCTTCTTTTTGATAGATAGAAATACTATATATATACATACATATATATGTGAAACTAGGGCCTTGGAGTATTACAGCAAACATGCATTTCATACCTCACAGAGTTGGATGTGCCTTTCTAAATAGTCATGGTAACACAGATCGAGAACAGGTGACCTAACATGTAAGTAAAGCAAACAGAGAGAGACCCCTTGTTCTGACCAAGGGAATAGGGTACTCTTCGCAAGTGAAGCAAAAATCCTCAGGAAAGAATTTACAATACCACCTCAACAAGTAATAGGTTAGAATTGATCTATTACCTAACAGCACCTACCCTATTGTTGTTAAAAATGCACAGCACAAATATAAAATCACTTACTAAAACATTCAATTAAAAATATCATTTTTGCAAAACATGTTTTATTAAAATATTATCATCAAAAATCATTCAACAGTTAAAAGAAATTTTTCCTACACCTGTATTTCATACATGTCAACAACACAATTGATACAGAATTCTCAATAGTATACAGGACACAAATCACAATACGAACTGACATAAAAAAGAGAGAAAAAGCTTTAGACAATACACTCTGTCATTAAAAATAACATATCCTAAGTCGAATATTTAGGGACCCTGCCTGGATTTACTTTTTATCTCACAAATGCAGGACTGAATCCACCATAGGATTATGTCAACAAATTTGCGTTGACGCGTTTCGATGGTTTTAATATTTTTCCATCTTTATCAAGACAGTAGTTTTAATTTTCTCTGTAGTCGTTTCCGGTTTCTAGGTCCTTGTTTCGTTTCAGTTGTCCATATAAGTCTCATAGAGTTGGATATACCTCTTTTGAATAACCGACCTCGATTGAGGTTCAAATGTTGGACCTGCCGTTTCAAGGCACCTTGTTTTTATGTTGCTTATGTAAGCGGGACTACCGGCTTTATTATTCTCCCGGGATTCCTGACTTTGTTATCCTCCAGGGATCGAGGGGCATAAAAAACCTCCTCTTCCGCTTCACTCTTATTTCATGCGGCGGTTCACCTCGAGATTCGTCCTTCTTATTAGTGTCAGTTCGTATTGTGATTTGTGTCCTGTATACTATTGGGAATTCTGTATCAATTGTGTTGTTGACATGTATGAAATACAGGTGTAGGAAAAATTTCTTTTAACTGTTGAATGATTTTTGATGATAATATTTTAATAAAACATGTTTTGCAAAAATGATATTTTTAATTGAATGTTTTAGTAAGTGATTTTATATTTGTGCTGTGCGTTTTTAACAACAATAGGGTGGGTGCTGTTAGGTAATAGATAAATTCTAACCTATTACTTGTTGAGGTGGTATTGTAAATTCTTTCCTGAGGGATTTTTTGCTTCACGACCTAACATGTAAAACATTCACATTTTAGGTATTGTAGATGAGAAAAGCAGATAAATTGTGGTCTTGCTACAAACAGATTTAGTGGTCTGTTGCAGACAGCATTCTTTCATATACTTTCACAATGGCTTTTTTGTCCGTCTCCGCTTCTTTCTGTCCAATGGATGCTTGCCTCCCTATTCTTCTGTTTGTCCTGCCCTTGCTCAACGCTTTTAAAGAAAGCATTTATTTAAATATTGTAATGATGTGCCTTTTATTTTGAAGAACTACATTTTTGTGAAGAATTTGCGGTAAGACTGAAATTGGAATAAGCTAAAATGAATTGTTAAGGGCTTAGTGTGATTTACAAGTGAACATAGACGAAGTTTTACATATTATGCTTGAATTCAGATAATTTAATTGTGACAATGTTGAATATTTAAATTTCCAATCAAGTAGCATAACCTAGGCAGTTGTATGAAGCCGAGGGTACCACATTGCCCTCATGTGCACAGCTCCCTATTAGTGAATCACTGTCAATGAGAAGTTCTTTTCTGTTAAAATACCCTAACCTGAGTTCTTTTTCATCACTCATTAGCCTATTAGTTAGCAATAAACTATCAAGCTGTGATTACCAGCCAAGTGGCATCCGATCTAGGGTCAACAGATTGTCAGCATATATGAGCGCATTAATATGTCTGCCAGACATGTTAGGTGGAAAGCATTATGTCTCTGCAAAACGTCAGGGATCTGTGACTAGTGCCCAGATGTACAACAATCATTTTGCATTTGTAAACCCTGCAATTTGCTAAATCACAATGTTTTCTTAAAATGTACTAAATCCTTTTTGAGATTTCCATTCAGTGTTTTGTGACTCACTCAGAATTATATTTCCAATTTGAAATGAAATGTATCAGTAGTTTGTAACCGCATTGAACTGTTACCAACACCTCAACCATACACAATTAAAAAGGCAATTGAAGACAAATAAAATATATTGAATGATTTATTAATGGTGTAATCATCCCTATCCAATTCTACAAAAGACCTGTTCTGGGTAGGGGTGGGCGGAGCTCGTGGAGTTTCACTCCGGTATTCCACGGAGTTACCGAAAAACTCAGTGAGATTTTGCAGAGTTCCGCTACTCTGTCTTAATGTGCTCACTGCACTGCTTATGTTTCCCACGAGGAACAACGTGCTACCAAAACAGAAGCGAATCACGCTGCCCTTGGCCAGCAACAATCACATTTCTGGCCAAAGAGTCGAATTGCGTGAAAGATGTGCTTGCTTACTGTACTCACAGTATGCTTTGGATCTTGGCGGGAGTGCATTTTACTATCACTTCAATCGTGTCATGTGATGGGAACTCAGTTGTTGACAAATGTTGTTTTTCATCTTCATGGCCTGCCACCGTGGATTCAGAAAGCCTGACATTGATTAACAATGTGCAGCGGTATGAACAGAATATCAAGCTGTCATGCATGAGAAAATATGTAAAGAATGATTGAACACTATCTGCATCAAAGCGCTGCATGTGAAGTGCCTTGCACCCATGTCTCTGAACGGACTGCCTCCTAGCAAGACTAAAGGAGGGACATTCTAGTCGCAGAGGGGACGGGGGTGTATTCAGATGGCCATGATAAAGTAGCACTCTATTTTATATCAAAAGTCGTGTTGTTTAAAAACCAACTGCTCTGCTAGCAAGTGTACCATAAAAATGCAAGTCTTGTACCCAACCTCTTGCTGTTTGTTGCCATAGCTCCTTTTGTTCACAGTTCGGTACCGCAGCCGAATGATTCATCATTGAGTTCTTGTTCTGACCTCAGGGCTATTAATTCTTGCTTTATAATTATCTGAAACTTTGGGAGTCCTTTTAGCACAAAGGAAAAGCTAGTATAGTTGTTAAGATAATGATTATATCAAGCACGCAACTCAAGTAATTGTACATAAGGGGGCATATTATCAAGGGCTTTATCGCCGCTTTAGCGGCACTTTTTGCCGCTAAAGCAGCGATAATTTTATCGCCCTATTAGCAAGCTGTCGCTAACAGGCGTTAGCGACAGCTTTCAGGCGTTAGAGGTCGCGTTTTCCATTGCCTTGCATGTCAGCGATAATTATCGCTAATGACATGCAAGGAAGGCGTTTCCTACTAAAAGCGACTGAAAACAGTCGCTAACACCACTACCCCTATTAGCAAGGCAGGCGAAGCGATATAATACCTCGCGCTAAGCGCGTTTATCGCTAGATTTTAACACCTGCTAGTGAGGATGACTTACCTGTTTGAAGTATAGGAGGTGGATTCTAATGCTGAATCCACCTTAGCGCTAATGCGAGAATATCACTGGTTTTCCAGCGATATTCTCGCATTTTGCCGCTATCGTTGGAAATATTATCGCTATGGAGATAAACCTTACTAATAGGGTGTTATCTCAGCGATAATTTCCAGCGATAGGTGGCGTTAACAAATAACGCGCTAAGCGCGGTTAGCGATAAATATCGCTAATCCTTGGTAATATGCCCCAAGGTTCTTTAAAATATGCTGGTTTAGGCCCATCGTTTAGTCCTAACATGGGGTGTAACATTTCTTACGGCAATTTGTTTAGTCTAGATACCTGTCTTAATGACCTTGAGCTACCAGCAGTCCCACCCCGCACCCATGCTTTGGTTCCTGTGATGCAGATGGGAGAGGTTGGCGTCTTGTCTGGCCCTGCACTCGAAGCCGTGTGTCGGCTGGTAATCACCTGTACAGCCCTTGGTAGTGATAAATAAAGGAGCAGAGACCGGGCGAGCCTAGTGGGACCCTACAAGTATCCGGTTTTAGTGACAGAAAGGTCCCGCTAGTGTGGGCGTAAAACAGCACTCGAGGCAGGGTCGGTAGTGCCGCCGTGGACCACCTCAGCCTGGCTAGCACAACGCCATGCTTCACTGTGGAGCGCTATAGATGAGCACCAGTTAGTTTACACATTCTTTTTTTGTAGGCACATGGAGATTAAGGGATTTGCCCAGAATCACAGGATGTTGAGCCTATGTCGGACACAAGGTTCCCCAGTTCCAAAGTCGGCAACTCTGCTGATGTGTGCTGCATTGGATTCGAAAATGTCTGTATAACTGCTGCAATTATTTCATTCACACAAAGTATACAATAAGCAACTTAAAGTAGGCAGCCTCAATTTACGTATTACTGAGCAAAAGATTATATATCACGTGCAGCTGTATGAGAAAGTTTACTTTCTATCCTTGTTTGCGTTTCCTGCCCTCTGTATCTGTTTATCAAATGCCCGCAGGGCTTCTGTCTTTCAGTCAGCTAGCTGCTGCATAATCTGGGCAAGCCCTGCAAGGGCTGTTTGATCATGTAACTTTCTTCCAAATCGATACAAACCAATTAGCAAATGCATGCATAATCATCACAATGGGTTCGCGCTTGTTGTTGACCAGACAATGACAGGTAATCTCAAAGACCGCATTCACCAAGAGTAGCAGTTCTGCTCAGCCATGGGGGATGCCATGAGCGCTGCCCTGAGTGCTGCCCCTCCGTGGGCCGCAGCCCGCTGCGCCTCAGCCTGTCAAGTACATGGCAGCTTCAAGGAGAACAAGAAAAGGCTGTGGGCCCTGTAATGCTCTATGCGCACAAGCAGAGCATGGATTAGACTCACTCCAGCTTTGCTCTGCTCCACTCTGGGGCCATGCCGTCCAGTATCTATGGGAAGCCAACCGGGTCGGGTAGCTTGGCATAATGTCTCCCTAGCCGATGCTACCCGTTGTTTCACTTTCTCCTCCGTGAGCATGCGACGGAGATTCACTTGCGCATGGGGGTGAGCGCTCAGGTGCCATCTTTAAATTGGGCGAATGGTTGGGGTTTGCATCGGTAAACTCTGCATCACGGCGGAGTGCAGAGTTTTTGCTGAACTCCGCGCTCAAAGTGGAGCGCTGAGTGGCAAAACTCCACAAACTCCGCCAACAGAGCTGAGTTTACCGCCCAGGCCTAGTTCTGGGCACAAAGGTTAATCCCAGCAAAAGCTGCCCAAAAACACCACTTGAATAGTTATTCAATATACTGCATTATGTCAAGGAACTAACTTCCCTTGTATCCCCACCTCCAAGTAATTAATTAAAATAACTCATTTCGACCTGATTTTTTTTGATGATTTTTAAAGATGTGTCCCAATATATGTAGAAATATTTACCTTTGGTGTAATGCTAGTCTTCGCTGTAGGTAGTATAGTTGAATCAGGAATGGTGGTGCTCGGGTGGCAAACTTTGTTTGTGCCCCCCGGCTCCTTCTCCGTGGATTTCTTCACCTCCAGTGGTGCAGCGCATCTCTCCATAGTCCCTCTCTCACATATAATTTTTTTCTAGCATTACTCACCCCAAATTAGGGTGTCAGAGTGCTCTCCATTGAACACGCAAACATATTATACTAGAAATCAGCCATTGAGGTGGCTCATCATGATCAAATTGTGCCTTCTATACTAGTCCACATACTAGTGCCATCTTTGTACAACAGTGTGTTTTTTTATGTTAAAAAAAATTGCTACTTTGCAATGGTTTACAACCCTCCCAGACCCCTTTACTCGCACACATACACACAATCAGAAACACACAACAAACATACAAACACATTCACACGCCACACACAAACATGCAACTACACAGCCACATGCATAAAGATACACAATCACACATACAGAAACGCGCACACACAAACATGTAACAAACATTTTTATGCGTCGTCAGGGGTAGTGAGCGCTATATAAATACACACATAGTTGCACAGAAACACATTCACACACACATACACTCGCTAAATATGTAGTCACATAGCACCGGGCCCTTCAGCATCATTCTTGGAACTGCTATGCTTGAGTAGTGGGGACCAGTGACCACCGAGCCACTGCTGATGAACATGGCAGCTGTGCCAGCCCACTCTGTTATGCTAAACCAGAGAGTTACATTCAAACGCACCAGCAACCCCCTTTGCCTCAAGACAATCTGTTTTTATTAATTACCAGACGGGCAGGTGATTGAATGGGAGCTGCTAGTCTGCAAAAATAACACACGCAATTAAACACACGAATGCCTGTACAAACTAAACAGAGCAGCAGAGCTGAAAAATCAGTGCAACCTCCACAACGTGGTGGTACAGTGTAGCACTGCCTACTTTCAATGTCTGCACACAAGCCGTGAAACACCCAAACAAACACCAAAATCAAAGCAGCAACTGGCATGTGAGAGCCAAGACATTTAAAGGAAGCAGGTGCTTCACATACAGACACTACTACAGGTACAGGGGGTCAGGCAGTAATCGCACCGCCGTAAACCCGGCACTGTTTAAGGATATTTAAGCACGGTTCCCAACTTCCACCGTCATTCTCCTCTTAAATGCAGTGTAGATTTCAGAAACCATCGTTCTCTTGTTCTAGATTGGTATCTACACTAAACATGGTCACTGGTTGTATGTTTATATTCTGTTTTATATAATGCCTGGTCACGTTATTGTATTCGTTGATTCTTATCAAGGAATTTTCACAAAAATATTCTCAAATGTAATTTTGGGAAATATGAGTTTATGTATGTTGATTGAAGTGAGGCACATTTATCTCTCCAATAATGTTATGATTTTTGGTACGACACAATATTGCATAACATAGGTGCTTGGAATGTGTGTGGAAAAATAACTTTATGTTTGCCTCTATTTTCAATGAGTATTGCAGTTGAGGTTTGTTTGCAGGTGAATAACTGGGCATCAGACGTTTAGCCTGCATGTCATTGTGAGTTTCTAGATGTTGACCAGTTCTGGGAACCAATTTTACTTCTGTACTTAAAAAAGCAATGCAGCTATAGCGTCAATTAATTGGTATTGTAACTGTGTGTTTACACATTATGGTACATGACAACCTAGATCTCCTTAGTCCATTCTTTCCTATTCTACTTCAGTTTGGGTGTAATGGTATTCTTCTGTCTTCAATAACAGGAAAACCAATACGCCAAATGGATGGCAGCCTGCCTTTTGGCGTCTAAAGGCAGAACAATGGCGGACAGCTCATATCGGCCTGAAGTTCATAAAATTCTTCAATTCCTGAAGATGAAAAACCGCAACACTGCTCCTGAAGTCTCTACCGACCTTGAAAGCATGGAGTTTCAACCAGAGTGCTTTGTTTCACCTCGTTATGCAAAGAAATACAAAACCAAACAGGTGCCGTAACATTTTAGAATTTTACATTGGCATGTCTTGTATGTAACCTTGCTATTTGGTGATCCATGATCATTGACATCGTAGGCTTTTTGTCAGCCATTTCCAGAAAAAAGTTTTAAAAGTGGATACTAGATGAATAGGAATTGTTGTTTTTTGTGCCTAAGCTGGGACACTGACAAGTGTCAATCATTTGGCTGTACATTCCAATGTGAAGGCTATATTTTTCCATTCCAGCTATTTACCACATTTCGAGGCATTTCACTAGATAAAACCCGGTGGTATTTCCAGCTGAGAATTGGCCCAAAATAGAGGGATTACTGCTGAAATCAGGTGAAGTAATTCTGATTCCCATGATAATTCCTCATTTCTTAAGGCACCATCTGAGGGAAATTTGGAGTACCATTGTATCAGCTGCCTCTCAAAATTACCAATATTTACAACATTACTGCATTAATCTCCAGAAACTAGTTTTGCATTTTGTGTTTTTCCCTTTTCAAGCCTTTTTCCCCACCTTCATCTCTACCCTTCCTGTTACCAGCATTATGAGCATTGTAGTCCCAGGCATTACAATCATTCGATTTAGGCCATTGTGAAAAGTTGGCCTGGTATATGCTGTCCACTAAATAAAGTGGGCACCCTGTACCAGTCCAAACAACCCTTATGGTGATTTAAGAGGTCAAAGATAACCTTAGAAAGCTATCCAAGTAGTAGCTATGGAGAGCAGCCTTCAGGCTTAGTCTTGAAGGAATGTTAAGCAGCTTGTTTTACCAGAATGTAACCTTATAGTATTGGTTAAATGAAAGGAGATCCACACAGAAGTTATAAAAATATGTATTTATTGATATAACACACTTTAAGTACGACACAGTACCCTCTACACGAGGATACTCACAAGGCGCACAATACTGTAGCACAGAAACAATAGTAAATAGCACTAATGCACACTGGGCTCCAGGGGGAGACCAACCCATATACTAAAATAGTGGTATAAGAACCACGACTCGAGTCAAGACAGTGTCTAGAGGATGTAGAATCGCTGGGACCCCAAGGAACCACCCAAGGTGAGTAAGTAGGGACCCCACGGAGGACGGGTGCAGTGTGGGAACACGACCACGTGCTCCGTACAATTCTATGGGAGAGTCGCGGTTGAAGTTTTAAAGTTTAAGGACCCTTCCAGGTGGACTTAGAAGAAACCCCATGGAACTTAGGAGGTTGGAGAGCCACCCCACCCGCCGATACCGTAGTACCAGAGTTACCTATCTCAGGGAAGCCGGGTGCATAGGGCTGAAGTGGCTTCGGAAACTGCAGTCGAACTCAATGGAGGACTTCGAAGAAGAGCCGCTGCTGGAAGGAAGAAAAGTGTCCGTTGGAATCCAAAGGTGGATTCTTGTTGAAGGGTACCTGAAAGCATAGGGGGCAGAGTCTGAGTCACTCAGGAGTGACCAGGGGCTCTGTAGACGAATGCCCACTGATGTTGGGTGCTTCAGGTGCGTTGAGGGGGTCCTTGACTCTGCAGCCCCCGGGACCAGGAGATGTCGAGGATGACCAGGAGCCGGATACAAGCTGTCCCATAAAGGATATCGAATACTGAGGGGTCAGTGTCTGGCTGGAGCATCAACAAGCCTTGGCGACGGCAACCCACGCAGAAGGTTGAAGAAGGTTACGGTTCAGACCAGCAAGGTCCAGGAGACTCACCAAACACAAGGAAGTCAGGGCAAGCCTTGAGCAACCAGGGGAGCCCAAGAAAAGCAAAGTTGACCCTCAAGGGGACCTACAGGCCGGAGGCACAGGAGTCGTGAGGGAACCTCGAGCAGTTTCACAAAGCAACAGCCCACGGAGCACTTGGTGCACGGAGGCCGGAGCTCTTTTGTGGAAATGGTGGCAGAGGTTGGGGCTACTTGGAGCCCAGTGCACTTGTTCGGGAAACGCCAACAAGCATATGCACTTGCAAAAGTATGCGGTGCACAGGGGTACGGGTATTGCAGCCTCTACGAGGGATTCTGGCCTCAAACTTGGTGAGAGGGCAGCTCGGACCTCGAGGGACTTGGAAACCCACCTTCTGTGTTGCTGGAGCCTTCGGAGTCTGTAGGAGCTCAGGAGCAGCAGACCAGTCATTTGTGATGTGGTGCCTGCGGTTGCAGGGGAGTGGCTCCTTCACTCCAAGGGAGATATCTTCAGTTGTCCTTGATGCTCCACAGGTCCTGCATGGAGCCTGTATGGTTCACGGGCACATACTATGCTTCGGACTGAGAGGGAGACGAAGTTGGGCCCAAACGAAGTCCAGCAAAGTCCAGAGTGTCCTGACCGTCGAAGTTCAGTGGTTTCTGGTTCAGAATCTTGTCCATGTCGAATCTACCGTCCTACAGCCAGGTAAGCCCTTTTGTACCCACGGGGGAGGGTTGGACAGATTCAGGGGACCCTCCCAGGGGAGGGTCAGGACAGTGGGGAGCTTACTCCCATGTCCTTTGTCCAGTTTTGCGCCAGAGCAGGAGCCAATGGCTCCCAGGACTGGTTTGATCTGGACTATGCACAGCGACACCAAATGTGCCCCTCATGCAGACTTTCGGTTGCTGGCAAGCGCACCCACCCAGGCATGATACACTAAATCCTGTCTGGGAGGTGTCACACCTCCCTGTGACAGGATGCCTATTGTTCTGTCTTCCCCTGCTCGAGCTTGGCTCAGCAGCCGGAGGGCAGAAATGTGTCTCTGGTCGGCAGCAACCATTTTGTGCTGTCCGGGACTAGAAGGCTGGTACCGGGAACACCAGTGACCTCACAAAGCTCGATTCTGAGGGGTGGAATCATACCCCCCACACCGGTTACCAGTATGGGGATATGATTCCACATTGTTTGATACCACACACGATAGGGTTACTTTCAGCCGTTTTAGAGTTGGTCATCACGCGGTTGCATAATGCCACTCTATATGTCGTAAATGGCTGCAGTACTAACAACCTGGGAGATTGGACTCCGTAGGCTGCAGGGGTGTCCTGCTCATGCAGTGGCACCCTCTCACTTAGAACCAAGCACCCTGCTTTCAGGATTGTCAAGGCCTGCTATAGGGGTGACTTGTAGGTTTTAAGTGTAGTGACCCTTAGATATAGTAAACTTATATCTAAAGTACGTGGTGCATGCACCATCTTACACAGGCTGCAATGGCAGACCTGTAGTTCCATTTTGCATGGCCTCTCATGGGTGGCATAATACATGCTTCGGCCCATGGGAGGCCTCTGGGGTACCTATGCCCTGGGTACATGGGTACCATATACTAGGGACTGACAAGGTACCCCAGTATCCAATCTGGAGTGTACCTAAGTACATGACATAACAGTTTAAGGAGAAAACAGATAGACTCGGGTCCTGATTTGCAGGATCCCAGTCAGACTAGTCAAAAACAGTATCACATGAAGCAAAAAGTGGGGGTAACCATAAGAAGCAGATCCTACTTTCCTACAGCCATCCAGAGCAGTCTCATCTAAAGCATCCTTAGCACCCCAATGAGTAGCTTCCTGACCATGCCAGTCTGTAGAATCCTGAGCATTGCAGTCAGTAGGTTCCTGAGCTTTCTAGTCCAAAATATCCTGAAAATTTCAGTTTGTAGTGGTGTGACAATTCCAGTCCACAGAATTCACAGTACTTCTGTCCCTTAAATTCCTCCTTTGTTTTTCTGTTTTGTCAATTACAGCCTTTCCTGTTCTTTTCCTCTGATTGGCTGTGTAGGTCTGTGTTTCTATCTTACCATTTGACCTATATGTTATGCCTTGTATTCAGAGGTTGAATGCTGGTTTCTCTGTTACACATCATCTGATGCTTTCCTTTGTCTTGTTAGTACGTGTTGTCTCTTGTGAACTTTTATTAACAATGTGATCACTGTTATTTTCATGAAGCATACACTGTTCGTTTTCTTCTACATATCAACAGATCTCAAATAGACTATCATGAGAAGTGATGACAAAGAAGGGGAGAGCTGGCAGAAGTAACATATTTTGTGGCTGGCGCTATAAAACCATTTGTTGTATCTGAGAAGTACTTCCAGAGGTTTGTCACTCATACCTTTCTTGTTTGAGAGGCCACCTGATATTTGAGCTTAAGACAAGTTTCTGAACAGAGCCCTAACCAGTGATTGCTAAGATTCTTAATAATTAGGAGGAGGACAATCTACAAGAGCCCTCAGAGAACTGCCAAAATTAATGTTTGAAAACCACCATATAGGTTATTACCCAGATTTGACTCTGGCTATTCAAAGAGCTACGAAGCAGTTTGGAACTGTGAAGGCTGTGACATATGCTGGGGTCACTCGGCAATGCTGAAAATAATATACTAAGTGAAACTCGCTTCTTTACAGATATGAGAATAGTTATGAGGGTCTGGGAACAAGAGAGAACAGGTCAATAACAAGCTGCAACAAAATAGCAACAGCACACAAGTGAGGCTGCGTCACAGAGGGGGAGCTCATAGCATATTGATGTAATTGCCCTCAACAGCTCTGAATTGTCGGAATACCCAGCCAATAACTACAGGATAATAAAGCAATGCTTACCATGCACCATGAAAATCTCAACGGGGTGCCAGAAGACAATGTTCAATCAGCCACATTTGGTGCGACTTAGGTCTGTGGATCTTCATCGCCGCTGCAGTTCCTTATTTCTCACCAGACATAGATGCAGCAAGCTCAATGGACTCTGCTTCACCAGATCAAACACTGTGCTTCTGACTGAGACTGACATTGCAAGGCCCCTCTTCAGGAAGCTCCCTGGAGTCTGCAAACCGCAAGACCAGATACAATATGGTTAGTTGTTGTCCTGGGTTTGTTTTCTTCCATGGTGGGAAGATGCCGACAAGCCCCAAGTGAGCAGGAGACCCTGCCGTGAAGTACATTTGTACGCTACGGTTGAGTCCTCCTCCTTCTTCACTGTCATCAAGGACAGCGTCAGCACAGTCAATTCAGACAGGGAAGTCTTAACGGGTCAAGAGTGCGAACAGTAAAGGGAAAATCCTTGCAGAATTCTTCTCTAAACAGAGTAAACCACAACAAACCACCAGTAAGATTTTGGTATATGACTCATCTCACCTATCTATCACCCCAGTAGTCTCCAAATCTCGAATAAAAGCAAAGATGCCCTCGAATTTTGAGTCTGCTCTCATCTTGCCTCATCGGAGTGTAGTTCCCTGGACTTGAGGCAGGAAGAGCCTGTAATATGCAGCATAGATCAAGGGAGTAGTCATACTCCAAGCAGTTTTCCACAGAGTGCGACAGCAGAGGGGCTTGCTACTGACAACAACTGCTTAAGTCTGGCTATTAAAGATAAAGACACCTTACTCATCCCAGCTACTAATATTCAGTTTAATTAGCCAGCCACGCAGCTTACTGCACATCCTGCTATACTAGATTTGCAGCTACCTGAAAATGGCAATAACAGTGCTAGCAGAGATTCATGTGGCTCTGCTACTGACCCTTCATCCACACATGCTATACAACTGCCAGATAAATAAACTGGACCACAATCTATGCCTAATAGAGCTACACACAATGTAAGTGCCCTCAATAATCCAATCAATCAGCAAAATAGTATCTGGCAGGACTGCTCTCAAGGCCATGAATATCCTCCCACATTTACTGCACTGGACAAGATGCAAAGTGACACTAGGCAGGTTAGTACTCGCTACTCAAAACCCCTCGAGGATGAAGGAATGGATCACATACAGACTTAAAATTCACAAGCTCAAAAACAGGCTCAGACACAAGTACAATTGCTGGATCTACAAGAGGCCTATTTCTTCCTCTCAGACTCTGACTCAGAAGAAGATCCTGAATTTGAGCAGAAAAGGAAAGCCACAACCAACAGTATTACTGATCTTACTACAGCGTCCATGACTGAAAAAGATGCACAAATTGAAAGACGAAAAGAGGTGCATTGGTGTCAAAATGAGGGCCATGAAGATGGTGATAACAGTATTTATGCTGGATGAAGATGGACCCCGATCAATGGAATAGCTCATCATCCTACTCCTACTCTGAGATCATGTCCCACTCAACCTAGTGCAGTTGCCAATCAATCTGAAGATCCAACACTGTCTACAATTTAGAAACTCCTCTGTACACACAGAGAAGAGTACAATAAGGATACAGCGGGACTATGGCTGTCGAATTTATAAACTCAAGCATCTGTACCCCATGGCTGTTGCAGGTTAGCGGAGCTCTGCTACCCGTGCTCCCTTCCGTGTAAATCCGCAATTATCCGAGCGCAACTGCACTTGCCCTACCCTACCTTGACCCTGATGGGAGGCGGTGGACATTCAGGTGTTTCTGTGGTGCTGGCCAGGGGGACAATACTGGCATACAACGATCGACTATGGCCGGGCCGCGCTACGACGGCTGATCCTGGACTGACCGCGGAGTTGAGGCGGCCGCTGGGAGCAGAGCTGAGGCTGATGGGCCCAACTGAGAAGACCTCGCCTGCGCCCTGAGAGGAGACGAGCACCCGACAGGCCCTGGCTGGTAACTGGAAGGCTGAGGGCAGCACTACCTCATGACGGTGGGGCCCAACTGGGAATCAGCAGCAAAAGACCTGCATTGCCGGTGTTTGGCCCTGCTTGTACTCTTTCTCTACTGTTCAGAGGAGGAAGAGGTGCCGGTGACCTGATCCCATCGGCCGTCTGAAGAGACATGAGGTGAGGCCAGTGGGAGGGGGCAAACTGTACAATATATAGGGAATTCGTTGTGGCCTGGTCATTGAGATCGCCTTGGAACTGCTGCCCTATCTGAAGTACCTGGACCCTTCAACATCTGGTTCTGTGAAGGAGGGGGGATACAGTGAACTAACCAAGGTGCCTGGCTTGCCTCTGTGGTTGCTGTCAACCAGCCCTACCACCCTGTGAAGTGAAAAGCCCTTTGGATTGTTGCAGTGCAACATCTCCGATATTAACATAGACTGTCTTTCTGACGGGGGAATGTCACATGCCAGTAGGCCCCGGGCTTGGTGCCTTCCCCTGAGGGAGCCATTTACTTGTCCCCTACCCCCACTGCCTGGCAGGCAGCGGTGGGTGACACCCGAACCCCCATATACAAAGGAGGACACAGGGGTGGCGACAAGTCGGTTCTGGAGCTCCAGCTCTTCATGATGGACGGGAAAGACGTCAAAGAAATGCAACAGAATAAAATGTACAGATCTCCAGGGGTGTCTAGAGGGAGAACGAGTCCTCCCTTCCTGGAAATCAGCTAAGCCCTACTGCAGATCCGCCCGAGCCCACCCTCAGAGAAATTATGGCCTCCATTCATAGTATAAAGGGCACTCTTGAACCCTAACTAGATTTGGTGGTGGCAGAGCTAGCCCTCTTTCGAGCCGAAGTTATTAAAATAAAAGAACGCCTGAGATATGAGGATAAGACTGCGACAAGCGTCTCGGAGACCACTGCTGTGCTACAAAAACAAGTGATTAGCCTGCAAAAAGAAAATGCTACTATACAGGCAGGACTGGAAGACATGAAAGGAAGATCCAGGCATAATAACCTTCATTTGCCTGAACGTGCAGATAACCCAAGTACGGACCTCTTTGTTGGAAACTTTATCATGAATGTTCTGAAATCCAAGGGTCTTTCAAACATTTTTTGGGTTGAACGGGCTCCTAGAGTGCCCACGACTGCTCCTAGGCCGGGTGCGCCTCCTCGTACTATCACTGCCAGAATCTTTAATTATAGAGCTAGAGATGCCATACTCCAAGCGGCGCAGCCCAAGCCAGACTTAAAATTTGAAAATGCTACAGTTAGCTCATATCCGGACTTCACTCTGAAGTTCCAGCAGCAGCGTTGCAGCTTCCTGGAGGTAAAAAAGGAACTTCGGAATAAAGACATTAATATATGATGCTTTTTCCTGCCAGGCTACGGGTGATTGGCGAGGGAAAAACCTGGCATTTTGAGTCTCCGAAAGAAGCCTGGGAGTGGCTGGAGCCCGGCCCTGGGTCACAGAGGGAAGCGTACCTCCATGCGGCGTGTAGGGACACAGATGGAGGGGCAGCTAGCGATGCTTCAGCGCAGAGTAATGGGGGACTTATGCATAAACAATGAAAACGAGTGGATACATGCCTCCAGATGATTGAAACTTGAGACACCTATGAGTATGATTTGTGATTTTGACTATGAAATGTGACCGGGGTCGAGTTTGCTTATTATATGCTATTATGCGTTGAGTTACCTTCTGGGGAGGGCAAAATACATCTTTGATCTGCAATGAGGAGTGGGCGCGGGCGGTTTTCGCTGGCAAATTCACCCTCAGTTTTCAAATTTACTACGATGTTCTCAGGGGCAACAGGCGCCTTGCTAGTTGGGGTCAGGTGGGTAGTTTTGTACCCGCCATGCAGGGTGGCAGTGAGGGGGGGTTGTTATTGAGAATCAAGAGTTCAATTTTGAGTTACAGAGCGATGACAGTGGACAGCTTATTCTGAATCCTTGGTACCTGTGTGGCATTCAGTGTGTTGCACGCCATGGCCTATCACACACAACAAGAACATGATACATGAACCCCGTGCCTGACTTAAAATCCTTTCATGGAATGTAAACAGACTGGGTGACAAAATCAAATGGGGGATGGTATTCCAATACATTGAAAGACACAGTCCGGATGATATATTACAACAGGAAACTCATCTCCTGGGTAACTCCTGCAGGGCCCTGACTAGAGGTGGATATTCGTTGAAAGCACATGCGGTATATTCCGCTGACTCCAGGGGGGTTGGGATTCTACAGAAAAACTCAGTCTCCTTTGTTCCTGACAAGACCTGAACGGACCCCCAGGGAAAATATGTTGTTAAGTGAGGCACATGGGGAGGGATTCCCATTAAACTTTGTTCAGTATATGTCCCTCTACGCCACCAATGTCTTACACTGCCAGGGCTGATTGATCTCCTCCTACAACTACCCGATGGAATACTGGTCATAGGTGGGGATTTCAATGCCACGTTATCTGACGATATGGGCAGACAATTTCAAGCTATCCGTTGGGATCCATATATTAGCCACCTCGGCGATGTGACTCGCTGATATTTGGTGCCTCCGCCACCCGCTAAAGCGCCAATACACATACATGTCCGGAGTACATCATAGTTTTTCCAGATTAGACTAATGTGGCCTGAATCACAGATATCTGTCACAAATCACCGACTAAATATCGAAGGTCACAATTTCGACCTACAAAAATATCGCAGCAAAAATATCGAAGACAAGAATATCGACATCCTATCTACATTAAGGTAAGTACAAAAATATCGGAAAAAAATATCGATGTCAAAAATATCGTTGTTAAAAGTATCGTTTTTAATTTAAGTTAAAAAAAATTGTAAATTAAATAATACATATAATTAAAAGAAACATAGTTAAAGATATTTTAAAATGCTTAAAAATTATAAGTAATATATATAATTTGAAAATACATGAAACATATACATATAATATATCATATATATATACTTATTAATGTTTTAATATTTATTTTAATAACAGAAATTGTTTAATTTATTTTTATAAATTATAAATACATCTATACACATAAAACAATAATATAAATAAAAATTAAATAAATATATGTAACAAATAAAAAAAATTAAAATGATTTTAAATCTTTTTAAACATAATTATACAGTACATTAGCTAAAAAAATACAAAATATTAGATAGCGGAGGAAATCAAATTACTATTCCCACTCCAGTGAGTGCAACAGTAGGGAAAGTGTTGGATAGCGTAGGGGTTAAAATTACTATTCCCACTCCAGTGAGTGCAACAGTAGGGAAAGTGTTGGATAGCGTAGGGGTAAAAATTACTATTCCCACTCCAGTGAGTGCAACAGTAGGGAAAGTGTTGGATAGCGTAGGGGTAAAAATTACTATTCCCACTCCAGTGAGTGCAACAGTAGGGAAAGTGTTGGATAGCGGGGGGTAAAATTACTATTACCACTCCAGTGAGTGCAACAGTAGGGAAAGTGTTGGATAGCGGAGGGGTAAAAATTACTATTCCCACTCCAGTGAGTGCAACAGTAGGGAAAGGGTTGGATAGCATAGGGGTAAAAATTACTATTCCCACTCCAGTGAGTGCAACAGTAGGGAAAGTTTTGGATAGCGTAGGGGTAAAAATTACTATTCCCACTCCAGTGAGTGCAACAGTAGGGAAAGTGTTGGATAGCGTAGGGGTAAAAATTACTATTCCCACTCCAGTGAGTGCAACAGTAGGGAAAATGTAGGATCGCATAGGGGTTAAATTAACATACTTATAATTTTTTTTTTTTTTAAATAAATAACATATTAATAATTATTTAACCAAATAATTATTAATAAATATCTATTAAATTAAATTATTTACTTAAATAACATTAAATTACTTCCCACCCTATTCCCCTATAAACACACAACGCGCTACACATAAAAAATAACATAATTAATTTAATTAGCAATTAATCAATTAATAAAAATTAATTACCAATTAATCATTAATTAACAATAAATTAATTACCAATAACAATAAATACAAAATAATAATTAATTAATTATCATTAATATAATTTTTAATTAACCAATTAATAAAAATTAATTGCCAATTAATAATTAATTAACGATAAATTAATAATCAATAACAATAAATATACACATATTAACTAATTAATTATATTTAAATTACTTCCCACCCTATTCCCCTATAAACACACAACGCGCTACACATAAAAAAATAACATAATTAATTTAATTAGCAATTAATCATTAATTAACAATAAATTAATTACCAATAACAATAAATACAAAATAATAATTAATTAATTATCATTAATATAATTTTTAATTAACCAATTAATAAAAATTAATTGCCAATTAATAATTAATTAACGATAAATTAATAATCAATAACAATAAATATACACATATTAACTAATTAATTATATTTAAATTACTTCCCACCCTATTCCCCTATAAACACACAACGCGCTACACATAAAAAAATAACATAATTAATTTAATTAGCAATTAATCAATTAATAAAAATTAATTACCAATTAATAATTAATTAACAATAAATTAATTACCAATAACAATAAATACAAAATAATTAATTAATTATCATTAATATAATTTTTAATTAACCAATTAATAAAAATTCATTGCCAATTAATAATTAATTAACGGTAAATTAATAATCAATAACAATAAATATACACATATTAACTAATTAATTATATTTAAATTACTTCCCACCCTATTCCCCTATAAACCCACAACCCGCTACACATTAAAAATAACATATTTAATTTAATTACCTATTAATCAATGAATTAAAATTAATTACCAGTTAATTAATTTACAATAAATTAATTAACAATAACAAAACATTAAAATTAATAATAAATTAATTATAATTAATATAATTATAAATTTGCCAATTAATATAAATTAATTACCAATTAATAATTAATTAACAATAAATTAACAATCAATAACAATAAATAAAAACATTAATTAATTATAATTAAATTACTTCCACCCTATTCCCCTATAAACCCACAACCCGCTACACATTAAAAATAACATCATTAATTTAATTACCAATTAATCAATGTATTTAAATTAATTACCAATTAATAATTAATTTACAGGAATTAATTAATAACAATAAATAAAAAGTAATAATAAATTATGTATAATTAATATAATTATAGATTAACCAATTAATATACATTAATTACCAATTAATAATAATTAACAATAAATTAACAATGAATAACAATAAATAAAAACATATTAATTAATTAATTATAATTAAATTACTTCCCACCCTATTCCCCTATAAACCCACAACCCGCTCTGATACTAAAACGCAAAATTTCCTTTAAAAAAATTACTATTTTCTAAACATTTAGGGGCCTATTACGATGGCGGTCGGAAAACCTCCCCGACCGCCATTGTAGCGGGAAAAGACCGCCCGCATGGACCGCGACATCAACGCCGGTCGAATTACAATGACCCGCGGTCGAAATCTGACCGCGGCGGTCGGATCGCGGGCCTTAACATTGCGGCGGTTGCAGCTGCCCGCAGCACCGCCGTGATGTCCAAAGGAGCATGTCCTGCATTTCCCTGCACTGCGTGGCAGGCACTGCACAGTGCCTGCCACCTGGTACAGGGAAATGTAGGGGGGACCATGGGTACCCCCCCAGTGCACCCACACCCCCCCAAAACATTGGGGGCCCGCAACGGGCCCCCGGAAGACAATCTCCGCATGCCTTTCCATGGCGGTCTGACCGCTGAGGAAAGGCTGGCTACCGCCGGCATCATAATCCTGCCGGCGGAGCCTGCTCTGTACCGTCACCATTATCCCGGTCCTGCTCCGTCCGCCAGGCAGGAGTGCGGATGGCAACCGGCGGAAAAGCGGCGGTCGAAATTTCCCACCGCCGCGGTCACCACCGCCATCCTAATCTGACCGGCGGTTTTCTGGCTTGCGATCGCGGTCGGATGTCCACCGCCGGTCCGGCGGGCACCACCGCTGGCCCGGCAGTGGACATTCGACCGCCATCGTAATAGACCCCTTAATACATATATTTAAAAATAAAGAAAAAACTTCAAAAAAAATGTTAAACATACATATAAAATACATAACACTAAAAACAAAAACGATATTATTAACAACTATATTTTTGCTAACGATATTAATGGCTTTGATATTACTTACTTTGATATTAAAAAAATCGATATTACTTACCTTAAAGTCGATATTCTGGTCAACGATATTCTTGACTTCGATATTCTGTCCCTACGATATTAAAAACTCGATATTAGTGTAGGTCGATATTTAAAATTCGATATTTTGACTGCCCACCATCTGTCACATGACTAGAGGAATATCAGACCACTTCCTGGTGTGGTTGGAGGTATGGGGACACAATACTAAACCTAGTGGACCCAAAGTCATTAATGCTTGGCACCTTATGAATAAAACATTCAGGCACAAATTAGAATTGGCAACTGATTCTTACTTTGAGCTTAATGAGGGATCAGTTGACTCACAATTAACACTTTGGGAGGCATACAAAACAGTGATCCGGGGAAAGGCCTACTCTCTGATCATGGGGGATAGGAAACAACGTCAGGAGCAACTTTGGATCCTAGAGACTGGTATATGGCCCTGGAGCAAATGGAAAACCAGGGGACAGACCCAGATCAAACACGCCCTCAGACTTAAACCAAGGAATATAGGGACTTGGCCGAGGATAATGTGAAAGCGTGTCATACACCCACCAGAGACGTCTTTATGATGTGGGAAATAAAGCAGTAGCCTGGCTTGAAAAACGTGATGAGGTGCGCGGCTGGGTCCTGCAACTCACCACTGACACTAAGGGCCCGATTCTGATGCGGGTTGGAAAAGCTTCCCGACTGAGGGCCTGATTCTGATGCGGTTAGGAAGGCCTCCTAATGGCATTTGCTCCTTCCAAATCGGATCGGGAACGTGTCTTCCCGACCCAGGGCCCAATTATGATGCGGTTAGGAACATATGCTCAACCAAATCGTATCTGGAAGCATCCGGATGCATCGTACTCCGTCGGTCGGACTCTCCCGATCCGAGTGGGTCGGAAACCATTTCCAAACCGATTCGGTCGGGAAGCTTTCCAACCCGCATCAGAATCAGGCCCTAAGGCTGTCAAAACAGACCCAGAGGGGATAGCTGACACATTTGCTGATTATTACGAACATTTATACTCTACAAAAACGTACTGCACTCCTTCTGACGTGAAAGCCTTTTTAGCTGATATAAAACTCCCTCAACTTACAACGGATCACAAACAACTCCTCAAAGGGGACATGCATCCACATGGAATAGGTCAGGCATTGCGCGCCCTTAATTCAGGCAAAGGGATGGGCCCAAACGGTTTACCCGTTGAGTTACATGAATGTCTAGCCAATAAGTTAGAACCCCACATTCTTTAGATGTGGTCAGAGTCATGCTCCGTTGGCTGCCTCCCGGAAGACCAAAGACATGCAACAATAGTGGTAATTCATAAAGCTGGGAACCCCCCGGATAAATGTGGCTCATATCCACCCATCGCCCTTCTTAACGTGGAGCTAAAACTCCTAGCTGAGCACTAAGCTCCTGGCCACTTGTCTTTGTCAGGTAATAACATATTTGGTCCACCCAGATCAATCTGGCTTCATGCCAAACAGGGGGACCAGACTGAATCTCCGAAGACTCTTTGGCGTCATGGCGGACAAAGCGGTTTCGGCATTGGTGTTATCTATGGATGCCTCCATGGCATTTTACACTTTGGAATGGAACTACATGTTTGCAGTGCTGGAGCGCATGGGGTTTAGCCCCAACTTCATAGGCTGGATGCACCTTCTATACAATGATCCCATGGCAAATATACGGGTAAACGGGACAGTCTCCCGCAACTTTGTCCTCTGCAGGGGCAAGGCTGCCCACTTTCCCCATTAATATTCAACCTGGCCCTGGTACCCCTGGCAGCATGGATCCGACAAGACCCTCTGATATGGGGTATACATTGGGGGGAACCTTGGGAAGAGCGTATTTCACTGTATGCTGATGATGTCCTCTTTTATGTTACACATCCCCCCATGCCAGTTGCCAGACTGACCCAGATCCTGGAAAGACCTTGATACACTTAATTATGGGCACTATGCCTGTTCTGCCCAGTGATATTCATTTGGCCAGTTCTACAGAGAGCTTCAAATATTTAGTCATTCATATCACAAGTGATACCACCTCTTTTACCAACAGAACCTAGTCACTATGCTGGCCCACTTTGCGGCAGATGTCCAGCATTGGAGGAAATTGCCGCTCACCCGACTGGGTAGAGCGGCAATGTTCAAGATGATGGCACTGCCTCGGATGTTGTATGGCATCCAGAACACACCATACCATGTGCCTGATGATTTTTTTAGAAAGACGGAGTCTCTACTCCACCTCTTTCTATGGAATATGAGCCCATCTCGTATAGCCCTTCAAAAGCTTACACGTCGAGTTTATGATGGGGGGGGATTGGCCTCCCTGACATCAAGAAATATTACTGGGTCACACAATTGGCGGTAGTTAATGACTGGGAATTTGCTGCCTGGGACGATCCGGCACTATGACAAGAGAGGTTCTCGTGGGGAGCCGCGGGATACCAGGGAAACCTCTATAAATCAAACATCTCTGGTGAGTTTCTGACTCAGACTCTAGCGCGAGTCTGGAGGGCTGCAATGGCTTTTTTGGGATGGAAAGAGAGACTGACGGAGATGACCCCCCTCTGGTCCAGTGATGCCCTGAAAGAGGTTGTGAAACTCTGTGGATTCACGAAATGGAGCCTTATTGGCATATCAACTTTAGGAGATATTTGGAAGGGGGAATCTATGCTCAGTTTAACCGAAATGCAGACTCAATATGAACTAGCACTCACAGAAACTTTTAAATCTATCCAACTCCGACACGCACAATCGACACACATTCCCACTCACACCCTACTTCCAGCGGCTTTGCCTTTGGAGGACGGTGTCCTCACAGAACCGTTAACAAAAAAGACCTTCTCACTTATTTATAAGAAATTAGTTCATAATTCTCCAGACATCCTTTTGACTCTGCGCTCTAAATGGGAGACTGATATGGGACACTTTGAAGAGGGCAAGTGGGAAGAGGCCACCGGGACATTCCGAGAGGTGTCTATCAAATCAGGGTTCCGTCTAATTCAACTACGAATACTACACCACTCATATCATGCCCACACTACCATTTTTGCCATGGATTGTTGTCCAACAGATCTCTGCCTCCGGGGGTGTGAGGAAAGAGGCACGTTCTTCCATATCATATGGACCTGTCCTCGAATTCAGCCGTACTGGCTGGCATTGCCAAAACTGGCCAGAGAGGTCATAGGAATTGAGATCCCGGACTCGTCCAAGATGTGCCGCTTACCCATCTGGGGGGATGACTCACCACCTCATTACAATAGACTGGTTATCGCTGGGCCTGTCAGTTGCAAAAAGAAATATATCACATATGCAGGGCCTGCGAGGCACAGCAAAATGGCGAAATGGGAACAAGAAATGGACTGGTGCATGTTGGTAGAAAAAAACATATATTTAGGCAGAGGGTGCCCCAAAAAGAGGAAAAAGATTTGGTCCCCGTGGCGATCTTACAGAGGGCGGAGGAGACCCTTGGGAGTCCTAGAGTCCACAATAGGGGCACTCCTTGAATCGGGAGCCATGAGATTGTGTAGGGGAATTGTTGTTGTGCCATTCTTATTGTTTTTTTCTGAGATACATGACCAAACTATTGCTGTACTGCCCTTTGAAGGAATATATATCGTTACAACGCATACCATAACAACGCATACTTTTACATCGCAGTTTTTACAACGCAACTACCATTACATCGCATGTTTTTACAATGCATACCATTACAACGCATGTTCATTGAGATACATTAAAACTACCATTACAACGCATTCCATTACAATGCTTACTAATACTACGCATACCATTACAACGCATAATATTTTTTCTTTGTTTTGATGGTGGTGGGGGCAAATTTACTATTCCTACTCTGACAGGTGTTTGCCTCAGGGAAAGTGCTGGATGGTGGTGGGGGCAAAATTACTATTCCTACTCCTACCGGTGTTTGCCTCAGGGAAAGTGTTGGATGGTTGTGGGGGCAAATTTACTATTCCTACTCCAACCGGTGTTTGCCTCAATGCGTTGTAATGGCATGCGTTCTAATGGCATGCGTTGTAATGGCAGGCGTTGTAATGGCATGCGTTGTAATGGCATGCGTTGTAACGGCACATGTGTTGTAATGACATCTGATGTAATGGCACATGCGTTGTAATAGTTGCGTTGTAAAGGCATTACAATGTAATGCCTGCGTTGTAATGGACGTTTCCCCCTTTGAAGACACTTGTCAATGCTGCACTGCCTGTTATTTGTGCTGTTTCATGAAACTTAATAATAAAGAATATTAAAAAAATGCATCTGTACACAGTCTCAAAACAAATGTCTTGTCTTAGTGAACACTTGTCTAAGATTGAAGAACAGATCAACAGGGTTAATAATGACTCAATAGTTTTCAAAGCACAAGTGGAGAATCGGCAAAAACAGCCACAGAATCTGACAGACTCATTTGACGATATGAAAATTTGAATGAGGTGCAACAATTTAAGAGTACTGGGCATCAAAGAAGGAGCTGAAGGAGATGATCCAGAGGGTTTTTAGGATACCTTTCCATATCTTCAATAATGGAATATCAACTGCCAGGTCCAACTCGTTCATCACTTCCCTTTTTTTTTTTTTAAATCTAAGGGTAACCAGAAGAACTCACACCACAGAGCACTGCTCATCTACAGCTGCAATTTTTATTCTGTCAGTTGCTGTACCAAGTGGCAAGTCCAAAGACTCTGACAAAAGAGGGTACACACACTTTTTTCCAGATCCGATTTCTGCCATTGAACAATAGAACACCACTGGCAGCTTAAACAACTGATTCCAAAATTTTAGTCTCTAGGGTCGCAGATTTTTCTGCAGGACCCTGCACGCCTTAAAATAATTAATAAATCTCATACACATACTTTTACTTCAGCTGAACAAGCTGTGATACTGCTAACGGTTCGGTCCAGGAGCAGGCATTCATGCATTGACTAACAGCAAAAACACAACTATATTTATCTATATACTTTTTTGTCTGCGGTTAGTCAATGTTAAACAAAGAGGAGCAATAGAGGGAAAAAGGAAGTGTCAAGGGTGCCCTCCACTCACAATCAAAAACACAACGAAATCCCTTGTAACGCATCACATATCCAGTAGATACTTTCAGGGTCCCCCACTTCTTAAATTTAAGCGGGGAAGGTTCTAGTGCATATCTATGAACCGGCCCATTATGTGTGTTTTAATAAAACCAGACCAGGTCCCTTGCATTGCGGTGAATCCTAAATATAAGAAAAAGTGTATCTATAGGAAGTGCCTCGTGTAAGCAACCACCAAAGAGCGATTGGCAGGTTCGCACCAACTTGCTCACTCTTATATCATTGACAACTTTCCTATCTAGGGAATGGAACCAACACCCAAACAAGTGCAGAAGAATGTTGTGTGTTGTACATAACCTAAAAATCTCTATCATGTGTGGTACACATCTCAATAACTCCTACGGATCCCCGTGAAGAGAGGAGATACTTCTTCCTCACAAGCAAAAAAAGGTTAAAAATGAATTGCGAAAAGCACACTGCATATGTCTTTAATTTGTTGTGCTCGCACTCAAGGTCAAAAAACACATACCATGTTTAGACCATTTTAAGCAGTAATGCCGACATATATCATTGCCATTTTACTTTCTGGCATATTCTTCAGGGCACAAGGACCCCATTCCAGCCTTGAAGTGCACCGGACCATGTGGCTACCAGGTGGGAGCCTACCATGAGGCCACAGGCGGGAGACCGGAACAAGTTTAGGGACCAATACTTAGTCGCCGCCGGGTTTGCAGCCGAGCGCGAGTCATTTCAGAATGGTTGCTTCGTGAATCAGATAAACACTGGTTACATATGGACAGGGCGATAGTGGGGCGAGTTATTTGGGATGTATTATGGAATCCAAAGGCAGATCGCCCACCCAAGGCATACCTCAGCACCCCAACAAAAACAACTCTTAAAGTTTGGGATGAGGTGATTAAGACAGCAGGGTGGACTACGTTCCCTTCTCCCTATACACAGCTGCACTACAATCCTGATCCCTCTGGCTCTTTTATCTGGGCCCTTGGATGCTTGCAGGGAGCGGGGAGGGGAGGTGCCTTACTCTATCTGATCTTTTCCATAACTGGGATGTCTTGACTTTAGAACATTGCAAGAGGGACCTCCAACTTCCAGACACAGAGCATTATTTTTATACACAAGTGAGACACTGGGCACTACATTCCAAGGTCAGACTGGCCGCCACACAAGAACTGACCCCCACTGAGCAATTTGTTAAGAGTGGGCACCTCCAGGGGAACAATTTCTGTTTTATTCTCATCATTGCTCTCCACACTTACTACCTCAAAGTCGCGACATGTAACATTTTGGGAACATATACTCGGGAAGACATTTCTGAAGTAGAATGGCACAAATTATTCTGAAATGTAATTCCATAGGACTGAGAGAAGTTCACTACAACATACTCTTTGACTGGTATCTCTATCCCACTAAACTGAACAAAATCTTTCCCAACACTTCTGATTTGTGCTGGAGGGGTGTGGACTCCTGGGGGATTTTCACCACATATGGTGGGACTCTCCAACGATCCGCCCTTAGTTGACTGAGATACTTCCCCAAATTAAAGACGCCTTAGGATACCTGATCCCGAATACATTGGGGTATGCACTCTCGGGCTTACGTGGTGTCACACTTAAATGACAAACTCATAGCAACAGAGCTCTCATGTGGCCTTGCTTCAGCGCCGCAAAAAATGTCATTAACACAGATTGGAAGAAAAAGGAGGCCCCAGCAGTAACACAATGGCATGCTCGCTTATGGTAAGCTCTCACAATGGAAAGACTGATGGGCATTTTTCTAAATGTTTTCAAGAATTTTGAGTTTGCTTAGGGTCTCTTGGTATCTTACCTTTCCAGAGGTCTGCCACTGACTGTGTGCCCCACACGAACTAGGGTCGGTCATCTCTTCCAATTCTAAAGCTAGGGTCCGAGCTCCCTTTCATTACTGCTCCTGCCTCCCTTGACGACCATCACTAGGACTATGAGCTTCCACTACTAAATGCCCTTTCATTTAATCAGGCTGTCTCATCCATGTACCCTTCTTTCTCTTTGAAGTTTTTTTTTCCTTTTCCTTTTCCCCGTCCCCTCGCTTGTGTGATTTTGAAGGGGGGTTGTTTGTCATACAATGGGAGATGATTACTTAGGATTTGTTATTGTTTAGTATGTTGTACCTGTACAATTTGAAAGGAGATCCCTCAACGTAACAGACACTGTTTCTACAATGGCATGTAAGTCATATGAAGGGGGGTCTCTATGATATACCTTGCTGTTATTTGTTGTCTCCATAAAACTCAAAAATTATTTTGACAAAAAAAAGTTACTTTTTTCTAAGTTGGTGTGGGATCCTTTGTGTGATGTGGTGTTTTCACTTTATTACTGTCTGAAGTGTTGCACAAATACTTAACACATTGTCTCTAAGTTAGGCCTGAATGCTCTGTGCCAAGCTACCATCGGGCTGAGCACAGGTTTATTTATAGTTGGCTTGTGCCTCACCTTGACAAGGATGATGGTTGCTGCCTGACCAGGGCTTACACCCCAGTCAATCAACAACCAAATTTCTCACACCATGCTGTCATGGAAAGGCGGCAGTTATCCTTGAGGAGCATTGCTCATTTATTAGCCTTCCTAGAAGGGATCCAAACGGGAGCAAAACACCACCAAAAGTGCACTCTAACAATGTGCCATAGTATTCTTATGGAACTAACCATGGAGAACCATTTTAGTATTTTATTCGAAAGGTGGTTAAATGAAGAAAGTCTGTGAATTGGCTTAATATAGTTATACCATATATGGAGAATCTGTCCGCAGCAAGTAACTTTATCACATTGTGATTACTGATACATTTGGTGTGTGTTGTCTTTTCTTCACCCCACTACCCAAATTCTTTTGCTTGCCTCATGTACAGTGTTCTGACACCCAGAAATGATAAAAGAATAACAAATATAAGTCCCAAACCAAGTTTACAAATGTGAAAAAATACAGCAAAATGTATAAAGAAAACTGATAGAGTAAAATGCAGAACAGCTTTAATAGTTTTACAAAACGTCAAAGGGAGAAGCCATTAATATAGAAATTTATGGAAACCTATGAAAGCCAATAGGAAATTATTAAAAGTCAGAACGTCTTTAAGTGACACCGTGGACACTTGCAAGTGCACACAATTTTATAGGGCCTGGGGTTTGTTCCGGCACATTTTGTTTGCCTCTCAGTCCTGTTCATAAGGGGTTGTACTGAAGGTAAATGCTTCATTTAGGTTGCAGTACATGTCAAAACTAGGGAGGTTGTATTTTTCTGGGCAGCTGTTTGAGTTCTGTCCCAGCACTTTAATGGGCCTCTCAAAGCTATTAGGAAATATGGCTTTACCACTGGCTCTGATGTCATGCCTTTGGATACCTCTCACAGGTATCTACTGGAACTGTTCATGGTTGTTTGACAACTTAAAATCCAGTTAACTTAGGCAGTTTCCTTAGGGCTCATCACCCTATGAATACTCCCCAGTAAACTAATGGAGAAATAGATATCAGTGGCTCTCTAAATCTTCCTGTACACTTTTAGGCATAGGCCTTGGAGCAGACCATATTTCACCTTCAAGCAGTGTCCTTTGCAGGTCTCTGTATCTTCTGGGACTCATTTGACACTAAACCACCTGGCTTCCTGACATTAGAAACTGACATTCCGGCAGTTCACATTTGCAGTGTGCAACTGTCTAAGGGTAGAGCACGTTCAATGCAGCATGGCTTTGATACAAGGAATTGGAGCTGTTCCCAGCTACTCCATCCCGACAGACAGAAATTCCCTCTTGATTCACAAATGGTACAAAATTAACTAGGACCAGGTAGTAATTTTATCAGGGGAATTCTTCATCTTACTGGGGCAAATTTCAAGGCATAATGGCACCGCACTTAGGGCTTTATATCGAGTATGGCGGTCCATAGTACCACGTCCACCAGGGATCCTGCAGCAGTCGCGCAGCATTATGGGAGCTGTACTATTATGGTGCTGCTGCTGCGGCACCACAAAGCATATTCCAAGTTTGCTTTCCACCGCCCCTTTCATGACGGTGAGCCCGCCGTGAAAAGGGTAGCAGAGAGGCACTGCTGCTCCTGGGCCTGGGGGTGCATGCGGTTGGCACATGTAGTGCCCCCCTGGATTTGCACCCCCAATTCCTGCACGGTATGGCATGTATGCCACACCATGCAGGAAGATGCAGTCGTCGCTCTGACGGCGGCAGTCTGCATGTAAGGCTCTTCTATGAACCTAACAGACCGCCGCCGTCATACCGCCGCAGCACCTCCTGTCAGACCAGGATTGAACTCCCAGGGCCAGATGTACGACCCTTACATTTTGCGACTCTCAAATTCCGTCGCTTTGTGACTCGCAGTTTGCGTCTCACAAAATGCAATGTACAACAGTGTCACAGACACTGTTGGCGATTCCCAATGGGGTTGCAAATTGTGCTTGCCTCATGAATATTGACGAGGCATGCAATTTGCAACCCCATTGGGAATGGCTAGCACTCCCAGGGATGGTGGCCTGCTGGGGTCAGCAGACCATCATGTCTGGGACTGCTTTTTGAATAAAGCAGTTTTTTTTTTTTTAAATGCAGCCCGTTTTCCTTAAAGGAAAACGGGATGCATTTAAAAAAGAAAAATGAAACTTTTCAGTTTCATTTTTTAAGGGCAGGCAGTGGTTCCTGGGAAAATATTTTCTCACACACTGGGGACCCCTTCCCGTTTGCGAGTGGTTTACCACCTACTTGAAGTAGATGGTAAACTGCGAGTGTTTTGCGGCCACAAATGCGGTCGCAAAACAATAGTACATGGCAGTGAGTCTCGCTATTAGGAAGGGACGCCTCTTCCTTATAGCGGGAGTCGCAAACGCTATTTTGCGAGTCAGTGACTCACAAAATAGTGTTTGTACATGCCATTAACCTTTTTTGCGGTCGCAAACGGGCCGATCTTCCGTTTGCATGGCAAAAAAGGGCCGTACATCTGGCCCTCAATCTAGCGGGTGGGCACACCACAGCTTTGGCAGTCCTACAGCGGACGGCGCATTGGCGGCGCCGCTGTAGGACCGCCAAAGTCTTAATAAGGCCCATAGCATTTTCCAAAGACAACCAACATCCCTGATGACATCCATAGTCTGGGATGTTTGATTTCAGGCTGCTATGTTCACGTACTAAATTCCTTCAATTTCCAGGCACTTTCTGCCTGGCCCTCACTCGCCCTTTATTAACTTACTCACGACATCAAAGAAGAAGTCATATGTCAGTCAGAGCTAAAGGGAGAAATCACCCATGGAGCAAGTGGAATGACCTGGTAAATCCAGTAGACCTATCTTTTAGGCTGATTATCACCTTGTCTAGTCTTCTTGGGTGTATATTTTCTCCCAGAAAATTAATGCACAGCATTTAATAAGTATGTCTCTGTTCCCTGACGCTCCTATTAGACTTACTATGCACCCAGTGGCTTGGCTGGTAAACTATAAATCATGCTAGCATTTTTCAAAACTGTTGTAAATGTTGAACTAGCCCCCCAAAACTGCTGCTCAGTGCTATTCTGTGAAAATAGTTTTTCAGTTAGTAGAGTGTGTGGTATGGAAAGTGCTTATAAATGTTCTACTGGCTGTATTATTATGCTGAACAAATAAACAAAAAGAACAAAAGCACGTTCGCAAATCAGCCTGCATGTATCGTGCCAGTGTTTCAATGTCTGCAAACAAATATCAGGCATTTTGTTAAGTTTTGAATGATTTTTTGTGGAAACAGTGGTTATCATATTCTAATGATTCCATACGGTGCATATATTTTAATCCGAAAATGTGTTGGACATTTATATGAAGCAGGCAGTGGACGTGTCGCCAGTAGTACGTAATTCTTTCACATTTTTGTGTTTTGCAGTTGGCTGCTCGCATTCTGGAAGCACACCAAAATGTGGCACAGATACCGCTCGTGGAAGCGAAATTACGTTTTATCCAGGCATGGCAGTCACTGCCGGAGTTCGGTTTAACATATTACACTGTAAGGTAACTATGACTGAAGAATGCACAATTTTTACTGAGGCCACTATTTAAAATAATTTAATTTCATGCAATCTCTCTGAAAGCGTTTATTATAGTCTTTCATCTGCCTTTGCTTCTGTATCTACCTGAATATACTAGTACATTTAGTCCTCCTTTCCTCCAGGCTCATTCTGTCCAATATGTGCCTGTTGCCTCTCAACCTTCAGTCTTTTTCTTCCAAGCTCCAGTTGAGATGGTCAGGTATTTTGATTATTGGTGCGTGGTTCAGGCTGTCTCTTTATCATGACTTTTTCTGTGGGCAAGACATTAGCCTTCATATTCTCTTGCCTAAACCTATTTATTTGCTGACAACTTTTCAGAAATTTCATTTTTTTCAATCCCTCCTCTGAAGTGACCTGAGAGTTTTGGGTCTCCAGTGGCCCAGGCTGAGTGCATCCATTGACCGATTGCTTGCTCTGTGATTCTGTGTTCACCACAGAGCATTGTCAAAGCCGCTTCATTGGCGGCCTGACATATTTCACCCTGCCGAATATACTACAGTTCATGCCTAGGAAGCAGACGAGGCCTAGCAATCTAATTTGAGTAGTCCCTTATTTTTGACAGAGCCACTCCAAGAACTAGAAAGTAGGTGACGCTATACCAGAGGAAAATCCAAAGTGCATTCTCGTACAATAGAGTAGCGTACAGTGCAGTGGCATAGACTGGAATGTTGTACAGTTGAGCAGCATACAGTGGAGTAGCGTACATTGGAGTGGGGTACAGTACAGTGGCCTACACTGGAGTACATTATAGTGGAGTGGCGTACAGGTGACTAGCGTTAAGTAGCATACAGTGAATTGGCATAGAGAGGATTGTTGTGGAGTGCGTAGAGTGGAGTGAGGTATAGTGGAATAGCATAGAGTGGAGTATAGATTTATTATTTTTCACTTGACATCTACTTACCTTACTTACATTGAGAACATATATATATATATTTACCCAGTGGCCGTCACCACTGGTTATCTATAGTTAGGTCAGTGTTTCCATTGGAAATGCTTTTTTTGTGTTGCTAAAAACGTTAGCGAATCTCCATGACACTTTCCAACAAGCATTGGCATAGCCAATAGGTCTCGCCTTTGGGACCTTATAAGTGTTTAGCCATGCAACAGTTGTTGTTGCACCAAGGATATTGTACTGCATTACTAAATACTTATACGGTTCCAAAGGCGAGACCTATTGGCTATGCCAATGTTTGCCAAGCAGAACGAAACAGAGAGATATAGAGGAACTTCAATAATCAACAAAACAAACGTAAGAGGGAAGAGGAAATGACAAAACAGAAAAAAGCAAACAAGAAAGACAAACGAGGAGATGGAAGTAAAAAAGAACGTTAAAAATGGGAAGTCAAAAACAGAATATAGAGAAAATGAAAAGAGAAAGCGAACAGTGTAAGCTGTCAATATGAACGAAAGAAAAAGCGAAATAAATAAAGAGAGAGGGAAACACAGAAGACATGCAGAAAATAACTGAAAAATAAACCAAAAATAAAGCTGAGTAATTGCACAATAGTTGAATAAAGAAAGTAAAAGCACACAAATAGTGAGAAATATCCAAATCGAAAAAGGAGAAGGGAAATAATTATGAAAGAGAGTGGGCAAAATAGCAATTAAAAAATAAGCGGAACAAAGACCGAATGAGAAAAATGGACTACAACTGAGTAAATACAAAAGGTAGAAAGAAATACAGAACCACGGAAAGAAATTGAGAAACATCTGGAAAAATACATGGGTCAAAAAAGATTTAAGTATAGAGCAGAAGAGGTAAGGAAAAAAAGAACATCTCTAAGATACTAATTGAAAAAACAGAAAGAGGGAGATAAAATAAGAAAGAAAGAAATCTATAAACTAACAAACAACGAAAGGGAAGAAGAAATTAAGGAAAAAGAAAGAACAAAGGACTATTCGAAAGAAAACGAAATGAAGAAAAACACAAATGAAAAAAGCGGGTTAATATACAAGTGAATATCAATGAGAGAAATAAACAGAAAAAATCAGGAGAAAAATAAATAAGATGAGCAAAGACGGAGAAGACAGACAAAATATGTTGCGACAAATGGAAAAGAAATTGAACGACTAAGAGTTACGTACAGTAAATTGAAAGAACGAATGAATTAAAAAAAGTCATATGGGGAAAATCACAATGGGAGGAGGATAAAACAGCACATGCCGATGGTGTGTTGGGGGAATAATCTTATCTGGGATGAAGTCGTCCGAAAATGACTCAGAAAAGGGGTTTATGAAAATTACGTGTGTTAGTTTATCACCCTACAAAATAGAAATCCTCAAAAATTCTCTCCAAAATGCCACCAGTTACGGAAAGGAAAAGCTGTCACCCGGTCTGCGGTTACCGGTGTCACTTTGAGGCCGTGATCAAGAACGCGGACAGGCGCCTAAGAGAGGTCGGATTCTGTCAAAATATACTGTCCGGGTCCTGTGCGCACAGATGAGGGGTGCGGGTGTCCCCGAGTGCCTCATGCACACCCCGGAGCCCCGCGGATTGGAGCTAGAAACAAGGAAGGGGCGGAGCTCGCGAGACTGAAAGGCGGGTTTAGAGACAGGAAACACACACCTTGTTTCTGTTTCTCTGGTGTGTACGTGTCGAACTCTTCCTCCCCCCCGGAGGAGCGGCGGGTCGGGACCGAGCACGAGCAGATTGGGAAGCGAAGGAATCATAGGGATAAAGGGGGGCGAGGGGGTTCTGCCACGGAGAGTTCAGGAGAGAAGGAAAACGCTGAAGGCCAAGAGGGTTGAAGGCTGCCCATGGATAGAGAATTGGAGGTGACGATGGTGGAGGCTGCCTCTAGAAATAGAGAGGAGAGTGGTTGAAGAGGAAATAGATCATGTCTAGAGAGGGGAGAGCTGAAGGTGAAGAGGGGCAGAGGCTGCTAGGGAAATGAAGGGGAAGCGGGGTGGAGGCTGGATAGAGAGAGGGGGGTTGAAGAGGGGGTGGATCCTGGTGAGGGGTAGAGACTGCTAGAGACAAACAAGGAGGGAGACATCGGGAGCGAGAGGAAAGTGGGAAGAGAAGTGAGGGGGAGGGGGAGTGGGAGAAGGGAGGGGGTAGGGGAGGGGATTCACGCGCTGTAAGGCTTAATGAGCCATTACAGAGAGCCAGATGGCAGCTGTGCACGTGCACGCGATCGTGAACGCAAGCTGGAGGCCAACAAAAGCCTGTGGGTAGCACTCTGAAAAGCCACCTACTAAATTTCTCGCAGAGCAGCGCATGCGCTGGCTCAGCGAGACCTAAAAAGGGCTACTTTTTGACTATATTGCGCATGGAATGTTTCGGGGTGGTCTGTGAAGCGGGGGCCGAAAAAATAGAGGGGTCCCAAAACACAAAATCCCCATGCATTTTCCATCGACTTCTTTAGGCAGTGCTCCAGCAAAAACTGTGGAACGGAATTACATCAAATTTGGCAGCAAGCTACATCTTACTCCGCAGATTGAGGTTTTTTTTTTGTTTTAGAAATTAAGGGTCAAAAATATTTGTATAACTGGACTGTTGGTTCTAAGAGAGGCTCGATAGAATCTCGCCGGAGCGTCAATTTAAAAATAGAGCATTCTGATTGGCCCAGAGATCCTTATTTCTCTTGGGCCGCGGAGTGAATTGGCCCAAGAGAAATAAGTGATCTGATTGGTTGCCAGCAACATGAGAAAAATGTTGCTGGCAGCCATTGCAAGACTCAGGGCCTTGGTCCCCATCCTGAAGTAAATAAAAAATAATATTATAAGGGGGCAGGATAGGGATACCCTGCCCCCCTAGGCCCTATGGGGAGGACCCAGATGGACCCTCCTGGAGCCATAATTTAAAAAATCTGCAATAAAATTAGATAGTAGCTGATCTAGTATATACATAAATTATACATTTATTAATTTCATGAATTTCATAATCCGGTATCAAAACAGACCTCACTCACAATAATGAGTGAGGTCTGTTTTGATACCGGATTATGAAATTCATGAAATTAATAAATGTATAATGCGTTTTGAAATGTAACTATGTAGAGGGACCATAACATGTTTGTTATATTTTGTTTAAGTTGAGGTTTTAACTGAGAAAGGTCAGAATTTTGAATGAATTGGCAATGTGTTGATAGTCGTTATTTAGCGAACTGATCTTAAGTCCATGTAATATCATGCAGGCCCATTTGTGGGCAGGATGTGTAGAATTAGGAAGCCCATTGGTGGGCGGAATTAACTTGAGAACAGTATTTAACTGTGTTGAGTCCGAATAAGTGTGTTTAAATAATTGTATATATGGATTTATGTATATATGTATATACTAGATCAGCTACTATCTAATTTTATTGTGAAGAACGATTTTTGCACATTGAAAGATGGCGGCGAAAAATGACAATGAAAATGAAAATGTTTGTCCATTCTCAGTGTTCACTAATGCTGATGTGATGTTTGTAATTGACATAAAAGAAGGCCGTTTCTGGCGCGCCTGGTTACCATCGAAAAAGGCGACTGCCGAAACGCGTCTGGTTGCTGTGAGTCCGTGAAAATAAATATGTTGGACTCGCCCCCGAGAGTGCTTTCCTTTACGTTCTGATGGAATGTGGAATTAGGAGCTGGCATAGTTGCGGGTACACCGCCCGTGAGAAAGCACCCGTTTGAGAGTGCACGAAGGAGGTGAAAATTTGAGGAGCAACGATATATATATATATATATATATATATATATATATATTCAAGGTACATTAATATGGAGCTAAGAAGTGAACCTGTACTTGCCTATCCATACTTGCCGTCAGTATACTTTTTGTAATTGATGTTCTGGCAACAAAAATTTGGAGTACAAAATTAAAAAAAATAAAACCAAGATATTGATGTAGCATACATTATTGGTTAACTTATTTTCCTATTACAGGTTTAAGGGAAGCAAAAACAAAGATCTACTTGGAGTGTCACACAACAGGTTAATAAGGATAGATATTGCCACTGGTGTCCCAAACACACGATGGATGTTCGCAAACATGAAGCAATGGAATGTAAACTGGGAAATAAAAGAGGTAAAACTACACATTTTTCAGTTTTTATTTAGGCCATAATGCAATGTTTATTATGAGAATAAAGAGAAAGAAGCATGTATTGTTGTCAAGAGCATCTTAAACAATAGAATGTATTCGACTATAGCACAGAGACCTGCTGGAATGGTCGTAATCCTGCTCTGCATGCCATATCAAACTGCTGTACTGTGCCTTTCTGCGTAGCTGGTGATCATCATTCAGGGAATTTGACAGTTAACATGGAGTTGTACATCAAAACTACAGAGACAACTATTCCAGCAGTGGTAATTAAAAGTGTGTAGATGCACTGGAGCGCGGAGTGGCAAAACTTTGCAAGCTCCGCTGGCGGAGCAGAGTTCACCGCCCACCCCTACTTCTACATCCAAAGTGACCAAAAGATCTATTTGTTGTGTGTCATTAGTCACTTCAATACGATTCAATGCATCTCTAGTGTCTTGTAAAAAGGAAGGTGTCTTTTTAACCCAAGGTTGGAGGAAATGGTCACAGAATTTTGAGAATGGTTCTAGCAAGGAACCTATCCCAGAGACAATGGGTCTGCCTGGAGGGTGTAGAATCCCCTTATGGATTTTGGTTAGGGTGTAGAAATAGGGGATTCTAGGTTGCAAGATCACCAAGAAATTCACCTTGTTCTTAAAAATCCACCCTTGGGTTTCGGCTGTTGAGACCATATAGGTGATTTGAGTACTGAGGAGGTCAGTAGGGTCTTGACTGATCGGAGTGTAGTATTTGCACTCCGCAAGCTGGCAGAGACACTTGGTGTCATAATCGGAGATAGACATGATCACAATTGCTCCTACCTCAGGAGAGAGTCAGGAATAACAAAGGCAGAAAATCAAAGTGTCACGCTATTGTGACCAGAATATCGAAGGACAAATTATCGTAAGGTATTATATAAATCTTCATTGTAAGTAGATAGGAAATTAAGAGTAGAAATCCATACTTCCTTCTGCGCATTTAACTCTTTGATATTTTATCCCTCGATTTTTCTGGGCACATTGGGTTATTGTGACCCTTCGATATTCTGGCTACAATATTCCCTACCACAATCGTTACCTGATGAGACGGCATGTTACACTCTTTCATTGAAACAGCAGTTGCCTCAGATATAATATGTATCACTTTATGCTCTCATTTGCACAAACGTTTTCATGCCAACGATATTTGAGTGAGTAGTTACCATGTGCTCATACCACCACCACCATCTTAACTTCATACAAGCAGCAAAGGCTTAGGCTCACTTAAAGACACCCTCTAAACCATAGACGTCCCGCTCTTGCACTTTTAAAATTATTTAAAAATTTTTGATTCCCTCTTCAAAGACATCAACACAACATGTTCCGTACAGTATAAAAGCATCAGTTGATTGTATTAATGTTTTGTTCTACAACATATTTAAAGGAGAACAAATTGTATACTACATCTACAAATATTTTTAAAATCGAAAACATTTAGGAAAATTCAGTAATAACATTTGATCAATTTTAATAATTAGTGCACCTCTTATTTTACAATTACAACATTTTTGTCTGTGCCACATCATCAAGAGATATTTTCTTCCCTTAAATGTGGGCAGAAATATACCGCATGACTTATGTCGTATACATTTTTTACATAAAATAAAAATATACACTTCTTTCAAGATGGCTCACTTTTGTTTTAATCTATTTTCAGTTTTATTACAAAACTACCTGATCGGATTTTATAGCACATTTGCATACTATTTGATGAGTTGACAAGTTACTCTCCAGAGTTTTGCACAGTAAACCACATCCTGAAATAATTTGGTAAAGTGGCATCCGTGCACACTATGGGCCTCATTTATGAGAAATGTTGCATCGCTGCGACAAAGCAGCAATGCGACACTTCTCAGTGTGCCCTCCTTGCGACATCATAGAGTACGGCGCATTATGTTGCAAGGAGTTACAGATACGTCAGTATTCCTGACGTATCTGTATGCGCAAAAGTGGCGCATTGCTCGGGTGTGTCTGAAAACAGACGCAACTCCAGCAATGTGTCCTTTCACATGGGACAAGCCCCATGTGAAAGGGCCTGCGTCACCCTTAAGCCTGCCATGAGGCAGGTGTAAGGTTTTCACGCAATAGCGTCCTAGAAGTGGCGCACTGAAATCTTATAGATTTCGATGCGCCACTGCTACGAAGCTTTGATGCAGGGGAACACCCATCCTGCATACATTATACCTGACACAGGAATAATGTAGCGCAGGGGCTTACAAAGTGACGCATCTGTCTAGATGCATCACTTTGTAAATAGGGCACAACATGGTGCATTTTTTACGCCGCTGGTGCGTCACAAAAAGTGATGCACCAGCGGCGCATAAGTGTCGCAAGGGCTCATAAATAAACCCCTATATATTTATATTGGGATGGATATATTTGAATATGCTCAACACCTAAGGTAAATGTGGAGCATATGGTAGCAGTCCTTTGACTAATTTGATAAGCCACCAGTGTTAGATATAATCTTTTCTAAATCCATAATTTGTTCATTCCTTGCATTGAAAATATTGAACTTCTAAAGTTGTTCTTCACAGTGGTTGCGAGGGGCATTTAAATATCTGGGTATCAGAAAAATTGCGATGTGGTTGTGTTGTGTAGGATTAACACTGAAGGATTGTTGCCAAGGAAGGTGTGCAGCAAATTTTGGGACTAAGCATTTTCTCTCACTTATGGATAAGATAGCAGTAGCAAGCTGATTTTTACCTAGAGCCTTTATGTTATAAGTAAAGTTCCATATGCTGCCTAAACTTGTTTTTCTAAATTATACATACTCTTGACTAGGCGTTTGGGACTATATGATACACTCGAGTAACTTCTGTGACATTGATGGTCCACTTGAAGAGGGTATTGGAGCACAGAATTCCACAAGTACTATTATGCATGCAAAGTAATATAAAAGTCCAAGTGAAAAACAAGCTTGTGAATATTCTGGTATCCAGTTTGACTTTCATTGGCAAAGATACATAAAGTTGGAAGTATCAGTGGCATGCCATTATGCTTAAAATAGCTAATGAGAGGTTTATGTACCACTACTAGCAGAACACAGTGGGTCAATGTTCGACCTGGCCCTTTCTGCAGGGTCACCACAAAACGTTTTGCCTTTACCATCCACTTTTTGCTGAATTTGTTTTTGCTGGCCTTAGGACTCTGTGCTCTTTACCACTGCTACCCAGTGCTAAAGTGCTTGTGCTCTCTCCTTGAAACATGGTACCCAATTGACATATTTAATTTACTTATAAGTCCCTAGAAAAGTGGTACTACATGTATCCATGGCCTGTAAATGAAATGCTACTAGTATGCCGGCAGCACTGATTGAGCCATCCACCTTAAACATGTTTCAGGCCTGCCTATTGCAGCCTGTGTGTGCAGTTTTTAACCTGCCATTGCGACCTGGCAATGTAAACATTTTGCCAGGCCCAATCCTTCCTTTTTAATACATATGTCATCTCTAGGGTAGGCCTTTTACACCCCAGAGGGGAGGGTGCGATGTATTTAAAAAGTAGGACATGTACTTTCAAATTTTACATGTCCTGGTAGAGAAAAACTCTTAAGTTAATTTTTCACTCCTGCAAGGCTTACCTCTCACATAAGATAACATTGAAGTTACCTTATTACATTTTATAAGTATAATTTCCAAATGGTTATAGGTACCCAGTTCGTGATTGATGTCTCTTAAATCACCATTTAAAATCCTAACTTATTGTGAAGTTGCATTTTAAATGGCAATTCTGAAAATGCCACTTTTAGAAAGTTGGCATTTTCTTGCTTTAGCCATTTGGTGCCTGCAGCCTGTCTCTGAGTCACATGATTGGGTGTAGTTAACAGTTGGAATTTGTGTATTCCTCCTAGACAGCCAACACAGTGGAGAGCTTGGGTGTGACTGGATGGGCCAACACTGGCAGGATGGGAGGGAGGAGCTAGGCCCAGCCCCACTTACATTTGAATAGGCTGTGTCCTCTCTCCACACATAGAGCTGCTTCCCCCCTGTAGTTAGTCTGGAGCCAGAGATAGGAAGACAGGACATCTGTGCCCTTCAAAGGCATGCCTCTAGAAGCTTCTCCCCACTTCAAAGGTACAACTGAGTATAAATCCTGAACCTCAGACACCAACTCTTCAGTACACTTCTCGACCTGTAGATACTCTGCCAGGAAGAAGGACTGCTGTGCTGCTGAAAGGACTGCCATTCTGTTGGACTGCTACTCTGAAGGAACTACTGCCCTGTTGTGCTGACCTGCTGCCCTCTTGCCTGGAGAGGAAGAACTGGACGTGTAACCTTATCTTGAACCTCATCCCCAGAGTGACTCCAAGGGCTAGTCTGCTGGCCTCCTGATCTGAGCCTCAGGGATCTTAAAGGCTCCCCACACAGCTCCTGGATCGACCTGCAGTGAGTTCCTGACCCCCAAGTGGTGCCCCTAAGGTCCTAGACCCTCGGTGTGGCTCAGCAAGCCTAAATCAAGCTCTTGGGCTCTTCGCAAACAGGCTCGTTCACACCAAGACCGCTCTGCTCACACCGAAAATCAGCACATAGCACCACCAGCCCATCTCTTCACACTGCAGTATCAACCTCTCACAGGGGACCGCCAACACAAAGCTCCATCCCACCTGTCCGTGACGCACTGCCTGCTATTTGCCCCACGCTGACAGACTGCCGCGACACTCTATAATGCAACCAGGACTCTTGGCACAAACCTTCAGAAGGTAAAACTTCAGCGAGAATAATCTGAGACTGTAGCCGACCTGCGCTGTATTGCAGTCGACCTGAACTTGTTACTTTGACCTGGTCCAGCGCGACCAGATAGCCGCAGCTGGCGCTTTATGCTTTTAGGTGCTATTTTACACTTTATTCTTTGAAAATTCATAACTCCAGCTCTCCTGTTTGAATTTTAGTCATTTTGGTATTGTATTTATTCAATTCAGCTCTATTTTTCTAACTTGGTGTGGGATCCTTTTGGTGTAATATTTTTGCTGTTTTACTGTCTGAAGTGTTGCAAAAATACTTTATACATTGCCTCTAAGTTAAGCCTGACTGCTCTGTGCCAAGCTACCAGGGGGTTGGGCACAGGTTAGCTTGGGCTTTGTTTGTGCCTTACCCTGATAAGGATTGTGGTTGCTATTTGACCAGTGCTCACACACCAGTCAATACGTAACCCAATTTCTTACAGTCAACACTTGAAATGTCTCAAATACTTACAGGAGGAGTTTGGGTCACTGCAGTGCTATGATGATGACAATTTCAAAACATCGGCAAAAATACTTGGCTCAGGACTTGAAAGAAGGCTTATATTTGTAAGCCAAAGAATGGTCCAGAATTCCCATTTTAAATGTTTGCCTTTCACATGTAGAATTCAAATGCTGAATGATTAGCGGTAGCCTTTCAATTAAATCTAGCACATCCATACTCACTCGAATTGTGTATGTCATGTCTGCATTGTCTTGAGTGTTGAATTGTAGTCTTCCACAAAAGAGTTGCTATGATCTAGTGCTTGAACTCTATAAATAAATTTTTTAAGCTACAACATTATACCATCATGAGGATTAAATAATCAGTACTATGAAAAACGAATTAATTTTTAACTTTTTGCATGGTAGTCTTGAATAGGTGCATTTTACATTTTTCACCAGATATTTGACTTTTCCATGGTCTCTGAGTAACACTACTCTTATGCCGTCCACAATTACCCCCTCGATTAAATGAGGCTTCAGATTGTTTGCTATTGCTTTTTCTAAGCCCATTCTCTTTGTTGTATTTCAGGTTGCTATTGAATTCGACCAGAATGTATCCATTGCATTCGAATGCCTGAGTGCTGGCTGCAAGATTGTCCACGAATACATTGGTGGCTATATCTTTCTGTCTACGCGCTCCAAAGACCACAACGAGACTCTAGATGAAGATCTGTTCCATAAACTAACTGGAGGCAAGGAGTGAGAAGACATCACCCCTTCATTCGTTTCCATCAGGATTGAATTTTTATCAGATTGCTAATTTGTTGCCACAATTGAAGTTTCTCCATCCCCCAACGTTCTCCAACTCTTTTTTTCATCTAAGAGAGGATCTTGCAAGACAATCACACTTTACAGATGCCTTTACTGTTAATGGATGGATGTCGCTGTGTGGCATGGGATCTTGACATGTTGAAACACAATATTCTGGGAACTGTAAATGTATTTTAAAACAGCCTCTGAAATAGAAAACCAACCATGAAAAAGTAATCCGTTAGTAGATAGCCCTATCTCTCCTTCCTTCACAGTCCAGTTTCATCAAATGAGCCGACAATATCAGCATGTCTCTAGTAGGGATGTATTTTTTATCTAGCTTCTTTAGTGCACAGTGCCCACAGTCCTATCCATACACTCATGTTACAAGCTGATGTATATTATCTTTGCACTCCTTAATTGTAAGCTGTTTGCAAATAATCCATATTTTGTAAAGCGCGAACATATCTATGATTAAGGTTTCAAGGCGCTGGGAGCCATCGGGGAGATTAAATGAGCTTTTGCCCAGAGTCACATGGTGCTAAGCTGACCTGACGCAGGCACCGGGGATTGAACTGTGAGCCCCGCGCTCCAGAGTCAGCGCTCTGGCCACTGCCCCACACCTCTCCCAAATAGTGACTGCTTGAGCATATACTCCCACTTTCAAACTTCCAAGTCTCATGCAACCTGGCACTTTGGGAAGTGGCCCTGTAGAGGCTTCTAGATTGCCACTCCAGAGCATGTTGCACTGCAAATGTGCAGTGGTGAACTGTGGCTGCCTCTGCCATAAGAGTAGCCTGCTCTTAGGAGACGGTGGACTGATCAAAAAGCGTGTTTCAGGCATACAATGCAATTGCGTCTGGAAAACGTTGCAGTGTATGAATCTGTACTGTAGCACAATCTGTAAAATTGTAGTTCCAATGTGTGCATGCGCACTTGAGCATACTTGCCAACATTCTGTGACCCAAAAGAGGTAGGATATTTTTCAGGTTTCTAAATTAATTAGCATAATTGTGTCACTGGACATTACATTCTAGATGTCACTCAAAAGGGAGCTGATACAAGAGGTGGTCATTAGAGACAACCTATTTTCTTACAGATTGTTCTTGTCAGTTGTGCTAGTACAGTTAAAGTGGAACAAGGCCACATATCTGCCTTACCCTTCCCACTGCCATGATCTTCTAGGCCCATTACAAATATCGCTCTAACGCACCTTAATCCAGGTTGAGCAAAGTCAGAACTTGCAACTGCCCTACCAGACATGGAAGCAGTAAATCTGCACTCAGTCCTCAGGCAGTGTATTCCACCATAAGGTATAGCAATGCCATTTCATTAAAGCGCCAAGTGTCCAAGGGCTGCTACTTGCCTCTTGCCATCCTTTCAGCTAATATTTCTTGCTCCTCTACTAATGACTCTCCTCTTCGCATCTTCCTCTCAATTCTGAATCTTCTCCTCCAATCCTTCCACTTGCTCTCAAGCACTCCACATCTACTTACCTCCTGTTGGTGTCCACCACCTACATTTTTTCCTCTCCCATTATATTTCACTGGGCCTCCACTATGATGCTTGCCCATCATCCCTGCCTCATCCCATCCTCCCACCTTCTGCTACCAAAATCTCTCCCCATCATCTTCTCCTCTCCTTTCATAAGACCCTCCTCTTCGCACCGCTCTCCTCAACTCCACTTGTCCATTCTCCCTCCTCTCATCCTTTCCATCACACCTTCCCCTGTCCCCTCTTGTGGCTGTCACCAGCCCTGTCCTTTTCTGTTTTATATTTGTCTACTCTTAGTAATCTGCCGACATTTATGATAAATATTGAGTCATAAACTGCCCTGGGTATGCTGTTTTGATGCATGAAATGCTGTTAGACACCAAGAAACATGGGCAGCATGTCACTGCATCAGCTAATATATTGAAGGTGCTGCCACTCTGCATTACAACTATGCCTGACTCTGGTATCCGTATGTTACAAAATTGAAAGAGGATGCACATAACTGGCTTTCTGTTCAGCTACCCATCCTCTGTGAGCAAGAAAAATGCAAAAGTATCATGCGTTTAATTCGTTTCACCGTTTTCTAGCCATGGTTCACAATGGCGATAGGAGTCCATGATAGTTAAATTTTGTGCAAGAGGTCCCAACGTATTTCAGTAAGGCCAGTGTTCTTGGCAGACCAGGCCACTTCAATGAGTGGGCAGTCACCCCCCACATCACCAGCCAGGCTGGGGCACTCGATGATCAGGACACTGTGCAGGTGGGCTTTGAGCAGGGCCAAAGACACCAAGAGATAGCCGATCATGCCCTAATTCCTCTTACTGGCCGTGCCTCCAGCCCAGATAGTTGGTGATTGGCTGCTTGTGGCTGCTCGATGCTTCTATGGCCTGCTTGTTTTAAACTTTACATTGCACATGGGAACTGGGCAAGATAGGTTGCCTCCTGCCCAGCTCATATGAAAATTGATGGGATGGCACTGTGAAAACAGTAATTGGGTGTGCTGCAAAAGTTATAATCTATGGCCTAAATCGGTTGGGGTGGCAAGTGTTTGTGTGTTAGTCGTACATTAAACAAATGTAAAATTTCCGTGGATTTTCGACAGTGGACTTCCCCTCGGGGTGTGAGAGGAGTGGACAAGGAAATGCAATGTAATGCATGTTAGGTAAACACCCAAAAAGCAAGCGATACAGAATATGTTGGGCAGTGCACTCATCCGTCGAATTTTGTAGTGCAGTATGTCAAAAAGGTGCCATTCATGGAAAAAAGCCAGAATTGCAGAATGCCCAGTTTGGCACTGTGCAGTGCAAGTTATTTTTATTTACCGTCCATCATGGAAGTGCTATGCCCTTGAGTTTTGTGCCATGCCCTTGAGTTTTACTTTAAAACAATGAAATGAATACGAAACTCTTTAGTATGAACCTCCATACCATATATTCTCTTCAGGAAACCATGGGCTTTATCATCCCCCATTCTGCAACAAAACTGTGGTTCAAGCTCAAAAATAATTACATAATATAGAATACTGTTTTTGTCACTAACATTTAGCTTCTTGCTCAAGCAGAAAATCACTAGAATTTCACTTCATTCCATGATGAAAAATGATTGTCACGTTATGGATATCTGAAGATGCATTTCAAGCTCCTGGCTGTCATTCACAATTCTCTATATTGTTAATTCTTGAGACAGGACGAGAAACAAACATATAAGAAGTGTTTACTATCCAGTATCAATGAAATTAGTATAGAAACGGTTTTCTGAAACGAAATGTATGCAGAACCACTGCAGACTTGAAGCTCTCCTACGAATATATGATGTAAATATACAATTGATTTAATTCCGCTATCTTTTTAATGATGATACCACGTGCACAAAGCCAAATAAAAAGGACATGTTCAAAATGAATGTTTTATCGCAGGGTTTTCCTGTCAATTTGTATTAACTTCACACCCTTAATAAATTAGATTTTTATTTAAAGACCTGGAGTAAAGTTTTTGTTAGCTACAATTCTCTAAGATATGTTTTGTTGTAGGATATTTCTGTCTTTAGATCCGTCTGTGATGTCTATTCTCCCATGGTGTCCTGCAATTCCTATGCCTTCTCCCAGAGCACATGCATGTTCAGCTTTGAGAAGGAGCTCTGACAGCCTACATAATACGGTTTCAGATAAACTGTGTGTATATTTTGTTTAAGCATTTTCTTGGGTACTCTCACCTAGCAGGGACACTATAGCAAGTATCCTTCTAAACCAGCGTTCTTTTGTGTGGGCCATTGGCAAAACGATGTGTGATAAATGGGAAATAATTGCTTATGTAACTATTTTTTTCTTATTTTTGTCCCTCTAGAAAACAGTTTTTCCCAAGTAGAAAACCCCTTTTCACTTAAATCTTCATGAAATATTTACTCTTATGTAGAAGTCAATTTATACATATTTCCAAGGACAGAAATTGTCAAGGAAAATGTTTGTGAATACGAAGTTAGTACATTGGGGTGATCCGAGCAGTTTTTTAGTGCCAAACCTCCTCCCTCCTGCCTGTCTCCCTGGAATATCCATGTCCCCACCCATAAATATTACTATTGGAGAAAATACACCATGTTTGCAGAGTCTCACAAATTGTAAGTGGACTTTTTTGTGGACAAACTGCAAATCCTTTAGGATTTTGAAATTCCAATTGCAACGTTTTGTACATTTAAGTGACTGGCACCTCATGAGCTAACTTCCCTGTGAGGACAAAGGCTATACATCGCAGTCGCTTGCTGCAGTAACCCCCAAGCCTTTTTCAGAAAAATATATTTCACAACTCTGCAGTAAGTCTTGAAAGCAAAAATTCAGGGGCCTATACACAAACTGCATTTTGTAGTAGAGCTAGTAGAACTACAAGAGTACTACTAAAGTACAGCAAAAGGATATTTGCAAACCTACAAATGTAAACCACCATCTTTCCCATCTTTTCTACGTGATATCCTCACACATCTAAGTTTACTACTAAGGGCCAGAGTACGATCTCGCTAGGAAAGCCCTCTGTACGACTCGGATCCGGAGGGCTTTTCTAGCGAATTGTGCTCTGCGAGTCCGAGCGACCGAGTACGATGCACCCGTATGGTGACGGACTCGGTTCGCTCGGACTCCCATTGAACTTTATGGGAGCCTGTATACTGAACGCGTACACAGGCTTGCATAGCAAAAAGGGGTGGGTGGGGAAAAGCGTACACCGTCTGGCGGGCACCCCATGGTGCTCGCCTCACTGTACATGCATTGAAAGGGGGGACCCATGGGTACTCCCACGGGACCGATTCGGAGGTCCCCGGGTGAAAGGGGGCCTGCTACAGCCCCCCGAAGTCCGATTCCCACAGCCGTTTCGTCTCGCTGAGACTGAGTCGATATAGCTGTCCAAATCGTGCATCGTACTCGCTCGTTCGGAAGCCGGCTCCCTTGCGCGGCACGATTCGGCTGCGAACGAGTTGGACTGACAGGATCGGGTTTGGAAACGATTCGGTCGACGTGGACGAGATCTTTGCATCGTTCTTGGTCATTTGGAACGGGAGACGGTTTGGTCGTAAACATAGGCTCCGAATCGGATTTGCTCGTTCCGGAACCCGTCTGGAGGCCTTCCTAGCAAGATCATACTCAGGCCCTTAGTAGTAAATGTGGGAGAGACAAGGGGAATGCCTGTAAAAAGGGCCTACTTGCTACTAAATTGGAGGGATTTAGGGTGAGCTTGGAAGGAATTTAGGGAGGGACATGCCCCCACCGACAAAAGAGTAAGCCCATTATCAATCTCAAACTGCACTTCTAAAGTTACTACAGCCTTAAAGGGACACAAAACATAATTTACTCCAGCACCACACATGGTCAATCACTGCTAATGCAACATCCTCCCATACAAAATAATGGTGGTAGGCCTTCAGAAAAACCCAAAGGAAATAGGGTTAAATTAAATTACATTATTTAAAATAGGTAAACATATAAATAAATATAATTTAATGCAAAAAATATCAAAAAATTAAACATTTACTCTTAAATTCTAAAATATTTTAACAACCTTTTTAAATTTCCATGCATAACTTTGAATAAATATCAATTCCTAAAAAAGAATTTGTTTACGTAACGGGGAATTTATTTTTCAAATTAAACTTCAGAGTAATAATTTATATTTGATTTATTATATTTAATGAAATACAAATGTAATTCAAAATTATGTTAATAGCGCTGTAGCATTTTAAATATTTTGTTTTATATTTAGAATACATATATGAAAATAATATTCATTATTATTTAGCATAAAAATGTTTTGACTATTTTTTCGAGTTCAATAAACTTTTTTACTATTCCCTATGCTTTATCATAGGGGAAACCACAGTCAGTTTGGTCAGGTTGGAGATTTCTCTGTGTAAAGTATAGGGAATTTTTTTTAAAGTTTATTAAACTTTATAATAATTTAGTTAAAATATTTTTGTTAAAAATTCATGTTAATAATTTCAGATATTTTGAAGGTAGTCACTGAATAAACAGATGCTACAGCACTATTAACTGAATTTTAAATTACATCTTTAATAAATGATATTAAACTTAAGAAAATAATTTTTCTAAAGTCTAAACTGAGAAACAAATACCCACCTGAAGTATAAAAACAGGATGTTTAGATTAATTAAAAGTAATTTAATGATCTTTTAATAAAAGATGTTAAATTATTTTTGTAAATTAAAAAATAAAATATCTTATAGTTAAATAATATGTACTATTTTTAGATTTTTTTTAACATTAAATGATATTTATTTACATTTTTAACTATTTTAAATAATCTAATTAAATTTAACCTCTTTTCCTCTGGATTTATTTTTAACTCTCTACCTTATTTTCTTCTATGTTAGAGTGTTGCAATATCAGTTGTTGGCAATCTTTGGTGCTGGATTTACTACTGTATCGTTTTTGGCAGAAGTACATTTCTGAGTAACTTTACACTCGAAATTTGGGAATAGCCAAAAGTAGTAAAGTTAATCTAAAGTGCAACAGAAAATTAAGTGTGTAAATTAGTCATAAGTGCTAGTAACCTTTGTGAATAGCTCTGTCAGTCTTGAGCAACATATCGTACAATTAAACTCCCGCAGAAAGCAGCTATACTTCTTGTCAGAAAGCAGGTATGTTTTCCTTTGCTTCCTTCCAGTCTTGCTTTCACTAAATATGTGTTCTACAAAAGTTGGTAAGAGACAAATTTAGTTTGCCATTTGTCTATACACCTATCTCTAGTTCCTTGTAAAATAGCTCATTCACCCTTTTGGTGATATGATGCATTTCTTACTGTCAAAGTAATGTCTTCTGGCAAAGGGAAAAGAGTCCTTGCTAATATATTTCCAAGAAAAAAACACCATCTGATTCACTACCAGTTCTGGCACTGGTGTCTGCAAGATCTGGCAGTGATTCTAACTGATCACTTGACATTTCTTCTGTTACATTTGGTTTTGTTCCTCTTCTGTTTCTTTTGATCCATCCCTGTATTCTGCCTTCTCTCCCGGGATTCCAAGGATCCTCACCATCATAGTCTGAGGATTGTGTGACCTATGAACTGCTGGAGGATGAGTTGTCATCAAATAATTGTTCTATTTCTTTCTTTTTCCTGTGATAAAATTTTTCAGACAATGTTTAGACTGTATTGAGTTTGTTTTCCTGGTCCCTATTAAAGGATTTTTAGCTTTGATGTCATATTGTAGGGTGATCAGATTGTGAGCATCCTACAAGATGAAATCAAAGCCAAAAATCATTCTCACATCTGTAAGAAGGCACCAGCACTGGGAGATAGGCCAATATACTATCCCTTTGAACAAGAGCTGTGACTCAAAATGAAACAAAATGTTGTTCTTGGGTCTATCCTACTTATCCATTATGGTCTGTGATTAGAGCAACCTCAAGTCTGATCGTTTCAAATATGGAGGCTTGCATTTCTGCTGCATATTATTGTTGTACCTTACAATTGGGAGAATATTTTGGAACATACACGGGTTTGCTTTTACACCAACATCCTGCAAGATGCCACCATTGTGGTAATCGAGGCATGCCTCCTCGCAGAGACTGGGACATCTACCACCCCAGTGAGCTTCATCACGGAATGCGCTATGATTGCATTGAAAGAAAACTTTTTGCAATTGCAGGATCAACTGTTCCATCAAATACAAGGCACTTCAATGGGGAGCACCTTTGCTCCGAGCTTGGCCTGCCTGTATATGGCTGACCTCGAAAGAAAATTTCTCTCTACAAATACGAACCCATACAACAACAAAATCAGACTTTGGCGTCGCTACATAGATCATATTGTCATCTTTTGGAATGGCGATATTGAAATTTGTGAGGATGTCTTCACTTGGATCAACTCTCTAAATCCTTACCTGAGGTTTGCTAAGACTATCTCTACAAGTGAATTATCTTTCTTGGAATTCATGATTTCAATCAATTATGGGAGGCTTTATCAGCCACTTTAAAGAAAACGACAGACTGCAACAGCCTGTTGCTCTACCACAGACACCATCCTAAGGCACTTCGTGATAACCTTCAATATACCGGCAGTTTCTCCTCCTTTGCCGCAACTGCAGCAACACCAAGGACTACGCTCAACAGGTCACAGCACTGAGCTGAGTAACAACCTAAGAAACCACAACTACCCACCTAAAATCGTTAACCAGGCTCGCAAGAGGGCTAAAAATAACAGAGAAGCACTCCTAGAACCAAGGGTCAAACAAAATGGCAACATTATCACATGCGTCACAAGATTTACTCCCAACTCCAACCGTATACAGAAAATTATACGGAAACATTGGCCTATACTGTATTCAGGGTCTTTGAACATCTCCCCACCCCACTTTGCATTCAAGCGCACCCAGAATGTACGAGATCCTTGGCAGCACCGATATCAGATCAACACACATTTCTGGAACCTTACCCCTGTCACAGGGCATTTTCCCTGTGGATTGTGTGGGATTAGTCACCTCACAGAGACATCCAAAGAGATCACACTGGATGACACGCACACTTGGACACAAAGGGGCCACACAAACCGCAACACCAAAAATTGTGAATACCTCATTCACTGCTCCTGTATGCTCCATTACGTAGGCATGACCACCAGAACTGTCAAAACAAGAATTACTGAACATCGCAGTAATATTCGGTGGAAACGCAGCACCACCAAGATGACCATCCTCTTTTTGGGAGCTAACCACACACCTGATGACCTCAAATGGACCATCCTGGAGGCAAATACTCAGTGGGAGTAACAAACTTTGTTCTGCAAAGAACAACGGTGGATCTTTCACCTTTTCACCCACACCAAGAGGCTGAATGTTGACATACACTGGAACGAACTACACAATTACGCCATATGAGCTAGGTGCCCCTCCTCCTATATCTAATGCATTGGCAGTCGACATTGCTCACTGTTTTCCTGTCTATAGCCCACATGAGGTAACATGACAACATTCTTTTTACATATCTACTGACATGTTTATAATATATTGTCTGAGGACACACTATTAAACCTCCTGAGCATGTCTTACTGTCCTTATTTGGGGTGTCCGCATCAATTCTACACCTTGGGCCTGTGTACCACACTCACCTCCCTTAGTGATTGAGGCACTTCTGATCATACCGCTCTACCACCCCCTCCAGATGGGAGTGTACGCTGGAGCCAGCTCACTTCTGACCACACTCTCACATTGCCAAGTATACTTCATTTAAAGAATATACGCTACATCGGCCCTTGTGGTTGTTCTCTGAGCTGTTGGATCACCTCCTTACTCCAGGTTCCACATTGCCTGAATACGCTCCATTTTGTGCATTGACACCGGCTTATACTGCTATTACATTCCCAACATGGCCACGAACTTTGCAGCTGCTTTAGTCTAGTAGCATGCCCTGCTACTCTTCTATATTGGCGCACGCCTTGCTCAAGCACATACACGTAATTCAATACTCGGCTGCTGTTAGACTTGGCATCTTTGGCGTAGTTTCCCCTGACTTTTTGCCTCTACCTCGTGTATTTTTGATGCTGTGTTGGATTTTGTTTTTACTGGCTTAGATTGCTTTGGGCACGTTGCCACTGCCAATCAGAGTCAAAGTGCAAGTGCTCTCTGTGAATTATTACAATTGGTTCTCCCTGATTGGCATATTTGATTTACTGGTAAGTCCCTAGTAAAGTGCACTGAGGGTGCCAGGGCCTGTAAATCCAGTGCTACTAGTGGGCCTGCAGCACTGATTGTGCCAGCCATAGGAGTAGCCCTGGAAAGATATCTCAGACCTGCCACTGCAGTGCTTGTGCGCAGTTTTAAACTGCCATGTTGACCTAGCAAGTGCACCCACTTGCCAGGCACTAAACTTCCCTTTTCTTACATGTAAGGCACCCCTATGGTAGGCCCAAGGTACCCCCATGGGCAGGGTGCTGTGTATGTGAAAGGTAGGACATGTACTGGTGTGTGTGACATGTCCTGAGTGAAATACAGTGGATTTCGTTTTTCACTATTGAAAGGCTATCTGTCCCAGAGGATGGCATGGGACTTCCCATTGGGACAAGATAGAAGAAAAATGTTTAGGCTCTCTGAACTCAGAATTTAATAACACATATTTTAGTAAAGAGGGTTTTGAAATTGTGTGTTTGAAAATGCCACTTTTCGAAAGTAGGCATTTTCTTGTCTAACCGTTCTGTGTGCCTGTTTGTGTATTACCTGTCTGGTTTTGGAGTGACAGAGGCTGGGGATGTGCATTCACTGTAGACAGCCACTTGGGGGGGGGGGTTGAGGTGTGCATGGCCCTTCCTGGATGACTCCAAGCTGAACGGAATAGACCTTGGCTGCGTTCAGAGGAGTGGGAGGAGTTTTCCTTGCACCTGAATAGGGCCTGTCTCCCTTGCACAATGCGGTCTCCACCCCTTATGGTCATACTGCACCAGTGAGGACAGAACTGGTTTGGACTGGGCTCAGAGACCCTTGCTCAAAGAGGAACAAAGACAAAATGGGGTATAAGTAGTGGACCTTCAACCCCAGAACTTTAGATCACTTCTGGACTCAAGAGGAACCTTTGCCAAGGAGAAGAGCTGGAGAGCTGTGAGGAGGAGTACTGTCCCTTTGCTGTGTGCTGTGTGGGGTTGGCCTGCAATTGCTGCAACTGCCAAGAAAAGGACAAAGACTAGAACTTTGCTGTGGACCTGCTTGAAGAAGATTCTTCAAGGGCCTGTGTGTGCTGGCCTCCTCTTCTGAAGTCTCAGGGACATAAATACTTCACCCCCAGCTCCCCTGAACTCTATTGCTGAGAGTTCTGACCTGCCAGGAGGTGCCTATTCCAGTTTTTGGGACTCTGGAGGTTGTTCCTGCTGTTGGGAGCTGGAAGCAAGAAAACCTGTCTCCGACGTCGTCAGTGATGCCGCTGCGATGCCGCAACCTAATCTGAGGCCCGGGGCACCGCTCGTGAAGTGCACGACGCACCGTCCGGCCTGCACTGCAGCTCCAATATCCTTCGACACCTGCCAACGCCTGCAGTTATTGGCATTCCCAACACCAGCGCTCGCACTGACACCGTCACAGCCAGTACCTGCATCCTGTTATCGCGGCGCCGATAAACACCGAGGGTGTCTCCACAAACTCGCCGACTTCGCACCGTCACCGGAACCGACGCCTAACTGCAGACACAACCAACTTCCCCTGTCCTGGATTCGACACGTCGCCTCCTCGGGGACACCGCCTCGCCTCCTCTGTGGAAGCCAGGGAGCCAGCCTCGACCTCGGCACCGATGCCTCACCTCCAAGATGCCATGCATTGTCATAGACTTAATTATCCAAAGGTACTGTTTGTTTGGGGGTCTGTGTGACTCCATGCCCGATGCCGCGCACCTCACGTCGGTGTTGTACTTTGGATTTTTTGCTGTCACGACGTCGCAATAGCCCCAGGTGGAGCTATTTGTTTTCTACAAGCTTTATTTTGGAAGTAACTGTTTTTAAGTGCTATTATACTACCTGTATGTTGGGTTTTTGACGTTTTGGTCTTGTTGAGTTTAGGTAAAGATACTTTATTTTTCTAAACTGGTGCGGTGTCCATCTGTGGTGTTATCACTGTATTACTGTGTGTTCTGAGTACAAATACTTTACACATTACCTTTGGGATAAGCCTGTCTGCTTGTGCCAAGCTATCAAGGGAGTGAGCTTAAATGCGTATCCCCCTTATCCTGACTAGAAGCAAGGGTCCCTATTTGGATAAAGGTACCTACATCTGCCAACTAGAGACCCCCATTTCTAACAGCTGCTCATTACCAGCGTGTCCAGCTGCACCTTGTTTGCTGACTCCCGCACCTGCAACGAGTTGTGCCGCGCACCTGGGACCAATTATCTCACCGCATCTCTACTTAAACTCACTACACAGCCTCAGTCAGTTACCTACAGGTCGACAAGAGGAGGGTAGGTCCCGGGTCAAAAACCACATGGTCCATGTGAGCACTCTGCATGTAATTTGCAGTCCTGAAGGCAGTGCTCTTTGATCCTGTTTTACATTTTAGCCCTACTTACTGATAGTTGCTTTTTTCCAGTTTTCCTGCAGCTAGGTGAAGCTCTCTACCCTACCTAAGAGGGCATTATTACCTTTATTATAGGGTAAGTTCTTTAATTTACCCTAAAACAATCAGTATTTTGCATAAACATAAAGTAAGACACTTTGGGTGATGTCACACCGGCTGAACCAGTGGCTAGGTTGCCCGACACCACTGCCGATGTTTATACTACTAATCCTCCCATTTGTTCGCTTGCTTATGAACAGACTTGTGTGTGTGTGTGTGTCATGTGTTTTTAATTGTGCACGTTTTATAGTAGGGCTACCAGCCACCCTTGGCATATGCTGCGACAGTGTGCAGTATCTCGCCTTAAATGTATACATAGATGTCACATCGTACATCGTGAGTGGAGTGCCTGCAGCCTGCATCCAATGACGACACTCACTTAAGGCTGTCTCCCTGTTTTTCTCCTCAATAGGTTGGGCTCAATTGTCCTGCACCGCAGCAGGTGTAGTAGACCTTTTTTTGATTGGTCACCTTAACTGCACTACCTCAGTTTCCAATCAGTTGTAAGGTAGGTATGCTTACCTGGTCCTGAAGCAATGCCATAGATTCTCCGGGCATTAAGGCATGAAACATGTTGACCTCACGTCACCTTTGCTGAAGCTGTCTAGGTACATCATTACCAGTGATAGCTCACATGTTTATACTTTGCCAAGGGGAAAACATTATTAATAAAAGTCTCCCTGGTACACCTTAGCCTATTTTAAACCACCTACACACCACCCTACACTCACTCCCTCACTTGCATTCATCAATATGGCTAAAATCATTCTATCTCCGCTAAAGTGCCCCCATTAAGGGGCCCGTCGGGCATTGCAGCGCTGACCCGACATCATAGCAGCCCTATGTTGGAGCATGACACCCTTCTGGGTGTGTGAGGGAATACATGACGATACATCGCATGCCATTACATCGCATGCAATTACAACGCGGTTGTTACAACGCAAGTCTTGTTACAACACGTTGCTATTACATCGCAAACCTTTACCACGCATATGCCTTTACCACGCATGCCATTACAACGCAAAGGCATGTGTGGTAAAGGCATACACTTGGTAAAAGTGCTTAAGGTAAGTGTGTGTATATATATATATATATTTTTTAACCCCTAAAACACTAAAGTTACCCTTACAACCACAACACCCATACCCTTAAAACACTAAAATTACCCTTACTACCCCAGTACCCATAACCCCCTAAAGTCCTAAAATTACCCTTTCCACCCCAAATCCCAAACCCACCCTAAAATTACCCCTGGCACCCCAAAGCCCATACTCACCCTGAACCCTAAAATTACCCTTGGCACCCCAAAACCCAAACCCACCCTGAACCCCAAAATTACCCCTGGGACCCCAAAACCCAAACCCACCTTGAACCCTAAAATTACCCCTGGCACCCCAAAACCCATACCCACCCTGAACCCTAAAATTACTCTTAGCACCCCAAAACTAGGCCTGGGCGGTAAAATCCGCTCCGATTGCGGAATTTTGGCAATTCCGCGTTCTGCGGAGAACGCGGAATTGCCGAAAATTCTGCGATCCGCGGCGTAGCAGAATTTTTTCCTTGTTCGCGCTTTCAAACTGCGTGGTCGCGCACGCGATAGCGACTTACCGGGATCCCTGCGTTCGCCGATGAGTTTTCCTATCCGTTCGCGTGCGCCACGAGATTTTGGTAGCCGGCTGCGCGATCCCGCGAGAGTGTGCGATCGCAAACACGTCATTCGGACGCGCCATCGGACATCCGCGTTCGCGAACAGGAAACACGCATCGCGAACGGGCGGGACAAGTGAAACAAGATGGCCGCGCCAATTGGCGACCGCATGGGCAAGTTCGCGAGATATTTCCCCCCGAGCACGCAAACAGCGTCCCCGAATGGGTGGAACAAGCAATTCCGCGTGCTCGCGGAATTCTGCGTAGCTCGCGGAGATTTTTTACATCTTTGCGGAACTTTGCGTAACGCGACTACGCAAATTCCGCCCAGGCCTACCCGAAACCCATACCCACCCTGAACCCCAAAATTACTCCTGGCACCCCAAAACACAAACCCACCCTGAACCCTAAAATTACCCTTGGCACCCCAAAACCCAAACCCACCCTGAACCCAAAAATTACCCCTGACATCCCAAAACCCATACCCACCCTGAATCCTAAAATTACCCTTCGCACCCCAAAACCCAAACCCACCATGAACCCCAAAATTACCCCTGGCCCCCCAAGACCCAAACCCACCCTGAACCCTAAAATTACCCCTGGCACCCCAAACCCACCCTGAACCCCAAAATTACCCCTGGGATCCCAAAACCCAAACCCACCCTGAACCCTAAAATTACTCTTAGCACCTCAAAACCCATACCCACCCTAATCCCCAAAATTACTCCTGGCACCCCAAAACCCAAACCCAACCTGAACCCTAAAATTACCCTTGGCACCCCAAAATCCATACCCACCCTGTACCCTAAAATTACCCTTGACACCCCAAAACCCAAACGCACCTTGAACCCTAAAATCACCCTTGCTACCCCAAAAGCTATAACCCTACACCCCAAAACCCAGACCCATCCTAAACCCTATACTTAACTTATACTTACATGTAAAACACACTTTACCATTCATGCCTTTACAACGAAATTCGTTGTAAAGGCGTGTATGGTAAAAGCATATGCATTGTAATGGCATTGCAATGTAATGGTAGTTGCGTTGTAACAACCGCGTTGTAATGTCAACGCGTTGTAACATCCGCGTTGTAATGGATGTTTCCCGTGTGAGGGCAATCAGGTCTGATCACTCGGATCTTCTCGGATCCCTCTTGTTACCCGCCAGTCCCTTCTAACAACATTATCCCCTTCAGATGAGGAACTGCACCCTCTTTTTGTGTTAGATCGTCCATATAGGAGCTTGGGTGCTAGGCCTATTGAATCTGCTCATTATTCCTCCTTTGGTTTAGTGCCCTGCACAGTTTGTACAGGCCTGTTCCCCTGCCCTGAGTGCCTGGCGGCATACTGATGAAAAGGTTGACTAATTAAAATGCAAATTATTTAGATTACCAGTTAAAGAATTTGCAATGATTCACGTACAATTCAAAGCAATGACGCATTTAAATGTGCAAACCGCAGTAGGCAGTCATAGCTATCTGTATAGGCCATAGAAACCAGAGTAATATCAATTGAGAGACCCCTTCAAGTATTACAGATTGCACCACCACGAGTTGCCCAGCCACAGACTGTTCTTCCACCTGTGGTAAATCCACCTGTTATGCATGGTCCTGTGCAAGTGCAGCAACCAGTTGTACAGACAGTGCCTAGACCAGTTGTAAATGCCCCAGTAAATGTTAACTTGACTTCAGAGGCTCAAGGAGCAGTAGGAGGTTTACCAACCACAGAATTCATTCGGAGTACTCAGAATTCACAGATTGTTGGGTGGAGACTACCTCAGACAGTCAAGATATTGAGAGATGTGGGACAACTTGTTTTTACAACATTAGTAACTCCCTGGGAAACAAATTTGTTTGAAGATGGAATTTTTCCACCATGGTTTAAAGAAGCTGCAGGGATTTTAATGATGGAATTTGTCCGCCATGGTTTGAAGAAGCTGCAGGGATTTCAATGACAGAAAGCACAGTGCAACAGATCCTAGAAAAGAGAGACAATGAGATATTTCAAAATTTGAAGTTGAATTGGAAGAAATAATTAGGGGATGTTTGGAATTAGAGCATTTGAACCAATATCAAGAGAAAGAATTGATTTACCTGCGTAAAGAAGTTACAAGACAAGCGGCAAATGCACATGATAAATTGACCGAATTGGCTCGTAAACATGACATAGATCATTCTAAAAGTTTTCCTTTACAGAAAAGTTACAGGGTTCAATTAGATGATGAAGCAATTGAGACAATGAGTTCTTCAGGAATGCGGTTGCACATTACAGAATGAATAAAACGTATTCATAAATGGAGTTAAACTGAAAAATTAGAGAACAAATGGCAAGAAAACATGAAAAGAAAGATGGAACCTGAGTTGGTAGGGGAAAAGAATGAACAGAATGAGGAAGGAGCTTCAGCTTATCCATTGAGAGAAATAACTGGAGTAGTGCATGTCCATGTACCTTGGAGTAGAGGAGACCTTGCAGCTTTTATGAACAAACTCTCAAATTGAGAGACAAACCTTTACAGTGCTACACTCAAGTTGATAGATTTGTGAACATTTTAAGACTACTGTGGATTGGTTTAAATACATTCTTTCACATTTCAGTATCGAGTGATTTCTGGGCTGATGTAAGACTTCTGTACAATGGCTTCATGAAGAACCAGTGAGAATGGCACGCACTAATGCACCATTTACTGTAGAAATAGAAAAATATGAAGCAGTGATTACTTTCCTGAAAGTCAGAGTGCCTCCGAAAGATCTTGATTGGTTGAAAATTAATCGAATGACACAAGAAGCAAAGAAGTCAGATCATGAGTACTATGAGCGGTTGTTGCAGGTGTTTCAGCAGCACAGTAGAAGAGAATACCCTGATGAGAAAGACATTGGGATTTTTGTATCTCAGTTTGTTCCAGGATTGAGATCAGAGATCAGTTTGCATATAACCTAAAGTGTAATCTGCTGCCAGAATAAATCACTTGATGAGATCCTGAGGTATGTGAAATATTGCAGTGATGAACAAGAAATGAGACAGAAAAAGATTAAGGAGAAATTTATGCTGGCTCAGACAAAATTTGCACAGAAAGGTTTTCAGAATCCTTCTTTTGCAGGGAAATCCAGGAGGTTTTGGTTTTTCACAAGGAGAGGCAGAGGTGCTCCAATTGATCCAGGTCCTGAATGGATGGTGCAACGCTGAAGATAACTCCTTGTCACATTTGCAACAGGGTCCGGCATTGGAAGAGGGAGAGTAGATTTAATCCTGATAATGCAAACGTAAATGTGCAAATGCAGAAGGGAGTGCAGATGCAAAATATACCAGTACAAAAAATGCAAGTGCCAATGCAAAAACAGATTCTAATGATGCAGGTCCCACAAGCTCAAATAGGCCCACAGAATATGGGAAACCCAAGATTTAATTTGAACTAGATGCCAAAGGATAATAAAAATCCTTTTCTAAATGTGAATCAAAATACATTTCAGCAATTCCCTAACACAAATCAGAGTGCTTTTCAGCAATTTCTTGTTTTCGATAATGATGGCTCAGGCTCTGATATGTCTCAATGACGGTCCTGAGGGGTGAGGAAGATTGCTTGCTTGACGCAGTCTCAGAGGTAGACCAGAGTGGTCCATTCGTAGAAGGTGAGGTGAATGGCCACCCTGTATCTTTCCTTATAGATATAGGTGCTACCAGGTCCACTGTTAGAACTGTGGAAGTCCCAAATTTACCACTCTCAGGAAAAAAGATCCAAGTTGCAGGAGTTTCAAATAAGCAAATTTCCAATCCAGTTTCAGAGAAGGGCCCTGTAAAAAATAGGCTCATTTGAAGAAAATCACCAATTTGTTGTGTTGTGACACAAGCCTAGTAAATCTATTAGGGAGAGATCTGTTTTTCAAGTTAAATTGTACAATTTACTGTACACCGGATGGTGTGGAGTTCAGACGCATGATGATGATGTAGAATTTAGAATGGCTCAGCAAAAGACAGTTGCAGGATTGTTTACGTTAATGACCCTTGATGAATTACCCACTGACGTAAGAGAAACAGTGAATCCAGAAGTATGGGATTTTACAGGGACAGATATTGGACTGATTAAAGGAGTAGAACCAGTCTGAATTCAACTTATAGGCAAATGCAGTATACCCAAGAACACCACCGTACTATTTGACTCCAGAAACAATTGCTGAAATAACGCCTGTAATAGAGGGCATAATACAGAAAGGATTTGTGAGGGAATTGATTGGAAGTCCATGTAACTCTCCTATCATGGGTTTACAGAAACCCAATGGAAAGTATAGAATAGTGCAGGATCTTAGGAAAATTAACAGCATTGTTGTTCCATGTTGTCCTGTGGTACCAAATCCAGCCTCAATACTATTCCAAATTCCTTGTACTGCAGAATGGTTTACTGTCATTGATCTTTGTCAGGCTTTCTTCTCAATGCCATTGCATGAATATAGCCAGTTTCTTTTTTCATTTATTTTTCTGCAGAGAGTTTTGGCATGGTGTCAAATCCCACAAGGGTATAAAGAAAGTCCATCAATCTTTAATCAGGTCTTAAAAAAGAATCTAGAGTCATTATAAATGCCCTACAGATCAGTACTTGCGCAGTACATAAACGATCTGCTTGTAGCATCCGAAACACAAGAAGCTAGTAAACAAGATTCTATTGCTTTGTTGAATCACTTGGTCAAAAACTGACATAAAGAGTGTACCAGGTAAACTGCAGTACTGTCAGAAAGAAGTTAAATATCTGGGACACATAATTGAGAAGGGAGCTAGAAAGGTGTCACCAGAGAGAGTGGAAGCAATTCTTCAGATGAATCCACCTTGGATACAGAAAGAATCAGGGTGCTTCTGTGAATGGTTGGCTACTGTAGACAGTGGATACCAAACTTTTTCCTAGTGGCAAAACCTTGACTGAGGCTGACACACAAAGATGTGTCTGATCCGCTTCATTGGGACAACGAGTGCTTGAAAGCCTTCCTAGAGCTGAAAGAAAACCTTTGTTGTGCCCCAGCACTAGGAATCACAGATTACAGTAAAGACTTTACCTTATTTGGAGTGAGAGGGAGGGCTGTGCTCTCTCAGTGCTGACTCAAACATATTGTGATGCTTGGAATCCTGTGGCATACTTCTTGACTTCCCTTGGCCCTGTTGCCACAGGCCTGCCCGGCTTCCTTAAAGCAGTTGCTGTGGTGAGCGCTAGTCTGGAAAAGAGTGAGAGCATAATGATGGGATATTCTTTAACTGTAATGGTTCCACACTATGTGGAGCTTCTATTGACATGAATGAAAACCCAATACATGACCCATGATAGACTCACTAAATATGAACAGAGAATTTTGTCATCAGACAATGGGGCATATTCTCAAGGACTTATCGCCGAGTTAGCGTCACTTTATCGCAGCCAAAGTGGCGATAAATTCATCGCACCATTCACAAGCTGGTGCTAACAGCAGATATCACCTGTTTTCCTGCGATAGCAGTCGCAAAAAACATCGCTGCGGATGACACCGGCAACTAACGCTAATGAGACGCAGAGTAGGCGTTCCCGTGCAAAAAGCAGCGGAAACACCACTTCGCAACATTCCCAACGACCAGCCAGATCGGCGATAAGATCACAAAACATGCGATAAGGCGCGTTAGCAGCAGGGATTTAACACCTGCTCTTACCTGGTGTTAAGTCGGACAACAACCTGCACCATAAAAGGGAGCCCAGCCCACAGCCACACCTGAAGAACAACAGATGCCATGGAGCTACTGATCATGCAGCTCGGAGCCCCAAGAGGGCCACAACACCCACCGCCACCACACCCAGGATCCCCACCCTCCCCAGGACCCCCCCCCCGGACTACCACAGAGGCAGCGCAGACAAAGGACCTTCCGAAAACGCACCAGCCTCGGAGACTTAATGCCAGAGGAAGTCATTGCCCACTACAGGCTCAAAAGGACAACCATCCTCCACATCCGGACCCTCATTGCACACAGGCTGACGGTACCAACACAGCGGAGAACCAACATCCCTCCGCAGACAAAGCTGCTGGCCGTGCTGCACCTGTTGGCCTCTGGGACCTTCCAACCAACAACTGCCAGAGTTGGAGGAGTCTCACAGCCAGCCCTGTCAAAGTTCCTCACACCTGTCTTGGATGCCATCATCAGCTTGGTACCCCAGCAACTTTACTTCCCACACACTGCGCAGGAACAGCTGGAGACCAAGCAAAGCTTCTACGCCATAGCTGGCTTCCCACACGTCTTGGGGACAATCGACTGCACACATGTACTCCTCGTGCCCCCTGCTGCCACTGCACACAATTACCGCAACAGGAAGCACACGCATTCCATCAATGTGCAGGCAATAGTGGACCACCGGGGACTCTTCACCAATGTCGTCGCCAACTACCCAGGCAGTGTGCATGATTCCTTCATCTTCCGACAGTCCATCATCAACCAGCGCTTTCAGGATGCCACCTATGGAAATGCTCTGCTCGTCTGTAAGTAACAACTGAACACACCACACACCTCAACTCCACCAACATACAACTCACAACTCTGGGAAGGCACACGTCACAAAATCACATACAACATGACAACCAACAGTCCCACATTCCAGACACAACAACACAACTTACTGTGGCAACCTGGGCTAGCCATCTACACAAGCCATCAACGGCATGGCACCTCAGCCACACAATAGCTGAATGTGGGGAGAGGTGGGAACCAGGCATGTGCAAAGGAGGCAAGAGGCCCATGAATGTGAATGTACACAATGCCAAGTGTGTTGTGGATGGGCTGGACAGACTTCAGTATGCAGACCACAGACATTTCCATGTCGACATACACTGCTGGCGTCTGCAGTGTACTGGACAGTGGACGCAACCATGTTACCGCAGCCAGTGGGGAAGAATGCCGAAATGTAGCTTGTTACGTCCCCCCCCTGTAAGCGTGAGCGGAGTGGGCTGGCCCGGCATACGCCAGGCCAGCGCAGGGGTGTGAATAAAAAGCCCGTTACTCTGGGCGTGGTTCTCTTCCGGAATGGCCAACGTGTCTGCCAGGGCGGCGCCTCTCACTCCGCCACGAGGCCGACGCCGTGAGCAGCGGTGCCTGCGATCCTGTACGCCTGCTGCACCCCAGGCCACTGGTCCCAAGACCCGTCATGACTGCCCCAGCGCACCAAGGCTGCACTGCTCACCTGCCGACACCAGCGTGTGTCAAAGAGGGCCCAGCACATGCCGTTGCAAGCTCCAAGCCCGAGGCCCGCGACCATGGCAGCCTCCTCAGACCATCACGGCCTCCACGACACAGGCCCCCATTACTCCTTTCTCATTGACGTACTCCACCGCTGCCTCCGGCCTACACTGCGGTCCAGTAGGTCACACATTTGGAACTGAGTCTTGATTATACAATGGCAGAGAACATACGTTTATGGCTGATTTTATATCACTGTACTCCCTTCGATGTGGTGCCACCAACTCTGTGCATAGCATTCCAACGACACGTGTCTGTGGGCCCTTGCTGACTACTGCCTTCGGCCTACACTGCGGCCCAGCACCGCGGGGTCACCTGTGTACTGCCTACACTGCGGTCCAGCAGGCCTCACACCAATCCAATCCAGTCCGGACCAGGCAGGGCACGGCATCGTCGCAGGCTGCACACACGCTCAGCTCTGGTGCTTCTACCTCCGTCAACCACAAATCATCGCCACATGGCATTCCAACGTCGTGTGTGAGAGTACCAGGAGGAGCTGCCTGAACAGCGGTTGGCCCGCGAAGACCGCTGCCTCCGGCCTACACTGCGGTCAAGTAGGTCACACATTTGGAACTGAGTCTTGATTGTGCAATGGCAGAGTCCATATCATTGTACGCAAGGAGAGGAGTAAGAGGAAGACGCGGTTCAGTCCGGAGGAAAAAGGATCCTCGTTACGGAGGTGACCGAACACTACCAACAACTGCTCTGATGCCACTAACTCTGTGCATCGCAAGCCAAGGACACGTGGCTGGGGGCCCCTGCTGACCGCTGCCTCCGGCCTACACTACGGTCAAGTAGGTCACACATTTGGAACTGAGCCTTGATTTATTTATGGCAGAGTTTATACCATTGTACAGGCCTCATAGCAGACTGCATCCCCTTTCAGCTCTGGTGCCACTAACTCTGTGCCCCTAAATCCATGGACACTCTCTGGTTGAACTTTGGTGGCATCTGAGTCTATGGCCTGGGGGTTGTCTTCATCATCATGTAGCTGATACTGACTTGGTGTCAAAAATGAGTCTGTAGCATTCATCTCCTCCATATTGCCTGTGTCTGCTTGGTACTGCCCTCTGTATCATGCCCTGGAAGATCACCTTCCACTGTCCCCCAAAACCCTCTGCGACTTTCACCTTGGACATCGACGAGGACCCGCTCAGCTCTCGTGGCCCTACCTCAGTGCACCGGTAGTCACCGTCCCGTGGAGGTGTTCCATGTGCCGGCTGCTGTGCATCCGGGGCCACTAACTCCGTGCAGCTCAAGTCATGGACCCTTGGTGTTTGAACTGTGAACTTCTGATTGTCTGATCACTGTTGTAGTTGTTGCCAGCACCAACCACTCCTTGAGGGCTGGCTCACACTCACCCCACACCCATCCAGCACAGGCGCCACTGGACATGTGACCCTGGCAATAAAAGGGGCCGGGCACACGTGCCCGTAGCCAGTTCCACAAACTATCTAAGTGTGTCCGTGTGGTCATTGTGTATGCATGAGGGCCCCGGGCCCTGCCACATTGCATTGTGCTGTGTACAGCGGACGCAACCATGTCACCTCAGGCAGTGGGGGAGACCTGGGACATGTAGCTGTGTCGTACCCCCCTGTAGGCATTGCCGGAGTGTGCTGGCGTACGACAGTCCAGCGTAGGGATGTGGATGATCACCCCAGGGCTCTGGGCGTGGTTAAGTGTTGGGCTTGCCAATGAAGTACCTGAAGCGTGTGTCTCTGTTGTAGTGTCGGCGCCACCCGTCCCGCAATGGACAAAGTTGCAATGTAACATGCCCCCGGTGTGTGGGCTAGGCCGAAGGGATGAATGTATGAGCGCAAGCCCGCTCGGGGTCCGGGATCATACATGCCAACTGTTGTGTGTGTATCGCTATTGCCGCAGCATAAGCCAAAGGTCTTGCCTCGACCGCATCGCGAGTTCAGCCAGCCATGAACTCCACATCTGTGTCCGCCCTATCCTTACCATAGGCCTACACACACGTGGCCGCCCACCTTCAACGGCCAACATCACAGTGTCGTTGTCAGGCTTGTGGACATGCGCAGACAGGCATGACAATGGTGTGCCGTAGGAGTGCAAGTGATGCAACCGCGCAGCGCACACAAGTAATTAGGCTCGGGGGGAGGGAGGAGCAGCAGTGAGGCTACGTAATACACATTGATGCCGCTCATTTGCTACAAACAGTACATGTCACACAGGAATCACTATGACACACACATCACACACCAATCAACTAGTGAGCCTGCCAACACATCATGCAGAACCAACTATTGACTCATGTCTCTCTGCACTGTCACAGGTGATCAAGGATATGCACTCTGCCCTTGGATGATGACACCCCTCCGAGCCCCGAACACACAGGCCCAGAGGCAGTACAATGCGGCCCACAAACGCACCAGGGGCATCGTGGAAAGCACATTTGGCGTGTTGAAGTCACGTTTCAGGTGCCTGGACATCACAGGTGGGAGGCTCCTGTACAGCCCAGACATCGTGTGCAAGATGATCGTTGCATGTTGTGTGTTGCACAACATATGTGTACGCACCAATGCCCCATGGATCCAAGTGCCAGATGCACCGGATGATGATGAGGAAGATGAGGCAGGTGGACCACACCCCACTGCAGCTGCAGCAGGAATAGCCCGTAGGAACACCATCATTGACAATTTCTTCACATGAGGACGTCACATTGTGTCAGTCCTTAGCAATCATGAGACAATACAAAATGACCATGTTGGAAAGTGGGTTATTGGTAGGGGCAAATGTAGGTCTGCCACTAGTAATAAGACCACAAACACTTGATAGGACCCAGCATAGGTCTTAGAAATATAATCCTATGCTCAACCCTTGGTAGCTTGGCTGCGAGCAGGCAGGCTTAACTTCAAAGACAGGTATGTAAAGCATTTAAAAACATCAATTCAGTAAATAATTAAGACACAACTCATAATAAAAATCCAACACCAATTTATACAAATAGGAAATATTTTTATCTTTAAAAGGACACCAAAACGACAAAAATCCAATGTAGGGAACCGGAGATATGAATTTTCAAAGTTTAAATAAAATATAGCACTTAGAAGCATATAGCACCATATTGGGACATAGGCTCGCGATAGACCGGGCCAAAGTCAAAGTTTAAGGCCGACCGCGATGGAGCCCTGAGCGGATACCCTACGCGGAAGGTCCCGGTCAATGTTTTTACCTTCGCACTTAGAAACTTTTCTGGAGCTTTTCTCCTGGAGGCCCCTCGACGCTCTCCGTCAGTCCGGATCCGGTGCAGCTCCGCCGGATAGCCTTTCGACGATCTCCCGGTGAACTTCCCTGGAGCGGACTTAGAAACTTTTTCAAGATCGCTTCAGCGGGGCAATCCAACAATCCAGGCCGACATGCGATGGAAGGCAGGCGGATTGGCGCTCGCGGTTGTTCCCGGTCGACTTTCTTACGAGCGGACTTAGAAGCTTTTCTGGAGCTTTTTCTCGTGGGGTCCCTCGATGCTCCTCATGTAGCCGGATCCGGTGAGGGTTCGCCGGCTTCAGATTTTCGCTAGTCCCGGTCAATCTATGGAAGTCGATGCGATGGAGCTTTTAGCGGGACGAACCTGGTGGGCTTGGCCGACTCGCGGTTGAAGGCAGGCGGCTTGGCTGACCAGGTTGAGTCGGTCCCCCTATGGAGCTTTTTTCCAAAATTCCTCCAAAGTTCCCCAAACTTCTTGAACTTCTTCCTGAAGTTCCTCAAAGGGTCCCAAGTGTCTCAAACTTACTCCAAGGGTCTGGAAGCTCCAAGATGGTCCTTGAAAGTTGAGGACTTCAATTCCCACAATGCACTGGACGTCACCATTACAAATCCACTGGTAGCTCCCCAGGTTGATGATTCTTGGTGGTGAGGGTCCAGATGAGCTCTGTTAACCTGTAGCTTGCAGGGAGTCCACTCTTGGCTTCTTTTACTCAGCACAGTTAGTCCACAAAGCTGTACTTTCAGGTGGTGCAGTCTCCAGAGGTCAGGCCTTAGAAGTCTTTGCACAGCAGAACTTTTCAGCAGGGCCAGTCTTGCTTTCTTCAGTTTCAAGCAGCAGATCTGAGGGGCTGGGCCACTCTCAGATACTTATTCCACAGTCTCTGGGTCATCCAGGAGGTCAAGCTTCACCAATAGGAGTAGGGTAACCTCCCACTTGAGTGACTCCTTCCTGCAGAGTGTGGCATTATTCTATCCCAGAGTGCAACAAAGCTTCCAAATCCATAATGGCTGATTTTCCAGCAAGGAGGTAAGAGCTGGCTAAACACTCCCACTGAGTTGGCTAATTAACCTAGCCTCTCCTCCCTACATCTGCACATATCTTCCTTAATCCTGCCATCTGGCTGAGGTGGGGGTTCAAAGCTGTTAATGACACTGCTCTGGGCTCTGCCCCTTTGAAGCTCATTGTTTACGACCCCTCCCCTGGCCTGGCATTCCTGCAGAACAGCTCACTGCCCTCCCAGGCCATCTGGCTGGCCCCAGGGGATCTTTATCACCTCTTCAGGCAGGCTGGCTAATCCCCTTAACTCTGACCAATCAGGGCAGAGCACTGGAAGGCTGGATTTGGAACTAAAACCCAGAAAGTGTTATAACTTCTTGTCTGTTCACTTTGGGAAAATTTCAATAACATCACATTGTAGGATTTATCAATACCATTCTAGTGAGTCTTTGAATGGAATCTTTATCCCTCTCCTATCAGAAGTTATTGTTTAATAACTTTCCCCATGTTAACCTATGGGGCAGGGGTTTGCAATGGGAAAAATGACATGGGCCATTTTTCCAGCACCAGAACCTACAAAAACATATTTTATAAGTACTTGGCTTATTTTCACAGGACCCCCACCCCATAGGTCACCTAGGGGAGACCCTAGGGGTGCTGAATCTGTAAAAATATTGCAGATCCGCCATGCCCAGTGCCCCCAGCATCAAATTCGAATTTGGGCAGCACTTTACACAATGGGGAGAGTGAAATGTGAATTTCACTTAACCCAGGGCATATATAAACTCATTTTATAAGGGTCTCCCTTATAGATCCCTGACCCCCCACCCCTGGGATACCTAGGGGAGACCCTGGGGGTCATTATTATGCCAAAACATTTTAGGTTGACCAGTTTTAAGTGCCCCAAACCCCAAAGTCGAGTTTGGCCACAATTTACATGTTTAAGAGCAATCCTGGCACCCAGGGCTGCTTTTAAACTGACCACAGGCTTCAGCAGGGCACACATGCAAGTGCAAAAAGGCTGCTGGCCTCTAAACTGCCATGCCCCAGGATACTGGGGACTTCTAGGTAGTTTCAATCCCCTGCCCTATTATATACTAGGGGCTTATGGGGTAGGTCATGCCAATTACAGGGGTACCCCACCATCCCATAGTGTACCCTAGTGTATGTTGGGTGTCTTAACTGTATTCTAATGTGTTCCTTTCAGCTTGGCACTGGCCCTGGGCCTAGTTAGACAGAGCCCAGGGTCAGTCAGGGTCAGTCAGAGTCAGTTACCACCAGTTCCAGTCAGCAAAAAAGTTGGGGGGTGCCCAGGGCACAGGATGACTTTACAACATACCACAGGCACAGCATGTGCAAATAAATTAATTTCCACACACATTCCCTGAGTTTCTGTATGTGTGCTGTAGTGTGGCACGGGGATCAGAGACATGGTCCAGAGTCATTGTGGGTGTGCAGTGTGCAGTGTGCTGTACTTAATTGTGCATGTGTGCCATTGTGCCCATCTCCCCCCCGTCCCCCAGACCCTGGTCGGTACTCACCCTGTTGATGTTGTGTCAGGTCATGTTGAGCAATGTCCCGATCCCCGACTCCTGGCACCGTATCCCGACTGATGACTGTGGCCACCATTTTCTCAATGTCATCCAGCTCCTGGTGTGCCGCTGGTCCCCCACCTCCAATCTGCGTTTCTGCTTTCATGTTGGCATTGGGTTTCTTCTTGGTTTTGCCCTTCACATCATTCCAGCGCCTCTTGACCTTTTCCATTGTCCTCATCGACACTCCGACTGCATTCACGTTGTTCACGATGTGCTGGCATATTTCCGTTTGTGGGGCCGATGACACAGTGGAGGTGATAAACAGTTGTTGGTAGTGTCCTGTCACCTCCGTGACAATGATCCGGTTTTCCTGCGGACTGCCCCGTCTTCCTCTTCTCCTTGCCCTTCCCCGGGGTTCCTGGCTGGTCGTCTGTGGGGCTTGTGGGGTTCGCGTTGTCCTCTGCACTCGGTCCGGGTGCGTCCATGGTGCTACGCAGTTGCATATTTTTTTATTTTTATTTCTCTGCTTTTATGGTGCATTTTCCCGCATGTTGCGTGGGAATCCCAGGCCTGTCGGTAGTTATCGCTGCTTTTTGTTTCGCGATTTGGGACATCGCAACTTTTTGGGCGTTCGTGTTTCGCATTTTTTCGGCGTCGCGTTAATTTTAACGCGGGCATTTGTCGCATTCTCGTGTGACTATTGCATGGTGCCGCGGGTTTGGAATACTGCGTTGACACAGTGTTATTTTCCCGTGATGGACTGCGATGTGAGAAGTTGCGTTAAGCGATTTTGGCGTTAGTTAACACACGTTCTTGAGAATATCCCCCAATGTATTTTGAAACATCAGATTGTCAATCCAGCAACTTTATTGCCAGTTAATGATGCTGTTTGTGATGAAATTGAACATGATTGCCTAGATGTTGTGAATTTATGCGCCAAGTCTAGACCTGATATTAAGGAAGAACCCCTGATTGAGCACAACCATGTAATTTTTGTTGATGGCTCAAGCCTGAAAAATAATGGGGGAACCCTGAGAGCAGCTTACGCTGTGTGCACAATAAATGATGTTGGCGAAGCTTCATGGCTTCAAAGGGTTACCTCAGCACAAGTTGCAGAATTGATTGCCCTTACAAGAACATGCAGTTTGACTGCTCAAATGAGAGTGACTATATTTACAGATTGTTAGTACAGCTTTGGTGTTGTCCATGATTTAGGGCAATTATGGTCACAAAGAGGTTTCATGACCTCTTCATGTACCCCTATTAGGAATCTTGTGCAAGTTAAGGGCTTATTGGAAGCCTTTCAGTTCCCTGCAGAAATTGCTGTTTTGAAATGTGCAGCTCATCAACATGGGAATGGCTACATTGTCATAGGAAATGGTATGCAGATTTGATTCGGTAGCACGATATTGTGCTTTGTTGGCCTGCACATTTAATGGAAATTTCACATGTGAATCTAAGGAGGACACTTCATTTTCAGTGTTGATGAAAGTAACTGATACTTGGAATGAACTAAAGAGAGTATAGGAAATTGTTTCAGAAGCAGAACAAGAGAGTTGGATCAGAGCAGGTTGTGAGAAAAATGCAAGTGACATATGGATGCCAGCTGATGGAAAACCGGTGTTACCTGATAGTTTGCAATTCCCAATGACAAGATACTTTCATGGCTTCACACATTTCCAGAGGGATGCCATGGTGAGGCTGTACCAGCAAAACTGGTTTAAACCCAGGTTTAGGATGCTTGTAAAAGAAGTGTGTCATCGATGTGTGACATCTCAACAAACGAATGTAGAGATAAGAACACATATTACTTTGAGCCACATAGGGAGATCAGGTGGTCCTCTCAATAGAAGGCAAATGGACTTCATTGAAATGCCTGTTTGCAATAGGCTGAGCTATGTCCTTGTCATAGTATGTGTTTTCTTGAGATGGGTGGAGGCCTACCCTACCATGAGAAATGACAGTCTCACAGTAGCAAAACTGTTATTACGAGAACTGATTCCCAGGTACAGAATGCTGGTTTCTCTGGAATCAGATAGGGAGGCCCACTTTAACAATGAGGTCCTGAAGATGATTTGCACAACATTACAAATTGAGCAAAGACTACATTGCATCTATCGACCTGAGGCTTCAGGCATTGTTGAACAGGACTATCAAGTCTCGACTAGCTAAAGTCTGTGCTTTAACATCACTGAAATGGCCACATGCTTTACCTTTGGTGCTGATGAGTAGTCAAAGTATTCCTGATTTGAAGACTGATTTATCACTCCATGAGATTCTGATGGGCCGTGCAATGAGGCTGCCTGCTGTGCCTGCAAATGCACTCTTGAATATCACAGATGATATGATACTCAATTACTGCAAAGGATTAGTTGCTGTGGTTTGTTTTGTTTCTTACCAGGGTGCAGCTGCCACAAAAGATTTGCATCAAGAACAGTGGCATGACCTCAATCCAGGAGATCAGGTCGTGATCAAGAAGTGCATTCAGAAGACTTGTTTGGCACCAAGATGGAAAGATCCCTTCCAGGTTATTTTAGTTACTAACACTGCTGTTAAATGTGCTGTAGTTCCCAATTGGGTGCATGCATCACACATCAAGAAGGTGAGAAATCCTGAAGAATAAATTGTGCTCTTTCATCCTAAATTAAGAGCATTGGCTATTGCACCGCCACCAGCTGAGAGACAGCAAAGAGCAGTGTTATAGAGAACACAACAGCAGCAAAGAAAAGAAAGAGGTGAAGATTAACAGACTGCAACACAAATACAAGTACCTGTTTTTTTACAGAGTGGCATTGAAAACTATAGTCTAGGAAGACTGAACAAGAGCATATCAGCTGATCGGATTCCAACAACTATTCCTGAGGAGACAGAGTCAAGCGATGAAAGTGATACAGAGGGAGGTCATCCAAAACTGAGAAGATCAAAAAGAGCAAGAGTGCCTTGTCTGAGGTATTCATCACCTGAGTGGTCTTACTACGAGGACCAAGTACTGAATGTCACAATATATCATTTGTGTGATGTGAGATCCGAACTGTTTGGACCTCCATAGTTTCACTACAATAAGCATTGTTGAGAAAAACAGATACTTGACCAAGACGTGCTGTGCAATCATAGAAAGTCATTGAAACAAAAAAAGCAAAATAAAAACATTGTTTGAAAGAAATAAAGAGACTGACACTAACTAACTCATTTTTTTATTTTAAAGAAGATTACCTAGGCCCGAGTATGCTGTAGAAAAGTAGGGATAACAATTTAGAAGAACGCTGAGTAGGGATAAGGATTGTCTATAAGAAGATTGCTTTGCTGAAAGTTACCCATCTTAACAAAGCTACTTACAAAATTCTGCATTGAACTTTTAACTTGGCTGCATCTAATTACAAAATTCTGCATTGAAGTTTTAACTTGGCTGCATCTAATCTGCTTTTGGAGAAATGTGTTGCCTTAGAAATAAGTGTAAATATATTATGTGTTCGGTCTTCATAATAACAGTAATAATGATTGCAATCGTGCTAGTAGGATTTTATTTAACACCCGAGAAAAGCTTTAGAAATGCAAAGACAACAAAAACACATACATACCTTAATGATGAATGGCAATTGAAAGCTTAATTTGACGCTTACAATAGAGAGTATTACTCAACTAACGTTTATTCTAGATTAATATAGGAATACACATACGCCATGGGAGCAAAAAACTGTTATGTCTGTCCTCATTTACCGTCATCAGCGTCAGAAGTTACATATTATCACATGCCACTATCATATGGAATAGAATGTAATATACTGCTTTCCCTTGTATATAGACGCAAACATTTTGAATATTTTGACTCTATGACTTAATTCATTCTAAAGAGTCTTTAGTAAAAAACATGAATTTACACCCACAAGCAAAATAAATGGACACAGCTTGGTACTATTTTATGCCACACAGACGTATAGATAGTGTTAAGACTTGCCAAAACAATCTAACCTGCTTGATGAGACCACTAGAAAAAAAATCATTATGACTTTAGAGGAGAGAAATACTAACTTGACACGTAGTAAAGATAAACACAATGATGTTTTGAAAAATGTGTGGAAAAAAGAAGACGAATTTAGAAAGAAAATGGTTTACCCCAAATTCAGATTAGACAGTCAACATAAAGGGAAAATCTGTCTTTACAGAAGAAGGACACCCAAGAGAACAAGACATGTAAGGATTAGTGGTTGTGAACACACATTCAAATTAATGGGAACAACATGGTAAATTTTACAGGGAGAGGAATCTGCAATTCCAGGAGTTTATTTTGTTCGTGGACAGAATGCTTACTTTCTGCTGACTGGGATGGTATATGCTATTTAGCTGTGCTATCTCCTAAAATGTATCATGTGAATAGTATAGATGCATTAACAATGACACCAGCACACAGACTCACTCGTAGTACAGAAACTGGAGGTGAATTAGTGGGAGACATATTTGGTGCAATCATTCTACCTGCGGGAGTCATATTAAACGATGAGAAGATTAGAAAACTTTCAACTGTTGTCAACAAGCTGGCAACTAGTACCTCTGGATCTTCATTAGTAGTAAACACTGAGCTTGTACCAATATGATCAATGGTGTTGCAAGATCATCTAGGATTAGACATTTTACTTGCAGAAAAAGGCGGAGTCTGAAAGATGCTTAAATTAACTAATTATTGCTCATACATACCTGATGAAAGTAAGGAAATAGAGGAATTTGCAAAGAACATTTCAAACTTAAAACTCGAATTACAAGAAATGGAAACACCCAGGGGCATATTTACAATGAAATGGCGTAGCGCAGCTCTGTAAGTAATTTAGCTGTTCCGCGCTTCGTCTTCTAAAAAATGCAGGGATGCGCCGTATTTACAAGAATACAGCACACCACTGTGTTTTACCTTGCGCAGGTGCTAAAAAAGCTGCCTAGCTCCAGCACAGGCTCCCTTGCACCATGGTGCAAGGGTGACTGCGTTGCATGGATGATTATGTTTGTGCAGGAAGGGATACCCTTCTACACAAAAACAATCATTAATGGTGTTTTACTCCTCCTATGTGTGCTGCAGAATGCAGAAACCGCAAAAAACAAGGAAAAATAAAAGTATGTCTCCTTGTTGCCCCACTCTAATGCCCTTTTTTATTTTTTTGCCCTGCCTCAGATTTACAGAAACTTGTAAATCTGGGGCAGTGTCAAAAAGCAATGGGGGTTGCATGGGAACTCCCACAGCAACACCCATTAAACGCCCCTTGGCTACAGGAAACTGCAGCGCGGAGGGCCATATTTGCAAGGCGGCGTTAAGCCACGCAAAGTGGCTTAGTGCCACCTTGTAAATATGGAGCAGGGCATTGCGCCACTGGAGCGTCAGAAAAAGTGACACTTCCATGGCACAATGCCCTTGTAAACATCCTTCCAGGGTTTTTGAAAATGTTGGGAAAGGGATTCATAGAATTGAGAATTGGATTACAACAGCAGAAGGAGGTATTCTGAAAGCTATACTTATGGCAATACTAATAATAGGGCTTTGTTTGTTATGCCTATTTACTTCATTTAAAGGCTGCAGATTTTACTTACGCAAGAGAAAGCGCAGAAAAAGAAATACAATTTTTTTAAAGGATTTACATTTAAATGATCTCACGAATTATGACTACCAGAAAGAATTGAATTTCAAAGTTTAAAACTAAAACGACAGGATTCAACGGATGATGAAAGTTCCTTTTGAACAGAACTCACTTGTGAAATCAAATTAGTGTGATGGTGAGAAGATGACCATCAGATGGGGGAACTGATAAGGTCAACAAATTAAAATACAAATTATTTAGGTTAACAGTTAAAAAATGTACAATGATTATCGTAAAATTCAGAGCATTTTAAATGTGCAAACTGCAATAGGCAATCATAACTATGTGTATAGGCCTAAGAACTACTAAGAAACAAGCTTCCTTTAACTAGCAGGGGACCTAATATTGCTGAACTGTGCACAATATCATTTAGAAATCTGACCTTAATGTGAAAGGCTTAGAAATATTCGTCATAACTGCAGAATGTTCCGGTTTCAATCAAATGTATTATTTTAACTAAGCAACGCATTGTTTGTGATGATTAAACTTCTGATTTCACATAATGCCTGAAAAGAATAGTTGCACATTTAAAACAATATTTCTTGTTCATATTAACGAAATGCAGTACTAAACAGTCCTTTTGCAAAGATAATGTTTCTTATCTTTAGCATAGTTCATTTTGTACTCAGAGAAACACGTATTTTAGAAGGCCAACTTGCGATCGATGCCTATGGGAACTGGGGCTTATGTCTCCAGAACTCAACTAGTTGAGAATGTCGGTAGCTAACTAGTGATAAGTCTTTACAATCCACTTGTATTTTCATGGGAAAAGAAGAATGAAAGCTGCTCACAGAGGAGAGCAGCCTTTTGATTGGACCAGAGAGGAAGAAGCCTGATACAATGTCTGCAACATGTATTCATGTCTTTATATTAGTACGTGTTCCTAGTTAGTCAATGCCTTTTTGGATGCCTTTTTGGAGGATTTTCCATGCTCTTTACCTGATAATTTTTCAACTTACCTTCTGGCAGTTGTGGCTACTGCTACTTCTGTTCATCTTGCTTCATTTTGAGGGTTTATATTTACAGATTGCTACTGTAGGATAATTTACGTGATTACTGAGATTTGGCTGAGTTTCATGAACTGCTCTTTATGGGAAGTTCTGTTGCTTAGAAATGTGGCTTTGAGCTTTATTCTCCTTTAATCTCACTCTTTTCCTTTGAACTTAAACTCCTCATGGGTCCTATTAACTCTAAAATTCTAGACCAAACTTTAGAATAGGGTTTATTCTTTTGGAACGAGCTTGATGCATTATGTTGCCTATTTGATGATAACCAAATCTTTTTATGAGATTTTTGTAAACTTACTAAAGATTTATTGACTAATAATGTATAAAGAATAAAAGACAATTACTAATCTCTTGATGAGAATAAAGCTTTGAAGCCTTATTCGAACTCTCATCATTGACTGAATTTGAAATTGTATTCGGAATTGCTTGTGATGCTTAAATAGTTCTTTGGATCATAACCTAGAGGAGAAGTGACCGGCCCTGGAATGGGGCTCCACCCTGTAAGTGATGGTAATTAAAACGGCAAACCATATTATTACATTTTGGGCCCAGTCCGCGCTATCACTTATGTATCCTGACTTTTACTTTTGCCTTGGCATCACACTATTCTAAGGATGTGCCTATAGACGTATACCTGCCCCATACTATGTGAGGTCCTGAACTGGTCCGGTCACATACATGGGCCCACCAAGCATATCGGCAGAGGGCTACTGTCCCTAACTTGTGTATAGTGCATAAAGTAGTGGTGCTAACATACCATATTTTGGAAAGTCCAATAGTGTAACCAGAAATGTTATCTTTGCCACTGAGAGGGATTCCTACTGACCTCCCTTGTGTAAACCTCTGCTGTTATGTGTTTGTCAGAACCCTGCACTGGCATACTGTGTGTATATATCAAGTGCATGTAAGTGTTGCATGTAGCACACATGTAGTAGTAGGAGTGTGTACATGAGTGAGCCTGAGTAATGAATCCAGTTGGCTCTATTTTGAATCCTCCTAGCCTAATATAGCACAAGACTGAGGGTGTGGCCTGTTCTTTTAGACAGTGAAAATGTATTCTCTGCATTCCTGTGGCTAGAGGGAGGAGATCCAGGCCCCAACTTGAGAAGGATGGAGAAAATCTACATTTAGAAATTTTATGAGGCCTTTTGTTAATAAGTGATTCTGATGCATTCTTAGCTTTACAAAACTTTGTAAATCTGGGAATGTGCAGGTTCCATGGATGTTGCTTGGTCACACCCACAGCAACACCCATGGAATGTCCCTTTCACGCAGAGCAATGAGTGAAAGGGGCCCATATTTACAAGGCCATGAAAAGTCATGCAGGGTGACTTTACGTGGCCTTGTAAATATGGGCATGCACACTGCGCCACCAGGGCCTCAAAAAAAAGTGACGCAATAGCCATATAAATGATGTCCTTGGGCTTTTAAAATGATGCCTCTCGGCGAAGCAAAATGGCTTATGGCGCCGCCGTGCATAATTTTTTTGTAAATGAGGCCCTGAGTGTGCATTTGACTGTCGGAAACCAGCGACTGCATCTGAGCCTGATTCATCCTTTTACTGGAAAATTTTGATTTTTCACAGCCTGGTGGGCAGAAAATCTGGATTTTATTAAGGACACAGAGGCTAAGATTATGCAAATCTCCTTTATTGCCACAGCTCAGCAGTAACAATGAAGAGAATATAGAACTTCAAAACATTCTAAATACAGTATATAGTCCATGAGCACGCAGCCATCTTCCTTCTTTGTCCAATGCTGCGAACGAAAAAATAAACTCAGCAAAACATAACTTCAATTATGACGTGGAACGAGTCACTCCTTTGAACAATTGTAGAAATCTTATTCTGGAAGAGAAAAGAGACACAATATGTCAATAAGTAAAACCCTTAGGGAGGGTTAATTAGTTGAGGGATAATCTCAGCCTCCGTGTCCTTAATAAAATCCAGATTTTCTGCCCACCAGGCTGTGAAAAATCTAAATTTTATTGCATGACACGGAGGCCAACATTATGCATACTCTCATTCGACCAGTCAGCGGCTCTTAGAATATCTTGGAGCCCTCCACCTAACATGAAAGCTTTAGAAGCTGATGCGCCTCTAAGAGAGTGTGCACCGAAAATAGAAACATCAACACTTTCACTCATCACTTTTTTGACCCATCTCGCAAGCGTGGGAGATGAAACTGCTTTATGAGGAGATCTGTGAGAGAGCAACAGTTGTGTTCCAGCTCCTCTCAGACTTACAGTTCTCTTTTCATACTCTTTTAGACATTTGACAACACACAAACTTTCATTCAGAGGAAAGAAAGGATAGAAGATAGAGGACGACATAGTTTTGGTCCTTTTCTTAAGGTAAAAACAAACTCCCTCAGGCTGGTAAGCCCTGCTCTAGTGCCTTAACATCTGAGGTTCGTCTGAAAGAGACCAAGCAAAGTAACACTGTAAGCTTATAGGAAATACGCTTGAGAGAGAGGTTAACATTATCTCCTACAAGAAGAAATAAGTTGTAATATGTTTCTTACGTCCCATAAGGCTGTATATTTGGGAGTTGGAGGATTAAGAACCTGCATGCTTCTCATAATCTTTTTTGTTAAAAGGTTTTGTCCCACCGAGACACCATCGATTAAGGAATGTCCTGCAGCTATTGCTGACCTATAGACATTAACAGTTCTATAACTTTGGCCGGCAGCAAAGAGTTCCGATAGGAAGTTAACTACATGAATTAAATCAGTTGAAACAGGATCGTAGTGTCGTTGAAGACACCAGCGAACCCATTTGTTCCATGCCAGTCGATATGCCTTCCTTGTTCCGGATGCCCAAGACTCAGATATGAATTGGAAAGCATCCTACGAAAGCCCTGGGATTTGCCATTGTCGCCTGAAATCTTCCAGGCCGTCAGAACCATTAGACCTTGGTCTATGAGAGGATGTGATTCGCCTTCAGGACTCAGGAGTAGTTGCCTGAAAGGTGGTATTTTTTTTAATAATAATAATAATAATAATCTTTATTGCTTAGTTAATAAAAACCATTGCAATCAGCTACATCGAGCGACACATATAAGAAGGCTTAATTGATAAAAACAATTACAGTCAGCTGCATGGTAGGTTACATGTAAAAAGTGCCTAAAACAACCCTTTTTGTAAATAGAGACAGTTAAGAAAGTTTGAGTAATTACAATGATTCCAAAAAACTACGAGGAGTATAAAAATTGGCATTTAGTGCGTGCAGTGAAGTGCAAAAGGAGTCGTGATGAAGAGCAAAATGTCGAATTTGGAGTCCATTCTCCTACAAGTTCCTAGGGCAGTGCAAGTTTCTGTAAAGTTGGCTTTGAGAAACATGGCCGGGCTAGCGTGGCAGTCAGAAGGTGGCCTCCGGAAGAATGTGTTAACTAGTTGCAATCAGCTACATCAATTTTGTGACATAGTAACCAATCCACAGTAGCACACTGTTTGTGATTAAAAAATTATAATAACTTTTGTAGCATGATTACTTTAAAATGTTGCCTCTGTAAAGTCCATGTGACAACAGAAGAAAACAGTTTCGAATGTGCAAACATGTTTAAAAAGGATATGGAGTATTATAATAAAATGGGCACTGCCGGGTTGAACACTGCCTCCATAAAGTACATGTAACGACAGGACAAAGACAGTTTCAGATATACGAACATGTCTAAAAAGAATGTGGCACAGCCGGGTTGTCAGAGGTCATTGCTTAGTTTGTGGAGTAGCGTGTATCATTTCGTGAGCCTCTTTCAAAGCAAAATAGAAGATGGAAGAGACCAAAGTTTTGCATTTATATGTTTTAACTTAGAGGTAATTATTCCTTGTTTGTTGCCAAAAGGCAATGAGACTTAAGTACGGCATGAGATGTCTTCGTCCAATCACTCCCTACTAGAATTCAGCTTTTTTTTCGCTTTATCCAGAAATTTAACAAGGTGACACGCTAGTTGAATGTTTTTGCCGTCAAAGCATGCTTTAACCGCCTGCCTGCATGTTCTTATTCCCATTTCCTTTAAGGCAGGTTTTAAGTGGGATCTGCGCTCCTTGTCAAGTTCCTTGCAAATACATATTAAATGAAGAATGGTGGTATTAGAATTGGAAAGTCCACGTCATCTCCAAGATGACTGGAGACCATGCCTGAGACTTCCAAAGAGGTGTTATCACTACCATGCTCTGCATGTACCGACGAGCATGTAAAAGAAGAAGTGGAAGCATGACAAACGCCGGGAAGGCATATGGCTTTAAGCCCAGCCAATCCTGGAGGAAGGCATCCACCCCTGCTGCTTGAGGGTCCAGTTTCCAACTGAAAAAATTCTTCATCTGAGTGTTCAGCCTGTCTGCGAAAATATCTGTCCCGAAGGGACCCCATTTGTCTTGGATTATCATGAATATTCCCCTGTCTAATTTCCAGTTGCGCTGAGTCTCTGAAGTTCCTGGAGAACCAGTCCGCTACCCCATTGTTCAAACCAGGGATGTGTTCTGCTGTAACGGAGAGTCCCTTGTTCAAGCAATAGGTCCAGAAACCCTTTGCTATCTCCGTAAGACCCTTTGAACGTGGTCCCCCCATCTTGTTGACGTATTTCACTGCAGATACATTGTCCATGCACAGCATTATACAGCACTTCAGTGAATTGTGGATAAAGCTTCGAACCGCAAAAGAACCCGCTAGAAGTTCCAAGCAGTTGATATGTAATTCCTTCTCCTTGTGTGTCCAACGACCCCCTGTTGGTGAGTCACCACATGTGGCACCCCATCCTTCAAGACTCGCATCTGATTCTATTATCAACTCTGGAGATTCTCAAAAGATGGCTCTGCCATTCCAAGCTTCTGCATTCTTTAGCCACCAAGATAGCTCTTTCCTCGAGTCTTGATCCAAGCATATCATTTGTGAGTAAGATAGTGTCAACCTTAGAGTTTTCGCTTTGAGTCTCTGGAGGGCCCTATAATGTAGAGGACCCGGAAAAAATTGCTTGGATGGTGGAGGAAAGGAGACCCAGGATCCTGGCTAAGAGCCTCAAGGGAAAGACTTCCATTGGTAGCACCTTCCTGAGTTCCTTGCAAAGTTTCTTTATCTTTTCCCTCTGTAATTTCCGTTCTGCAGACACTGTGTTCACCATGAAGCCCAGAAACTGAGTTTCTTGGCTTGGTGTAATGCATGACTTTTTTGCATTTATGACAAAGCCTAAATGTTCCAGTAGGCGGATAGTAAGATTTGTATGGTGAGACACTGTCACTTTGGATTGACCCATAATGAGGATATCGTCCAGATATATTATTAGATTTACGCCCCTTTCCCTTAGCCATGCTACTACCGGACGCAAGACCTTGGTGAAACACCAAGGGGCTGACGATAGACCGAAGGGGAGGGTGCAGAATTCCCAAAGTTTTCCCTCCCATGAGAATTGGAGGAATTTCCTGTGTGGGGGCCAAATCGGGATGGTCAAGTAGGCATCCTTTAAGTCCAGACGTGTTAACCAGTCTCCTTTTCTCAAGACGTCCCTTAGGAGGTGTATTCCCTCCATCTTGAAGTGGTGGTACGTTACCCACTCGTTTAGGCTCTTTAAGTTTATGACAGGTCTCTGTCCCTTGTCTTTCTTTTCTACTAGGAATATATTACTGACAAAGCCTGTTTCTGAGCTCTCTATTATAGCCCCTTTTGTTAACAGATCCCTTACTTCTTGTGATACCAGTTTTCTCTGTTCTTGCAAGAAGGTTATCTTGCGAGGTCTCCTTGATTGGATGGGGGTATCCGTGAACTCTATTTTGTAACCCTTGACTGTATCTAGAACCCATGGGTCTTGTGTTATCATGGTCCAGTTCCCAGAGAAAAGGGGTAGTCTCCCTCCCACTTTTATAGGGGTACCTGAAGGGTCTTTCAATGTTCCTACCTGTGGGGAATCCTCTGTTTCTTCTCTTGCCTCGGAATGGTCTTCCGCGGTTTCTCTGCCTTTGTGGGAAGAACGATTGGTTTCCATAGAAGGACGATTGTTGAAACTTTGATCCTCGTCCCAAAACGGGTCTTGAGCTTGTCTGCCCACGGCCGGGGAACTGACCCCGCATTCTCTCGGCCCGTCCAAAAAGTTTGTCCTGAAAGACTTTTTTAATATCACGCTGCGATTTCTGAATCGAGCTAAAGGCCCCGACGTACTTGGCCATGTCACGAATAAAATCTTCTCCAAAGAGGAGCGCCTGTGAAGTGGCTCCTCCTTCCTTGTTTGCCAACCCTATTAGTTTTGGATCAATTTTGAGGAGAACGCCCTTCCTACGTTCATTAGAGATGGCCGTGTTAGCGTTGTCAAGGAGGCAGATGGTCCGTTGGGCCCACTCACGTAGTTCTTTAGGGTCAATTGGTGTTCCATCAATGTAGGCGCTTTCGGCCAACTCGAAGATTTTGGTTAGGGGTCCAATGGTGTCCAGGAGACGGTCTTGACATGACCTTAGGCTTTTGTCTATCCCCTTTCTAGGGTCTTTCGCACCTTTTGCTATGAAAGCAACGACCTTAGGGTCAAGTTCAGGGGTCATCGCGATCTTGTCTCGAAGGGATGGACGAGGGCACTCAGACCTCAATCTAGATCTGACTTCTTTTGGAATCTCCCTTCTCAGCCAGAAGCTAATGTAGTCTGCTACATGTTGGGAAGGTAGCCATTCGGGAGATAGGGGATGTTTAATTAAAAGGGGGTCAAACATATCCTCCCCGAAGGGATCAGTAATGCCCATTTTTGAGCCAGAGGCCTTGCTTGCCTCCTCAGAGCTTCCCAAAGTTTTATTCCCTAGGTCTTCTGAGTCTGTGTCAAAGTCTGAGGAAAATGAGAGATTTATCTCTGCCTCTTGTGGTTCATCGCTATCAAGCTGTATAGGGAGCTCAGGGCCTGTTTGTTGCCCTCCTGTGATGCCCAAGGCATCGTTCTTTTGATATTTTATATTTATTAACTTATAAAGCGCCCGAATCACCCCAGCAGGGGTATCTCCGCGCTGTGACTGCTACCGTCAACCAGGAAGACACACATCAGAACAGAGAGGTTTTTAGCAGCTTTCTAAACTTCAGGTAGTCAGAGCATTGACGCATATGAATGGGGAGCTGGTTCCAGTAGAGGGGGGCAAGGTAGGAAAAAGCTCTACCACCCAGGTGAGCTTTTTTAAATCGTGGGGTGTAAAGTAGTGATTTTGAACCTGACCGAAGGGACCTCGAAGGCAGGTACCTTACAAATTTGTCTGATAGGTAGATGGGACCCATGTCATGCAGAGATTTGTAGACAATACAGCAGATCTTGAATTTAATCCGCTTCCGCACTGGGAGCCAATGCAGTTGTTGTAAAAGGGGTAGGGAAGCCGTTCTGGGAGGGGCATTGGCAACTAGACGGGCAGCGGTGTTCTGGACAACCTGCAATTTATTTAAGGAGACTTCGTTGGCTGAGATCAGCAGGGCATTGCACCGCCACAGGAGCATGAATGTGCTGCTTTCCCTGTTTTTTTGGTCTTTTTTGCAGCAATAACAGGGTGCTCTGGTGCAGCTCTCTTCTTTGGGGCATTTACTGCCCCTTCTTTGCCGCAAGTAATATGCGCAGTACTAGTGGAGGGCCATGCCCTTGACAGGGTTTTGATTTTTTTACTAATGGTCTCATTAAGTGAGTCCATAACTTTGTCCATGGCCTTAGTGACCAATGACTCAATCTTACCTTCCAGGTTGAGTTCAGGGTTGAGAGACATTATGGGGGAAAAAGGTATTAATTATATATTAAAAATATATATTCTCCTTTCTTCTTCTCTTTGTAGACACCTTAACTTCGATTGTATGATTTCTTAACAGTTTATGTCCTCTTGTCTCCTCTTTTTCTCTTTTTTTTTTGGGGGGAGGGGTGATTCAGGGTATTATTTCAATAAAAAAAGTTATAACCTTGAAGGGTTAATATGGAGTACAAGCGTTTGTGAAATATGTAAATTTTTGGTAAATAATAAGGTGAGGGCTGTGTCCGCGATCAATTTCTCTCTGTGCGAAGGAAAAAAATGATAAACAGCAGCAACTGTCAAATTGTTGCTAGCTGTAACTTTGGCAACCACGCACGTCTTTGGCGTGCGTGGGTGCTCCTTATGGTCATTCCTTTAATTATTTCTCCCTTCCGCGGTATGCGTATGAAGAGCGCACCGCGGTGGGAGGAGGGATCATTCCAGAAATGCTTGGCGTCGTTGTAGTGCGAGGGTAGTCGGTGGAGAGAGACCGGAAGAGCACAGAAGCTCTTTGAAGCGGCGCAGGAGCTGGTATGCTCCAAGAAATTACGTTGAGGTACGCGGTCTCACTCCCGTATGCCTGCCTCGCCCTGAGAGCGCTGCCAGGCAACGGGAGTGCGGGTCGCGTTTTCAAAGGATGCGAGGCGGAAAAGAGTTTACATTTTCCTGCCAGGGCGACCGGAGGCAAGTGTTCAAAGCCCGCTATGCTTCATAGGGGAAACACACGGCATTGAAGGGTGTTAAGGCCCAAGGGGATACAGGTTAAAAAACACTAGAAGTGCTAAGATGCTAGAAGCTGAAAAATAAACAGAGAAAAGGCAATTTCTCAATCAAAAGATAAGGAGTAATCGCATGGTAGGATCAATAGGACCCAGTCATGCGATATACAAACACAAACAATCAATCATATGTACACAAAAGGCATGATTGAAAAGAGGGTACTTATCTTTGTGAGCAGCAGCAACAAAGAAGGAAGATGGCTGTGTGCTCATGGACTATATACTGTATTTAGAATGTTTTGAAGTTCTATATTCTCTTCATTGTTACTGCTGAGCTGTGGCAATAAAGGAGATTTGCATAATGTTGGCCTCTGTGTCATGCCATAAAATTCACCCAGGAGAGACTAGCAAGATGGGTCAGCGGTTAACCTCCACGAGGGTGGATCTTGTGAAAGCTTCGGGTGAAAAAATATTTTTGAATACTAATGATTTATATGTATATATTTGTAACTGATGACTCAGTGTTGCAAATAACAATTTTATTTGGAGGTTTAGAAGTGTGTTTATTAGTGTAGATTAGTTATGCCACTTTTTCGTAGAGACATCATTTTATTAAAGTGGTTACTGTTTGTTGTTCTCTTCATCGTGCCCCTAGTCATTACCCCTCCGAATCATTGTCACTCTGCGTGTCTTCTCTCCTCACTGATTAGTCTTCATGGAGCACAGGATACTGTGATGCAATTTGGTATTTTCCTAGGACAGCAGGTATTGTGAATTACATTTTGATTGTGTTCCAAATGTAACTTTCTGATGCGAGCTTGCTAGCGCACTGATGTACGAGTCTTTGAAAATGTTTCATATTGTGTATTACATCTCCAGACTGCGCTGTTGGGGTGGAAGCTTATGGAAGACTGCTTCTACCTTAGAAATGGGTTCGAGTTATAGCTATGAATGTGATGATCCTCATTCTGATTTGTCCAATTTGTTATCACTTGTCATGGCATGCTGAATTTGCAGTTTGGCTTATTACTATGCATAACATGTGTTTAAAACCCTTGGTTTTGGGGGTCAGCCAGAGACTTTCCCTGATTTACTAGAGATGCTGTCCAGTTATTGAGAGACATTACATTTTTCCTCACAGGACTCTGTCCATTTACCCTGATGACTTTCTCTTTAAAATATTCCTGATTTCTGACTATGTATTCTGTATCTGATCCTTCATGGCATATATTTTGCATTTCTCTGTAATACTTATATTGAGATTTGTAATAAAACCCTTTAACTTTTCATTGATCTAAAACTCAGTTATTGAGTGGTCCCAGTCACTACTTCTATTTCTCTGCTAAGTTGATTTTGTGAGCCTGATGTCGAGGAGGGTGGTGACTCTTATCACTAGATCATTGGTGCTGGAGCCAAGCTGCTGAAAGTCAATTTTGGGGTGGATAAAATATTGGGGTGCAGTAAAATATTAGGGGTTCAGCTCCCACAATCGCACCAAGAGAGACAGCCTTGTATTATAAGTTGGATTGTGTAGCATTTAGCACTGCAGTGTGATTTAAAGTACTTCCTTTTCCCTAAAAGAAGAGCATTGGGCAGGATGCTGAAGTTATTGGGCGTTGGTTGATTGTTGAGCGATGAGGTTGGGTACCCCTCACTACCTCCCTGAAAAATCCATTACTGCTTGCTCCATCTGCCCTGACACTCAAGTATGGAAAGGGTTGTACTTGGCCAGTTTGTTGAGCCGCAGTACGACGGGGGCCTAGGACACCAGTGGCAAACAACATGAACCATCAACATTAGAGCCAGTAGCCCTGGAATGTCCTGTGGCTTCCCGAATGTAGTCTGACATTGAACATGATAGTGATGGCCTCAACGAAATACTTTAACTAGGATCTATGTATTTAGAATTTGAACTGGATCCTGGCTGCCAATGTTCCTAGATATCTGTGGGTAGTTACATGTTCCAATATGGTGATGTGCATATGCCGCTATATAAGATTAAAATATAATGCTTTTAAGGCACTTGACACACAGAAATATTAATGTCCCCCATTCTGAATACTGGCAAACTTTATGTAGTTCATATTCCAAGGACCATATGTTCAGAAAATAACTGTCAGACAGTGTTTGATAGAATTAAACAATGTATTAATATTTAAGTACCCACATCTGTGATAAATTCCTACAATACATTTAGGTATAAAATGTGTAACATATTGGAATATTTCAAAAGTTAGAAAAATTACAGCAGATGCCAACCCCATTGAGCTATAAAATGATGCAAGTAACCTATGTTGGAGGTTGTACTGTTATCAAACACAGATGACTGGCTGCCTTGTATGTTACATTATTTATATATATATTCATCTTATTTATCATGGTGTTTAGTGGTGCACCAACATGCATCCGAACAGTCACTCCATGATGTCGAGCTGAGGGCCATTTTACCAGCGGACATCCCCGCACTTTGAAGGAGAACTTGCCCTATGGGTAATTCCTCCGTATTAGAAGGAATTGTTCTTACAAAGACGATTATTTTCAGAATGCTGATATTCTGATAAATAAACGTAGGAATTCCGGCTATCCGAAAAAAATTGTCAAAGCGGCTGCTAGAAGAGCATGGTTCACACCTAGGGAGACTCTACTCACCCCTAAAAGAAGGCCGGACCAAAATCCCCTCACGTGTCATTATGTTCAATCCAAAATCCAATAAGATTAAAAATATCATCCTCAGGAATAGGAATATCTTGTCCCCTTTGGCTAACCTGAAACCGATGTTCTCCTTCCAGAAAGCTAACAACCTTTCAAACCATCTAGTGAGATCCAAACGCCAAGGAGTGGGTAGGAGAGACCTACGTGGAATATTAGATTTGCCTCCTAATATAGGCCACTATAGGTGCCACAATTGCACAGCATGTAACTATACCTCAGACACTAAGACTGTCTTTCTTAATGACAAAACCCACAAACAACTAAGGTTTTCTAACTGCAATACCAAGATCGTTGTCTATTGCATACTCTGTCCGTGTAATTTGGCATCTATTGGCCAGACCACACAAGCAGTAAAAACCAGGTTAATACAACACATGTCCCGGGTAAGATGTGGTACAGCAGGTGCCCCTCTAGTCGACCACTATAAATAAAAAAAACACCTGGTAGAAGAGATACAGTGGTCCGTGCTGTACGTGGTACAGAATACGCTAGGTTCCACAGTATCGACTCTTAAGAGTTGAAGCACAACTGATTGAGTGATTTGGCACTGCCAGGAGGGGTCTTAATGATTTAGACGAAATGTGGTCTCTGCTAGAATAAAGGGAGCACGACGCTGCAGGCATATATATTTGTTTTGAGAGCTACCTTGTCTGGGTACTGCTGAGGGAATGAAACTGTTATTTACACTGGAATCTCTTGTTCTTCCCAGAGATAGGTGTATACATTTTACACTTGTATATATATTATATATATTTTTTGTATATACTTATGTGTGAGGACTTGTTCTGCATATGTAAGGATATGTGTATGCTCCATTATGATGTTTATGTCCATCCTATCCATTAGGTTTATTTGTGCTCCCCACACTTGATTAAGGGCCTCTATGTCTCTTCACGGCAGGCTCTTGCTGCAGATTCTATTACTTTCTTTCTACCTTTTTCCTCTGTTTGTCCCACCTTGGGGACTTATCGTTTCGATTAGAGGCATGAAGACATTGGTGCATCTAGATTTGCCAAGCCTGTTGTGACACCTCGAACTTGGAGTTATCATATCCCTTCCCCTCCACTCCAAGATGGCGATGCTTTGGGATGTGGCGCCGTGGTTTATTTTGATATTGACGTATCACGGGCCCTTGGCAGACAATCACTGTCCGAAACCTTTGACGGCGTGTGCGCTCTACACGTCAGACGCTTTTTAAAATAAAACGAGCCGGGACGCTGAAACCTCAGGTGACGGATTTCCATGCCGCTTCACTTTGTCCAACTGCACTGGTGAGAGAGCTACGCCCCTGCTCGGTAAAGCGCTACCACAGAGCCCGCCGATGCATGTTCGATAGTGTATTCCTGGGCTTCGATCTTACCCGGTAAGACATGTTTGTAGCCTGCGACCTGGAATGGTTCTAGGCAGCTTGCGCTGGCGTTTGTTTTTTGCGCACTAATTTGATAGGTTCTTGTCCATATTTAGCAACTCAGACCACTGGTTGGTGGTACAGCTCACACAGGCCCCTCATACATACATCAGTTACACTTCCCCATTTAAGTCTTACCTGCAACCTAGAAGATTAAGGGGTTCTTTATGTCTTTACATATTTGTTTCGCAGTTTACTTTGGGTCTTATCTGAGAATGAGTATTGGTATGCCAGAGGTGTCACTGGATGGTCTTTTAGGTGTTGGACCATTCTACTTAATTATTGCAGAGGTGACTCTCCCTTGGCTCTTTGCCCTTCCATTGCCCGATATACAAGGCAGGACCTTTAAGACTCACCTAGACCCCGCCAGGGGGGTGACTATTGTAGTTTCCCACGTTGTGAAGTGCGCAAACTTTTGGGTGCTGAGGCCCCGTTCCTTGTAGGCCTCACCTTGGTATGTTTTGTGTCTAGGAATCTCGACAGCATTAAGGAGACACACACATTGGTCCTTGGATTTCGGATTGGCGGCCATCTGTTGGCCTGTCTGTATGGTCTCTCTCTCTTTTTTTGCCCCTACGTAAGTCCGATTAATTACCACTAATTTCTATCTTGGGACATTATTTGGTTGCGGTCATCAGCCTTGTTTGGCTTGCGGGTATTTCCACCCTTTGGTGTTCTTGACTTCACTTTCTTCCCGGGTGTTTCTGACTGGTCACTGTGTAATTTTAATTTTACCTTCTTTTGCACGGCTCATGCCTGAGAGAGCACAAACAAACCATTGTCGGTAATCATTACTCACCTAGGTGGTTCGTTCTGCTTTGGTGTTGTTTGACACACGAGGTCAATAATTGTTATGCAAAGCCAAACTTGGTGTGTATATTGTTTTAGGAGTTAAAAATGTTTTTGTACAGGTGTTCCTTCTTCCATTGGTCCTGAAGAGTCCTAAAGTGCATGGCCGAAACACGTCGACATCCTTCTTAAGAAGTCTCCCGATGTGTAACATCTGTGTATTGAATACCATGTACACATTATTATTAAAAAAACTGAAGAAAATAACCAAATTTCCTGTATGTGTACAGACATAAGAGACTATCTGTTATTGCGATTGTGCGCAAAACCTAGAGCACAGCCAATACTTCATATTTACTGAAAGAAGAGGAGTTTTTTTATGTCAACTTTAAGTGACTTTTTCTTTTTGTGATTTGTTGTACAGTTTTTGTTTATTGGTTGGTCTGAATGTTTTTACTATGTGACACCATACAGCAACATACTTTTGTACAAAAAGTTGATGAATACAGCCTGATATGTTAAAATAAAAATGTATGAAATTAGTATTTCAATCAATGATTAATTGAGGTAATCATTTCGATGGAATAGCAGTGCATATATTTATTACCGCATCTCAGCTTGTGTTGTGTTTTGTCTTGGATAGCCCTTGAGATGCGGGGTGATTAGGGCTAACCCCCTATCTATTTTTGTGGCCTACAAACAGGCATTTAATATAGTTTGTCCATGCTGTTTCTGTAGCACTGATGGCTAAACTTCATGTCAGGTCGGATCTCAAAACATTTTAGTCTGGCATCATATCATGTCCTTGGTGTTAACATAGTGCTTGGCGGAATCCATCTTCACCACTGTATTATAAAAACAAGCTTCTAGAGGTGGTAATGTGTGAGGAAAATGTTTCTACAAATTTGGTTTGTGGCATTTGTTGTGTTATACTCTGTTGTGTTTTTGTGTTGTGAATTTGTGCTGTATTATTGCAATGTGTTGTCGTGTTGTACTCTGGTTGTCGCATTCTATTTTGACTCTTGTGTTGTATCCTTTTATGTTGTAATTGTTGTTATGTTGCTGTGTGTATGTTTTTGTGCTTTGTTGTGTTGTGTACTTTGGATATGTCAACAAATGCTGCTACATTTCCAACTAAAAGGAGCATATGCCTTTCAAGTTCCAATGAAAAACAACCAATTACCATGGTCTAAGGTAGTCAAAATGCACTGCTTCATTCAACTATTTAAGACACCAGTCAGCCCAAAACAGTGACAGAGACCGTGTTTAAAATTAGCACTAGCAGTGATCACTTTATGAGATAGGGCCCAGTGGTATTCAAACAATGATCATCGCAATGTGGACTAAGCATTCATAAGCGAGCATACATAATATTTGATCGTATCGCTCTAGATGCAGAGCCTGGCAGGCCTGGCCTAGCAAAGAAAAGAGTGTTTTCAATCTAAAAGCAAAGACATCAGCTTGTACTTGATTGAAATACCCCTCTTAACCTTGTACACCAACCTGGTGCTTTAACAGAAGTAAACATATCACAATACATAGCTACATTAGTTGATCAAATAATAAATTACAGCTTTCTTCCATGCAGTTCATCTAGCAAGAGAACAATGAAATGCTGAGCACAAGCCATAGCGAAGCTTTCTTCCAGAGTTTCCATTTGGCAAAAATCCATTCCCTGTCTAAGAAACACACATAAAGCTAATTCACATAAAAGCTAAGAAGGAGCAGTCCAAATACATGCATTAAATTATTCATTTTTAAAAACTGGAGTTAAAATGTAAAAAAGCTACAGACCTTTTGGTGCATGCATAATTCATATCCTCTATGTATAATGAAACATAAATATAAATAATAAATATGCATAATAGACCGATATTTTTGCAAATCAGAGTTGCCTTTAAACCCATAAGAGACACTGTATGTGAAAGAATGGCACCGTAGGTACAATAGAGGATTTGGAGGGTTACCGCCTAGAGGCTGAGCACCGTACACTTCTACAGCAAACTGCACTTTAAAAATAAAAACAATTTTTAATATTGATTGGATCTTCAATAGTATTGAATTGCAATGTATTACTGCTTCTGTTACGAATGACCCTATCCTGCCCGGATGATTGACTAAAGTCAATATAATTTCAGCTAAAAACATTGAGCAATGGTAATTGTCTTCAAGCTGAATAGAACCTGGACTGCTCAGCAAGTAGGATGAATTTTCCAGTGACTATGGCAGCAGATGTAGGCATGGCTGATATGCATTAAAAGATACGGTGTCCGCACTTTTTACCATGAGCATGCTGTAACAAATAACAATTGGGGTGCCGTTGTTAAGCAGTTTGCAAAAAGCAATGTGCCTCAGGTTAGAACTTAGTAAGACTTCAAAGACCACTAGGCATGGTGATTTTTTGATCTTACACTAAGATTCCTTTTAGAGAGTGAAGTGCAAAATTGTGCTTTTAAATCACATTGGGCCGGGTGTATTGGCCAAAACATAAGCTATAAATTTCATGTATTATCCCCAGTTTTCTCCATGGGAACCTAGCTTTTATTTTGCTCCTTTAGACTTTCTCTTACTTTCTCTCCCTATCTCCTAATCCTTGTCCCCACTGCCTCTCTCAACCTTTTCCCCATTATCCCTTTTTGTTTGCTGCTGCATCTCTCTCTCTTCCCATTCCTGTTTCTCCTGCTCTATCTCTTGCTTTTTCTATGTACTCTTCTTTCTTTCTCTCAATCTTCTCTGCTTTTATAGAACCCTTCCTTCCTCTCTATCTTCTCTTTACTTCTCAATATTTGTATTCTTTCCATAAACCATGTATGGCAACTAAAACTTCCTCTTGGCTGTGCATGGCCATTAGCAGCACCAGCTATCTTTCATTTAATGCTGTGCTTTTCTGTGTTCCCCAGTGCCTGAAGCCTACCATCCGGGGGACCTCCTGCAATTGGAGAAGCTCCCTATGATCATAAAACAAAGAAGTTAGTACAATATGGCCATCATATTCCTACAGTTTGTTGTCAATTCTTGTTGAAGAGAACATCCGGCTGAGTAGGCTTTAACTGCTTTGCGGCAGATGATGACCCGCTGACATCCACCACACTACCTTGACAGTGCAGTGGACTTCAACCGGTCATCCACAGGACTGGTAAAGAAAACATTTCTGGTAAAAACATCAGAAACATTTTCTTTTCTAAAAACAAATTTGGCATGTGAGGGAAATGCTTCCCACAAGTTAGATTTTTGGTTTTGCTGTGTTGCGTAGCACGCTGTGTGTGCTGATAATAATCAGCAAAACAAAAGTGAAAGCAGACCACGCTAATGGAATCTGTGGGGACCCACAAATGTCTTACTACAGAGAGGGGTATATTTACAAGCCCTGTGTGCCGCCGGAACATCACTTCTTGTGACGTTCAGTGGCGCACAGGGCTTGACCATGTCTACAAGGCCACATAAAGCCACCCTGTGTGGTTGTTTATGGCCTTGTAGATATGGAGTAAGGCGAGGCAGCGCAAGTCACTGCCTGGCCTTACTCTGCGTGAAAGAGGCATTCCACGGCTTGCGCTGTGGGTGTTCCCACTTAACACCCATGGAATTTGACGTTGCCCCAGATTTACAACATCAGGTAAACCTGGGGCAGCCCCAAAGCCTTGTGCCTTCTTAGAGCAGTCGTAATGAGGAGAAATGTTTACATTTCTCCTTGTTTTTTCATCTTTCCACGTGTGCTGTAGAATGCAGCACACATAGAAAGAGGAACACACCTCTTGGGATTGTTTTTGTGCAGGAATGTGCCTTTTCCTCCACAACAACAATTGTGCCAACAACTCAGACACCCTTGCACCATGGCGCAAGGGTGCCTGCGTTGGAGCACGGCTGCATAATGTGCGCCAGTGATGGCTGAAAGGACAGGAATGCACCATATCTTGTAAATACGGTGCATTCCTGTCCTTTTGAATTGGTGTAGGGCAACGCAGCAAAATAATTTGTGACGCCGCCCTACGCCAATTCCTTGTAAATATGTCCCAGAGTTCCTATACTTTTCCTGATAACAATAGTAGCCCACTTGTGTAACTAAGATATCACCTGTGAAAGGAAAGGGTCCCTAAACCCCCTAAGACACAAGAAAACATCAAGCTTTTACATTGCAAATTGACCATTTCTAGCAATGTGGGTTTTTAGGGCAGGGCTCCGTCAGCACCCAGGGAAACCAGCCAGGCCCAAAAATGTCTTAGAACAAGTTACCTAGGAAAGTCTGATGTGATGTAGCTTGCATGGATCCCAGTACCTTTTCTTACCCAGAATGCCATGCAAACACCAAACTTTGGCAGGATCACAGATTTTCCCCCTTTATGTGAAGGAAAATTCTGGATTCTGTGCGGGTCCATAACATTCCTACCACCCAGCATTCCTGCACTTCTCTCAGTAAAAACGCTACACCAAATTATCACCAGGTACTATGCATTTAGTACCTTAGTTATATAGGACCTCATAACAGCAATTTATTTGCTATGCTCATAAAGGAGATAAAGATGCTGGAGAATTTCCAAGTAGTCAATAAATTTAAAAAAGGAGATTCATACACAGATTTTAAATTACAATATAAAAAATCTGAAAATGTTAGTTGAGGTTCTGCAGAGGTGTCTTGAGAGGTCAATTATGATTCAAATAATTTCATCCTCAGATGTCCTGATTATTGGTTCTACAACATTTGGTACAAGGAGATGAATCATCAGCGTGATGACCCTTGCAGTGTTATTTAAATATTAAACCATTTTTTTTTTTAAATAGTCCGTTATAGCAGCCCTTTGTGGTGTGGTAGGCTATATTGGGTTATTTCAGAATCACACTGCTGCTAGTTAGGGTATTTGCAGCTCCATGCTGCAGACATATTAACCTAAAAAAGTATTTGGCTCCTGCAAACAAAATAAAGATCTCTAGAGCAGGCAAATTATTTCACAATAGGCCAGTGTAGGCTGGAGCAATGCCAGTGAAATGTAAGTCGTACCTGACTTGTGATAACTCTACTTCAGCACAATAAGCTAATCAAATCACCATGCCATATTGGAATCTGAAGTTTCCCGATAGGACATTGCTTCTGAATAGCTGGTAGGTTTAGGTAGAGACAACCACTTACGCATCAGGAATAGGAAATGTATTGAAAGTTGCTGGTTTAAAAACAACAAGACTCATTCTCATATACAGTTGGCAATCTTGTCACATAGCAAATTCTTGTTTGGCATGCCGTAGGTGAAAGGTAAGAAAGGGGTTCAACTAATGCCCTTTGAATTCTTGGCCTCTCAGCTATGACTGTGAACTAGTGTTGGTACCACCTTTCATATCAGCTCCTCACACACAAACCTGGGTGTCCCTCAGGGGTCCATCATATCCCCTCTTTTATTCAACATCTACATTACCCCCTTACCAAACCTGATTAAAGCATTCAACCTCACCTATTAGAACTATGTAGGTGACACCCAAAGTTTTTTTTTTAAATCGATTGGAAAACCTCTACAATTTCAAACTTAATGACTGCCTTTGGGCCATAAACAATAACCATCTAAAGTTAAATACAGCAAAGACCGAGCTTATGACCGGCAGACAATGACAAAAATACTAGCATGCAGCCACATGGCCTAAGGAATATGAATCCCTCTAACAATATCAAGAGAAGTAAGAAACCTAAGCGTAACTATGGATTCAGACCTATACTTGATACAATGTTAACAATGTAAAACCATACTGTGGATACCAACAGAAACTGCATGCCAACCTCACACTTACGATCTCAATGCTTCATTATCCAAGAGAACACATGACTCCAGTCTTGCAATCTCTCCACTGGCTATCTATAGCTAGAAGGGAAATGTTCAAGACATTTTGCATTGTTCTTAGAGCCTCTAAGGAAAAGGACCGCAATACCTACAAGCTAAATTCAAGCAAAGACAATTAAATAGGATCCTGCCCTCCAAGCTTCCACTGTTTATCATCATATCACCTTATCATAAGAAATCCTTTGGCGGCACTGCATTCTCAGTACAAGCCTCCTAACTCTGGAACTCACTGCCAGCCAGCATTTAAAGTTTCCAGGTGCATATACAGATTGGAAATAACCCAACCAGAAAACTTTTCGATAGGCAGGTCAGTTAAGGAGTGCTGACTCATGGTTCGCCGGGGTATTATATAGTTATGTAATTCCACATGTATCCTTTTTGGCCCACACTAATACTAATACCATAACACTCAGCAGTCGGCAGCCAACTGTAACTCACACCTCTTACATTCACTTAAGACGTATCTGTTACGAGGGTTGTCCATCACTAGTACTGTGCAGTCAATAAGCCAGCCGTCACTAAATGAACAGGGATGGAATAACTTAAGAGATCTGTCACACACTGTGGGTAAATCAGAGGAATTTAATCTAGTCCACAACTGCAGGTCCCAAATATCTATACACTATGGCTGCTTCTTTACATCTCACAATGACACTCCGATATGGGATGGCAGAAATAATGCACATCTCAGCAGATCTCTCCACATTTGTCTCCCTCCAAGCATGGCAGCTCTAACCCACAACTATATACAACATTTTTGATTGGACAACCCAGTGCAGTAACCAGCTAAGCAGAGTATAATCATAAGAAATACCATAAATGGACCTGCAGAGCTGTTCAAAGCTGCCCGCGTACTGAAAGACCATAAACTGTGCGTATGTCTCTCACACCTCATCATCTACCACACTGCTACGTGTTGCATCACAACACACCTCAGTTGTCCTCATGCACAAAATGGAAACACTTTCCACATAGGATCACAAAACAAAGATAGCACCCTTCCAACCACACACCACCCTTTATGGCGTAGCTTGCTGCCCAGTCGGTAAGCTCTTCAGTACCACATACAGGGGTAGTAAGCGCTATACAAATACTGCAATACAATACAGAACAATATTTATCAACAAGATTTGTTTTGATCCTATTAAAATGTCTATTTCCATCACATTTCAGAATTACAAAACAAAATGTCCTTCATTTGTGCTTTCATAACTACTGGTATATTTTGAAATATATGCAGAGTTCATTTACAGGTATTTCCATTTGTTTGTGTATTTAAAATAAATTGACATCTTACAGTGGTTCTTTTTGCAATCCCTGTTCACAGGCCCACTGGAATTATGATATTCTGCGGCCTGGGCATTTTCCCTATAGTATGAATTTGCTGCATTTGCCACATAATCCCTCCTCTGCTGCATAATTTACATATTTAAACAAAAAAACACTTTGTTTCTAGCTCAAACAGATCAAAAGTTACTTATAATGCTGCAAAACATGTGGTGGAACAGTGGAAGGTCCTTCGCAAAGGTTGAGTGGTCACCTTTCAGTTACTTATAGCTGTATTTGGATAGGGAAATGGTACTAATGAATTGAAACCTTTGCCCAGGAAGTGCTAATGTGTGAAAATGACACAATAATGAGGAAATGCTATCACAAAATATGCCGCTTTAAGCCGCATGATTTGTGTTCTTGTCACATAATTTAATCAACCTTGCCGCATAATTTGGGTCTCCCCTGCCTCATAATTCCAGTGGCCCTGCCTGTACCCCCAACGAAATTCACATAGTTCACTTTGCAAAATACTCTGCAGTCAAAGAAAGAAAAGTAAACAACATCTCCAGGTTAAAAGAATAAGCAGCAATTTGCCAGAAGACATAGCGTAACATTTAACCTGTTTTGGAATGCGCAGCAAATGTAGCAAGTTAAAAACTGAATTTAAAGACATTTTTAATGCTCATTCACTTTCTGGATTCCAACGTGGTTATTTTTGGGGGTGCTGCAAGCACACCCGCACCTCTACTTCCAGCGCCTACGTTTTTTTCCAATTAGACAAATACTGTGCCAGCTGCCTAGGTTATGTGGGGGGGCAAAGATGAATATGGTCTGGCCCAGCCCTCAAATGCACCCCAAGGCTACGGACCTGCTCCCTATCGGCCTACATAAAAGGTAATATTTAAGTGATGGTGATAGCTAGACATCTTGTGGCTGGACACTACTATGCTTGCAGGGTCTTCCAGCCAAAGCCACTAAGTTTAAATTTAAAAATGATCACAGAATAAACTGCTAAAGGTTATGTGAGACTGTCAAAAAGCGAGAGTATTAGCTACTGTTCTAAAATTCGGACTTAAGGGTTTTTTTTTAGCTTGTCTAGATGTAGTAGAATACCAAAGTGCAAATAAACTTTATTGGGAAGTTGTCCAAACTAGGGTTAACACTAGGCTGATGTGGAAAAGGCCATAGCACCAGTGGAACTCTAACAACCTAATTTGGATGACATTAAACATGTATTTCTAGACCAGCTATTACAAAACATAAAAATCATTTACAATTTTTTTTTTCAAATTCAGATACCAAGAAAAAGAGGCATTGGTGTTTCTAGATAAGACATCAGGTCATTCAGAGTTTGAGAGGTTCATTAAGACATGCTTAGGTTCTAGAGGTGTGATGACCTACCTCTATGCAGAGGTCTTCAAACTGTGGGGCGCGCCCCCCTGGGGGTCCGTGGAGGCATTCCCAGGGGGGCGCAAATGCTTCACTAAGTACTTGTAAATAATGATGGCCTGAAAGTGTGACTTTCTTTGTTAGGTCGAGCATCAGTGTGCATGCGCTGTCTGCAAGACCTGTTTTAATCACTCGTACTGAGTGTAATCCTGCCTGCTGCTTGTAATTGGTTCACTCTTGCGTCGCTTCTATTTTGTTGCTCCTTATTCGTTAGTGCTCCAATACATCATTTCCGGTTTTACATCGAGGAGCACCGGTAAATTACAGTTTCTTTACACACACAAGTGTTGTGTGTTCTTCGGGGGCTACTTGTTTCAAAAAGGGATTCCACTCGGGGCAGGCGGAGTAGGCGAGCCGTGCAGCGCCATTCTTATTTCAGCATGGTGTGCACGCAAGTCAGTGAATGCCAACTCCCTGGCATTCCAAGGTCCATGTGTGCTGTCCCCGCAGTCCAAAGCCGTGTAGCGGCTTTCTTATTTCCGAAAAGTCACAGCCTCCCCTGCCTGCCCATCCGCCGCCCGTCACATCGCCCTCCCCGCCCGTGGGATCTGCCTCCTGCAGAATGTAAACAAGTGTGGCCCGCTCCCTGTGCTCCAGCTGTTTGTAGGATGGTGATCTCTGTACTGAAATGTGTGCATGGCGCTGCATAAAACGTCACGACAGTGAATGTTTCATCTTTTTTGCTATTTATTTGAATTAGGCAGTTCGGTGTTAAATGAAAACCTTCCTCGAATAATAAAAATATGTGCAACGTCCAGTTTCCACAGTCACGCGCTGATTCCGTCTCCTGCTGCGCTCGTGCCAAATGCGAGCGAGCAGCGTCTTGCCGGAGATCGGTACTGGTTGAATCGCGCCAAATAACCAGTCCACGCTGTCGGTGAAGCGTAAAAGGCCATTTATTAGGACAGGCTGTAAACATAACTTTAACCATAACAAATACTAACAATAACCCCAACAATACTTCCCCCCCACTTCTTCGTCTCACTCGCTCCATTCTTTCCCCTTGCACCCCATCTCTCTTCACGTTCCACAACAACCCATTTCCGTTCTCAATCCACTTCTTCATTTGTCTCCTGACATCCTCTTTTGCATCACCTGCCATCGCACTCCTGCATCCCGCACCCCCATCAATCACTCTTCCCCCCCCCCGAGAGGTGGGTGGGCCCGTCCAGGACTCCCCCCACCCCTCCAAAGTTCCGCCTACCTCCCTACAACCTGCCCTAAACTGGCATGCTCCATGCACCCTAGTTAACCCTTCCCTATTTTCTGTAGGGTGGGTGGGTGGTCAAAATTTCTGACCCTCCCGCTGACGCTAGGAAACAGGAAGAGGAAGTTGCTTCCCCTTCCTGCTCCCTTATAGCCCCTTTTACTCCCTCCCCTTCCCCTCCAGCCTGCTCCTGTCTGGCGCGAATCCCCCGGGGAAAGACTAGACTGCGTCCTGCTTTCCCCGGGGGCCGTCATCGCGCCAAATAACCAGTCCACGCTGTCGGTGAAGCGTAAAAGGCCATTTATTAGGACAGGCTGTAAACATAACTTTAACCATAACAAATACTAACAATAACCCCAACAATACTTCCCCCCACTTCTTCGTCTCACTCGCTCCATTCTTTCCCCTTGCACCCCATCTCTCTTCACGTTCCACAACAACCCATTTCCGTTCTCAATCCACTTCTTCATTTGTCTCCTGACATCCTCTTTTGCATCACCTGCCATCGCACTCCTGCATCCCGCACCCCCATCAATCACTCTTCCTCCCCCCCCCCCGAGAGGTGGGTGGGCCCGTCCAGGATTCCCCCCACCCCTCCAAAGTTCCGCCAACCAGGGAACCCCCTTTGGGCGGTTACCAGCCCCACCCTGCAGCCGTGCACCTTTCGCCCTCACACCCTTCGACACCAAATGGACTCATTCCAGAGCTTGCTGATCGTGTCCCTCATTTCCATCATGTAATAGGCCTTACCCATCCTCGAAAGGTGCACCCCGTCATCCCTGAATAGCAGCGGCTCCTCCAGCCGCAGCCCATTGTGTGCAATCACTTTAATGTCTCTTTGTTCGCAAAAAACCCTCATCGCCCTGTTCAACTTTCTCCGGGCTTTTTCCACTGCCGCTGGTTTTACCGCTCCCCTCCACACTTTACGTGGCACAAATTCTGTCCACACCAAGCAGGTGCCTGCCATCCGTTGTTTCATAACGTCCAAGTCCCTTTGCATCTGTTGCATGATTGCCAGGCCTGACAACCGCACCATATCATTTTCCCCCAAGTGTAAAACCAGCAGGTCAGGACATCCTTTTTGCGACACCATCTTCGTTAACCAGGGCAAGAAAGCCCCCCAGTGCATTCCTCGTTTTCCCCACCATTGTACCTCATGATGGCTGCTCCGCAGTCCCAGGTTACGGCGGCCGTAAACCTGACGATCCGCATACTGTGCCGCCCAATGCACGAAAGAGTGCCCGGCTATCCAGGTGACCGTCTTGGTCCCCAGGCCCCTCACACAACCTACGGCAAGAAAAAAGGTGTTAAAATCCATCCTGGCCCCACCAAAACCTCCTTACCCCCCCTTTGCAGAGACCCATGACGCCCGCCCATCGTCACTTCCGCACGTATCGCTCGCAGCACCGGGTCCGCCATCTCCCAATCTGTCGAATCCGATCCCAGGACCACCCCAAACGCGCCGCAGCCGTGGCTGCCCCAATCCGAAAAGAGTGCGTCCCAAATCCCTTCGGGTCCCGTCCCATCCGCTTCAATGCCATACGCATAACTGCCAGCAACTGCGCCGCCGTCAGCCTATCGCCGGAGGCATGCTGGAATATTTCCCCTTTCCTGCTGGCCCCATCCTGCGAAAAAACCTCCCACTCCCTTACCGGGCACACCCCCTGGCACCCACTCTCATTCAACCATATCCACTTCCCCCTCCCTGCCTGATCCGTCTTAGAGTGGCCCAACCAGATCCCCAGTCGACCCCCATCCAATCTCACATCCTCATACTTTCTCCCTTCCCTACCTTTCGTCCCCAACAACTCCGACACCCTGAACGCTCCAAAAAACATCCACACCATGCTCAAACGAAACAAAGCCACCTCCGTGGCATCGTAGCAGCAAACGGACAACATGCCCAATAAACCTTGTAGCACCTCAAATGTTACAGCTTCCCGGGGCCCCCCCGTAGCCCCCTCCCGTCTCTCCCTACCCCACCCCCTCAGCATTCTGCTGATAATCTCATCTTTCGCCGGATCAAAACCCCAAAACAACTTACAATAAAAGGAGATACCCGCCAATTTCCCTGCGATCGTCGTATGTGACAACCCCCTCTCAGTACAGTGCAAAACAAAACGGATCACTCCCTGTTCCATCTCTTGAACGGACATGTGCCCACTCTCAGTGGTCCAGCCCATAAAGACCCCGAACTCAGTCCAAGCCAATCTGTAAGTGCGCCGTGTCGTCTCTGCTATCGACTTTTCCACTAGGCTGCAGACTCTCATTCCCCCCATGCCCAGATGCCGTCCGGCAGCTGCGTCTTGAGGACCTCCGCTCCAGGTGCCATGCGGCGAAACCTGCTCCACTGCGAACGAGACAAAGTATCCGCGATGTCATTACTCGCTCCCGGCACATTCTTCGCCCGAAAAACCACATTCAACTGCAGACACTGTAGCATAAAATACCTCAGCAACCTCAACACCCTCAAGTCCCTTGCTCTCTGCCTGTTGACCAGCTCGACCACTGTCATGTTGTCCACATGGAACAACACGGAACGGTTCCTGAATTCAGCGCCCCACACCGCTAGCGCCACCAACAATGGAAAGAACTCAAGAAACGCAATGCTCCTCCCTTGCTTTAGCCAGTGAGCCGGCCAGCGTTCCGCGTACCATCTCCCGTCCCAGAAAACACCAAAACCTGCCGCCCCCGCTGCATCTGAAAAAATCTGCACTTGCCACACTGTTCTGTCCTCTATGAAATCCAGTGAAACCCCATTGAAATCCGTCAGGAAAGTCTGCCATATTCTCAGGTCTGCTCGCACTCCCAATGAAATCCGCACCCTGTGGTGCGGTAGCACCGCCCCGGACATGGCCATGCCCAGGCGCCTGCAAAAGGTCCTCCCCGCTTTCACCACCCTGCAAGCAAAATTTAACAGCCCCAAAAGTCTTTGGACCGTCCTCAGGTCAATCTTTTTCTCGCCCATCACCCCCAACAAACAGGCCTGTATGTCCCCCACTTTTTCAGCTGGCAACTGGGCTATCCACTGGAGTGAGTACAACTCAACGCCCAAGAATGTCAGTTGACAGCTGGGCCCAGCTGTTTTCTCCGGCGCCAATGGGACCCCAAAGTGCCGGGCCATCTCCTGAAACTGTGCCAAAGCTCGCCCGCATGCGCCCGACCTTTGCTGTCCGATGAAAAGGAAGTCGTCCAGGTAATGTGACACCCCCTTATGCCCACTGATCCTTTGAAATGCCCATTGCAAGAAGGTGCTGAACAATTCAAATAGAGCGCATGAAATCGCACAGCCCATGGGTAGAACTTTGTCCACAAAGATGGCCCCCTCAAACTGCATACCTAGCAACGAGAAATCCGCCGGGTGTATGGGCAGCAAACGGAACACCGACTTCACGTCACATTTCGCCAGCTACGCTCCCTGCCCACACCTCTGTACAAGGCGGATCGCGTCGTCCACTGAAGCATACAGTACCCACGAGTCTTCTTCCGCAATGAAGTCGTTCACGGACCTCCCTTCTGGCCAGGACAGGTGGTGTATCATCCTGTACTCGCCCGGCTCCTTCTTGGGAACCACTCCCAGCGGAGAAATAATCAATTCTGCTAAAGGCCAGTCGACAAACGGGCCCGCTATCCTACCTTCTTCAACCTCCGTTCTTAGTTTCGCTGACACCACCTCCGGCAACTCCTTGGCCGATTTCAAATTGTCCGCCCATCTCCTTTCCCTTGGACCCTGATACCCCACCCGGAAGCCCTCTGTAAATCCCCAGTGCAGCTTCAACGCTGCCTCCCTGTCTGGGTATACCGAGAGCCACGGGCCCATGGCCTCAATTCGAACCGGAGTAGGCGCCCTTTGGTCCAGGCTGCCCCCGTCCCTTCGTGGCCCACCACTGTTCTGATGGTGTAGCCAATGTAAAACATTGGGTGAGGGCGTGTTTCCCACCACATTTGGAGCACTCATGCTTGAACCTACACGGATACCTCGAGCAGTATTCTTTGTTGTAGTTCCAACACACTCCCGTGTTGCTCCCGCCTGGCTTCTGTTGTCCGCCCCCTGCATTACCTGCACTGGTCTGTCCACTACCCGCCCCAGACTGAGTGGGACGCGTCGGAAATGTCCGATACGTCACTGGCAGCCCACTCGCCGTGTGCGTTGCTGCTGACGACTGTGTGGACGACATCCACTGCATCCACAGTTCCTGGTCCACCTCCCCCCAGGGTTTGTCAGGGTTCGCGCCAATTCTGGCCCAAAACTCCTCGTCATAGCTGAGCCACGCGAACCCCCCAAAATGCATCTGCGCCTTCCTAATGATGTCCATGTATTTTAACATCGCTATAGCCCTGTCTTGATGCTTTTCGCAATATATGCTAGCATAAATCAAAAAGGCCGATGTCCAATTCTCCATGGTCACCGTCACCCGGGGTCTCCAAGTCAGTTCCCATTCCTCCTCCTTGGAACCCTCCTTTGCCTGTATCTCCCTATGGAGCAGCTTAAAAACGTCCACGTATTCGTGTCGCCATATTCTGGCCCTTATTTTTTCCAACAGATGCGACACCAACGGCATTGCCAACCCCATGTACGGCAGTTTCTTGTGCTGCCGTTCCTCCCCTTTGTCCTCTTTCCCGTCTTCTTTGTCCGTCTGGACACTGGCCACCGCCTTCTTACCCCCCCCCTTGCCCGACTCTGCTGACGGCCCCCCCGTCCCGGGTGCCGCAGCCTTCGGTTCCCTCACTGACCCCTCCCCCACGCCCACCGACCGGCAGGACTTCTTCCTACCCCGTCGCGGCCCATCGTCCCAAGCATCACACCACTTGCCCTCACCTGACAAGGTGGTCTGTGCTTCTTCTTCCGTCCTGCTGTTGCCTCTCCTCCTCGCAGTGGCCGTCTTGGCCTGTGTTCTGGCCGCCGCCGGTGCCTGGAAAATACTAACACATTTCGTCGTTGACGCCCCCCCCCCCAGGCATCCTGGCCGGCCTTTCGTCCTCCTCACGCAACTCGCCTTCCTCAAGCTCATCACTGTCCTCCCCGTAATCCAACATCAGCTCCGCTTCTGTATCCTCAGGTACCCATGTCAACTCTTGCACCGCTCTTTTCACACCTTTTCCAGTCTTGGCACGCACCACTCCCCGTTCCCCTGCCCCCGTCGCTGCTGCCCACTCCTTCGGTGGAGGGAAGGCCGCCGCGGACCCCCCTGCTGCTTCTGCCCGGAGTCTCGGGGCCGTTTTGCGCCCCGCCGGCCCACCCCGTCTGCTGGCCGCCGCCAGTTGGTCCCCCCCTCCCAGGCTGCTCCAACCTGAGAGGGTCCCAGCGCCAGCGGATCTCAAGGCCGACCTGGCCGTCCCTGTCCCCGTCTAGGGGGAGCTATCCTCATCCTCCCACACCCACTTGCCCCCTTTCGGGGCCTCTTGCCCCAGTTTTTCTGCCCAGGCCTCCTCCTCTGATGTGGGAGTGGGGGGCCCCTCCGCCCCCTCCAACTCCCCCCTGACCTCCCGGGCCTCGCACAACTCCGCCCACTTAGCCTCCGTGTCCCGAATAACGCGCCTCTGATCCTGGATTTTTTCTTCCAGGGTCATGAACTCCCACCTCCGCCCCCAGTCTGATGAGGGCTGCCCCCGTCCTCCCCCCCTGCCCCTTTTTTCGGTGCCTGTGCGGCCAGGCCCACCCCCCCTGCCCTCAGGGGCCCCCCAGATTGGCACCCCCTTCCCCTGCTGTCCCTCCCCTGAGAAAGGTCCAGAGGGGACTCCCCCCCAGGAGCCCCCCCTTGGGGTGCGAGCCCCCCAGTCCCGACCAGAACAGGTCCTGAGACTCCACTCCCCCCCACCCCACCTGCCCCCCGGGTTCCCCCACTTACCTCCTGGGCCAACCCCCCCTCCCTCCCTGCTGCCTCGAATTGGCCCACATGGGCCTCGCCGAGACCTGCTGCTCCACCTGGTAAAGCCTGCTGCAGTCCCCCCGGCCGTCCCGCCAGCTCTCCCGTGCCCCCCCCTCCCGACAGCATTGACCGCAAGCACAGCAGGCAGGCTCTTCCTCCCGCCCCCGCGCTTCCCGCCGACTTTACCCGGACCCCCCCTTCCCGGCCACGTGGGGTGTCCGCGTTGGAGACTCCCGGCATGCTGCCACTGCTGCCGCCACTCCGGCCGACGCGGGGGGCCGCGTCATCCCTACCCACGCCTCATCGAGAACTCCCGGGCGTAAGAGGTCCGCCCGCCCCGCCCTGCCGAGGACTTGCAGGGCCTCCCTCACTGCCTCCGCATCTGTTCCTGCCATCCCCTGAAGCCCCACAAAAACTGCCCCGGGCGCCGACCGGCACCAGAGCGATATTTTTCCCCGTTCCCGTACCTAACTCCCCTCACCTCAAAATTTCTGACCCTCCCGCTGGCGTTAGGAAACAGGAAGAGGAAGTCGCTTCCCCTTCCTGCTCCCTTATAGCCCCTTTTACTCCCTCCCCTTCCCCTCCAGCCTGCTCCTGTCTGGCGTGAATCCCCCGGGGAAAGACTAGACTGCGTCCTGCTTTCCCCGGGGGCCGTCATTGTTTCATGCATGTAATGTCATTAACAATTCACATACAACTCGTTGGGTTATTACGTGATTGTCCGCTTCACGCAAACTCCGGACATAAAACTTCAGACCTTGTAGCGTAGCGTCACTACTAACATGATTTCGTAGTAATGAGCACAGCGCCCTCCCCGCCCGCAGGTTCCGCCTCCTGCAAAATGTAAACAAGTGTGGCCCGCTCCCTGTGCTAAAGCTGTTTGTAGGTCTGTTTGTGTCTGCCACACAAACTCCTACCGAGCAGTGCCCCCAAAACCCGGACTGGCTCCGCACTTTCCAGTCCATCTTTGCAATTTAACAACTGCCAGCCGTGTCACGACACTAAAAGTGTTTATCAGCGCATATGTACAAGAACCAACTCGCCTTAAGGCGCTGAAAGACCAAAAATAGCTTCTATCGCACAGTGCTCGAATATTGTTTTAACGGGGCTTTTGTACGTTTTTGCAATGAATGGCAGGTACTGTGATTCCAGATGCAGTGCCTAAAAATAACACATAATCTAGCGCGTGTATTTTCCGGCGTCGGCCCTCTCATGGAATTGAGGAAGGTGAATGTAGTCCTTTAAAAACATGTCTGTTTTGAAAAGGTCTACACTCTCTCTTTCAAGCACAAGACGTCCAGACGCACCAAGTTTGACATCGCCATCCCGTTTCAGCATCAGACACCACAGATTCCACAACCATTGAAACGTGGTCTAGTTCAAGTACTGTTCTCTCGCGCCTGAGTGGCCACCCCACTTCGTCTGATGAGATAATCCTGCCCTTCTTATCTGAGTTTGTGAGTTAATATTTTAAACACCAGGAAGCTGATGAGCCTTGGTGGGGACAGAAGTCCTATTCTTAGCAAAAAATATTATCCATTAACTATTGGAACAACAAGCTTCGTATTTATAGAACAGCAGTGCATAAGGAGCAAGATTTAGAATGTTGTGTGCTTTCTGTTGGGTTATATTTGTTAATTAACCATGTCTTCTACAGCTGGTGTCAACTGTGTAGCTCAGTGCTGAATGGCTAACACTTGTTCTGGCATTGTTTCCTTACTTGTCAGCAAAGAGCTTACATAGAACGGTAGCTGGTTCAGACACCCTCCATTAAAGGAAAATGGCAGGGATCTACAACAGCAGATTTGTAGATGGTGGTTTGTATTTATCTAATAGAACAGAATGAACTGCTTAATGCATTTCCTTAATGATGCAATACCTGATGGTTGAATGTGCGGCTGACGTTGGCTAGTACTCCGTACTATACAGAGAAGTCATTGAGCCCTTTCATCGGCCACTTTACATAAGCACCGGTTTCATTGCCCAAGGTAACATTCTTTTTTTTGTCAGCTTGCCCATAACTCAAGTCCCGGATCTCCCATGCCGTGCCCAACACCACCTCACCCCTCCCACTTGCCCGCCCCCACCACCCCTCTGAGGTAGAGACCTCTTTCTGCTGTATATTGATTTCCCACACCTTTTTTTATCCAGCTTTATAAAAAGCAATCTCCACCACTTTACAGAAGCACAGGTTTCATTGCGCACAGTAACATTCTTTTTTTGTCAGCTTGCCCATACAAATGGCAATAGTGCTGTGCAAATGTCATCACTCACCTGCATAAAAAAACATTTGCAATGCAATCGGTCTCGCATTTGTGAGAGTTTGACCTATTGGCATTGTAAATTACAATTAAGGCTCCCAGTTTTCTGTTTTTACTGATTTTTACAGATAAATACAGACCGAAAACAATGTGTTTCCTGTCTGTATTTAGTTTTACATTTATTTTAAGGGTAGAAAAATACAGAAAATTGTGCTTTTAAAGAGTGACTTTTTATGCTGTCTGTTGTGAATTCCAAGACAACAGAAGAGCAGATAGACAGCATGGGGAGTTAAAAACAGGTTAGGATATCTTTAAATACAGGCATATGTTAAAATAGATTTGTATTAAATTGCTATTATTTACCTGTCGTTGTAGTGTTTTGCAATATCTGGCTTCTGAATTTGCTAAAACGCGACAGGCATCAAAGTATGAGTGCATGTTTATCAGTTAAGTAAATGTGGAAATGTACAGTTTTTGACTCCACTTATTCGCAAACCACAAAATAAAATGGATAAATATTAATAAGAGGGCCAAAAAATAAATATGGATAAATACAGACGGAAATATTAAAAAAATAAATACCATAAAACCGGGAGCCCTAATTACAATGCCTTTTATTTGTGTTAGTTTTCAAAACAGATTAATAAAAGGTGTAGGGCCAGATCATCGTATTTTGCGAGTCCTTAATAGCAAATTTTACCGATTCGCTATTATGGACTCGCAAAATGCAATGTATGTAGGTTTCGCAAATAAAATTGTGATTCCTACGCATTCCTTATTTGCGACTCGCAAATTAGGAATGGCTTCCCATTCAATTCTATGGGCCTAGAGGCCCATAGGAATGAATGGGAATTGCATGCGCAATTTGCGAGTACCCAATAGGCACTCGCAAATTGCGCATGCAATTTCAAGGGTGCAAGGGGGCAAAAGGACACCCTGTTGCACCCCTGAAATATGTATGTACGCCACATGGCAGCTAGAAAAATGCAAAAAAGTGAATTTTTCTAGGAATTTGCAAATTACCACCAATTTGAAGCTGGTGGTAATTTGCGATTCCTTAAAGCCAGGTCGCAATGTTTTTTTGCTTCCAGCATTGCATTTAAGGAACCGCAAATTGCGATTCCCTAAATGCATTCGCAAAATAGGTAATCGCAAAAATTGCGATTCCCTATTTTGCAAATGCCTTTTGAGATGATACATCCCAAAAGGCTTTTTACCATTCGCAAACGGGCCAATTCTGCGAATTGGCTCGTTTGCGAACGGTAAAACGCTTGATACATCTGGCCCGTTGTCATTTACAATGCTAATAGCATAAACTCTTGCAAATGCGAGACCTATTGCATTGCAAATGCTTGTTTTTCCTGTTTCCAGGCCGTCTTCATTTACATGAAGGGAATGAGGTTAGGAGTGCCACCTTTCACAGTGAAAAATACCTGCCATCTGTTCATGTGTTAAGATTCTGCAAAGGCCTGGGCATCTGTATTTATTCTTAACATGGCTTTTCTGTCTTTGTGTACTTTAGTTATCATTCAGAGGTCATTAGGGCAGCAGTAGAACACATTTTAAAGTGTTTTCTTTTAACATTTTCTATTTAAAGTCTGTGTTAATAACAGGAAAAAATGACTTCTGAATGTGATTTTTCTAACATTTCTATCAACATTAACTTAATGGTCATGCCAGCAACTGTGTTCCTGAGTCCTCTGGTTGCGATGTGAAAAACATAGCAATAAACAACAAAATATTCTATAAGTATTTTGATACTTTTTCACATTCACGGCAAATGCATATAAAATACTGCACACGCCTTAAATGGCACATTAAATAAAAAATAAATGGAAATTAAATTACTTGGTGGGAAATGCACTCTTTCAGTTTTGAAACATTAATTGGTTAATGCAGTCACTGCAGATGTCTTTTTGTATGACCAGAGTCACGGAACTGAATTCAACTTGGCGCAGTGCAGAATACCGACATGTAAGTAACAGAAAGCACTGAAAATATTTAAGTCATTATTTTAAAATTGTAACAGTATAAGATAGGCTGCCACACAATAATTTGGTGTATTTGATGAAAACAAGTACTTTCCAAGAATACATATTCATTATATCTAACCCAGTGTGAACATTTTTATAAGTTCATTAAAGGACACTTTTCAAAACTCAGCATCCTTACATTATCTTTCAAAAAAGTTATAAATATTTGTCATCATGAAACTTCAAGTGACTGCTTAAGTTAAACACTTTAGAGCCCTCTCCCCTGACCTCCCACCTTCAGCACCATCCAAGTACTCCAGGTCCCCATTAACAATTCAGGGATTGTTGTTTTTAACACAATATATGGGAACTGTTTTGTAAAATTAAGAATACCTTGGTCCCCGTACATCTAGCCAATTTCAACCTCTGTTTACATGCAGATGTTCTCTCAGGTGCGTAGAGGGGGTGGGAGGAAGGAGGCCAACAGGGTCATATTCAGATCCTTGATCATCCTGACCTCTTGGGCCTCCGAAAAAAGGCTCAGAAAAAAAGCAGAACAGAGCCAAATCCATGGATAGGGTCAAAGAGGTTACCTTGAAAAGAGGGCGCTATGTGGGGTCTAATTTTTTCAATCACAAATGTGCAGAGACAGCTGCCCCACTTTCTGAATGAGATGTTCTGAAGGTTTTGAGAAATGCGGATTCATTTATTTTTTATTTTTAGTGCCATCACAGCCATTAGTGCAGCAGGTGCATTGGCACTGGGGCAATGGTGTGAGGAATAACTATAACCCAATTAAGGTTGTCACTAGCAAAAAAGAGGGAAGAGGGGAGCCATTTTCCTGGTTAGTATTGGGGCCCAAGTCCCCCTTGCTGCACAGGGAACATGTCCCAAGCAACAGAGGGGCGAAATGTGGGGCTTTCCTGTTATTTTTTTTTTTTTTTACAGAAAGGAACGGACAGCCTGCTTTAGGCCTCAGTCCTAGCAGTAATGGCCCAGTAGTTTGGGCAGAGGAGTAGGTTTAATTGCTGCTTCAGGTGCAGTGTCGCTCGGTCCCAAGGGTGTGAGGTACCAACTAAACCCCTATTATGGCTGTTTTACCATTATTCCTTTCTTATAATAGGGCTCAGTGCTCCCTGGTTGTGTGGTGTTGCTTTGAGCATTGAACCAATGGCACCAGAGAGGAGAATATTGAAGCAGAGGAGACACCTTAGCTAAGGCCTCAGAGAGATAGCAGAAAGGAGGATGGTGGGTTAACAAGGGGCAGAGAAGACTTCCCGCTTCACAAGGCATTAGCTTTTATTAGTGAGGCAGGTGCAGTGGTAACCTGCACAGAAGTGTGATGGGCCCCCTGCATCACAATTATGACAGTCTTACATAAGAATATAGCCATGCTGGATAGCATTAGGGCTGAGGGCACCCTTGCTGCAAAGAGGCGAGAAACACATGGGTGCTCATTTTTTCTGAAAGAGACAGAGTCTGTTTCAAAATTAGAGTGATGGCCTGGCTTGGTGGGGAAAGGGTGAAAGAGGCAGAGGGGATACCCTGCTACTCAGGGCTGCAGCTATCATTAGTGTAGAAGGTGTATTTGCATTGTGGCCCAGGTATGGGAGGGGTTCGCAAAACTCCAAATAATGGGAGTAGTGTGTTTTGTCTATTTTAGGTTTTTTAATGTATTTTCTCATTTATAAGTCTCAGATTTAGGGGGCGTGGCTTAGGAGCCGCCGGAGCTGGCCGCTGGATTGAGGAGCTCCGTGCCGCTGTAACGCGACGGGCGTCCTCCTGGCTTCTTCGCTTCAGCTGTGGACCCAATTTTAGTCACAGATGCGTCGGAGATCCTCCTGCACCACATGTGACCTTCGTGAGTGATTGGGCTGAGCCCAAACCATGTTTTTCGGACTTTCTTTGCCGGCCACGGCTATTTGCGTAGTCGCTGCCGCCATTTTGAATTTCGGCCGTTTTCTCCCGTTTGCTGCCTAACGACCTGAGGCGCCCTTTCTCCTCAGAATATGCTCAGAAACCTAATTTTTGACCTTGCCTTTTTCTAATTTTCGGTACTTTCTCCCCAATGGACTTGTACTTTAAACCATTTATTTTTCACCTCAGAGGCATATTTTCAGAGCATTAAACGCCTTTATAGGAGTCTGATTTCTACTATTTTACGCAGCATTTTTTCTTCTTTGGGAGGTCTTTTTGCTCTCTGCTTCCATGGCAAAACCTCGTTCTAATCGCAATGGTGCTCAGTCCATGGTCCACACACCTTTAGAGGAATATAATCCATTCAGTGTCTTGCAAGACAATGTGGATGATTTACTCTCTGGGACTTCAGTTACTAATGGCCTACCTCCCAACACTTCTCGTTCTAACTCTAAATTGGGGTCCAAAATACCCTCTGCGTCCAGCTCTGCGCCAGGCAAACGAGTTAAAAAGGATCCACCTTCTCCTACGTCTCCTTCCTCTTCAATCTCTATGGAGTTGCTCCTTGAGGAAATACGTGCCCTTAAACCTTATATGGAGGAGACCAATATCCGCCTCCAGAGCATCGAAGATAATTGGTCAAATACTGAGCAAACAATTGAGGATTTGGTGAAACGAGTTGATGTTATTCAAGCAACCACTGACCAAGTTCCTCCCATGAATAAAGAGATAGCTTATCTTAAGCAACAGGTGGAAAACTTGGAAAATCGCAACAGGCGCAACAATCTACGAATTTACGGCCTAGCTGAGGGTCTTGAAGGCTCTGACCCTCTCTCCTTTTTCAAATCCTTCTTACCTACTCTTCTTGGCATCCCTGAGTCTCCACCTTTGAATATTCAACGAGCCCATCGTCTGGGTCAAGGCCCTCGTTCTACTTCTTCGACGACGAAACCTAGAGGTGTCATTTTGTATTTTCTGCAATACACTGACCTACTTAAAGTCCTCCTTGCCGCCAAACAGAAAGGAAAAATCTCTTGGAATGGCTCTAATCTCTTTTTTGCCCAGGACTATGCCAAAGTTACAGCAGATCGGCGTAAACAGTTCCTGGATATGAGACCAGCACTTCGTAACTTGAATGCTCGTTATGGACTGTTTCACCCCTGCATTTTCAAAGTGACCTAGAACAATAGAACAACAAATTATGAGGATCCTACACTCCTTCAACGTTTTCTGGACACTTGCAGAAATGATTCTATGGACATTCCTCAACCATAAATGACTTAACTGATGTTTCGATGTCTCCTACTTTTTGTTTTCTCTCCCTTTCATGATATAAATTTTGTTGTATTGTTATGCTTTTGTAAGTCATTCACTTTCTCTTCCTTCCTTCCCTATCAGGTGCGGTTTTTGCGGTCCCTCGATATGTGTCCCCTTGTGTTTTGCCTGGAGGATGTTTCCCCCTCGACGTTTTCGTCCTGGAGTCTTCGGTTCGGCGTACTGTCTCCCTCATGTGGCTTCACCATCCCCACTTTTAGTGTCTTCTTATGGTATGTCTTTTAGTTATCCCATTTCAATATCAATTGTCTGATTTGTATTGTCTTTTTGTTCCTTGTACAGTCCTTCCTTTATCTTTTCCTCTTTCTTTCTTCCCTTTCCTCCTTCTCACTCCTCATGACCTCTGTCTTATCTCGCCTTCCCCCTTTTTCTCCATCTTACAACAATATTCTTATCTTCACTTTTTCATTCTTTTTCTTCTTTCAATAATGAATCTGATGGTTTTACTGTTTGCATACTTATTGTTCATTTTTAAAATGTACTTGTCGTATTTAGAGTTATTACATGGAATGTTAAGGGAATAAGTAACCCTATAAAAAGACAGCGGGTATTAGCCCATTTAGCTAACTTAAAAACAGATATTGCTTTAATTCAAGAAACTCACTTATCTGATTCCGAAGCTTCTAAATTTAAAAGAGGTTGGGTAGGCAACGTATTTTCTTCTTCAGCTCTCGGTAAGAAGAATGGAGTTTCAATCCTTTGTCATAAGAAGTTTCAGATTTCAATTGCTCATCAAGAATCGGACTCAGAAGGTCGATGGGTAATAGTTAGACTTCTTATTAATCAAATACCGTTGGTTCTTTTTAAAGTTTATGGTCCAGTTAAAGTTGATAAAGTCTTTTGGACCCAAATTTCTGATAAACTTCTTTTATTTGATGATGATTATATTGTATTTGGTGGTGACTGTAATCAAGTTTTAGATCCCATATTAGATAGACATTCATCTGTCAAGTTTGTTAATAATAAGATGCACTCACAATTCACTTCTGCTATACGTCGTAAATCCTTAGTGGATATTTGGAGACTCTGTAACCCGGACCTCCGTGAATATAGTTTCTACTCCCCCCCACATCAGTCACAATCCCAACTCGATTACCTCTTTTTAAGTAAATCCCTATCTCAACAGGTTTTCCACTCTGAAATTGGTTCTATTTTAATATCTGATCATGCCCCAGTTTATGTTGATTTTGACTTAATACCCTTTACCCCTCATGCTGGTAGATGGCGTTTTAATAATAATCTATTAACTGATCCTAATTGGCGTTTTAATAATAATCTATTAACTGATCCTAATTTCTCCAACCAATTCAGTTCTTTTATTTCTGAATTTCTTTCTCTCAATTCAACTCCTGACTTCTATTGTAAAGATCTGGGACTCTTTTAAGGCCACAGCCCGGGGCTTTATAATAAATTTTGTTTCACAAAAAAGAAATCCTTTGAAACTCGGAATGCCCAATTACTTTCAAAGATCAAACAACTGGAAAATATTTATTATCATTCAAACACCGAATCCTCTTTAAAAATCTTATTGATGCAAAATTCACTTTCAACAAACTATCCACTGAAGCTGCATCCTCATATCTTTTAAAATGTAATTCTCGTTATTATGGAGGCCAAAATAAAATGGGGAAGTTGTTAGCTAACTATTTGAAGATAAGGCGTGAACGGACCAAAATAGAATCCCTTCGGAATTCTGCGGATATTTTATGGTTTAACTCTTTTTTATTGACAGTTGCAATAAGTGAAAAGCATGTCATCAGAGCCACGCAGGGCCCGACTGTGATAGAGACAACTCAATTGTATTGCAAAAAGAACACGGACATCCCCCCCCCCACCCAGAGAGTAAAGGAGGAAAGGAAATAAGAAAAGAACCACCCCCTCCCATCCCTGGTCCAGGCTTGTGACAAAGCGTGAGCGCAGGCAGCTTGTCTGATCTGAAGGGCTATCTGGCTACAAAGTGGGGTCAGGTGCGTTGATACGTAAGAGGCGTAAATACCGTGGACAGGTCAACTCTCGAAAGTCTTGGGCCAGTAAAGTGAGAAAGGGTTGCCACAGCTCGCTGAAGGAAGAGCCCTTCCCCGCCAGTGTGAGGGAAATCTTTTCCATTCCCAGTACGTGCCATAAACGTTGGTACCAGCCCGTGTGGGTAGGGATCTGAGGAGACCGCCAATGGATTAATATGTTCTGGACTGCTGAGCCTAGAGCGATGGCTATTTGCTTCCCTCTCCGGGCCTTAAGGGGATATGTGAGTGGGTTGGGTACCCCCAGTAGAACATATGCGGGAAATCTAGGGACTTCAGTATCGAGATGTTTGTCTACTTCATCCAGGACATGTGTCCAATAGGACCGGAGGTGAGTACAGTCCCATAGTAAATGGACCAAGCTACCCCTCCCGCCGCACCCACGCCAACAATCCGGGCTTAGTGTCGCGTCGACCTGGTGGAGTCGCTCCGGGGTGTAATACCAATGGTACACCAATTTAGTAAAAGTTTCTGTGAGTCCGACGTGTGTTGCTGTGTGACGTGCCCTGTAACAGGCTCCCTCCCACTCCTCGGGATTAAGATCGCGCCCAAGCTCCCTCTCCCATCGGGCCCGCCCCGCGTGGTACATATGCGAGTATTTAGATTGAAGAAACTTATAAAGATCTGAGATCAGTTTTTTGTCCGAGGACCTCGTGACCAGCCAGCGTTCCTGCGGATATTTTAAATGAATTTGTCTCTTTTTATAAAAAATGTTATACCCCTGAAAAACAACCATCTTCACTAGATCTCTCCTCTTACTTTCAATCTGTCGATCCCCCCCATCTCATCATGTTGATTTTGACTCTTTAGACGACGATATCACTTTAACAGAAATTACTCATGCAGTCTCGGTATTAAGACGAGGGAAAGCCCCTGGACCTGACGGCTTTACTATTGAATTCTATGCACATTTTGCTAAACTTCTTCTCCCTAATCTCTTATCCTTATTTAATTCTTTTATTACATCTGGTTCTTCTCGGGGAACGTTTCAAGAAGCCATGATATGTTTAATCCCTAAGGAAAATAAAGATCCATCCCTATGCAAAAACTATAGACCTATCTCTTTAGTAAACACCGACTATAAAAATTTTGCAAAAATTCTTGCTCTCCGTATAGATCCTATATTACCTAAACTTATCGGCCCTGAACAATCAGGATTTGTAAAAGGTCGACTATCATCAGACAATTCCAGAGTTTTCTTCAACATCCTCAGTAAAGCTTCCTCTCTTGACTATCCCATTGCAGCCATAGCTTTAGATGCAGAAAAAGCCTTTGACAGGATTGGATGGGACTTTATGTTTCAGGCCTTAAAATGGATAGGTTTTCCTCCAAAACTAATATCCTTTATTTCAATATTATACTCGGGCCCCAAAGCTTCTATTTTCGTTAATGGTAAGACCTCAGATTATTTTCCTCTCTTCAGAGGAGTCAGACAAGGTTGCCCTTTATCGCCATTATTATTGGTATAGCATTAGAACCTTTTTTAACCAAAATCCGACAAGACTCTCAGATTACTGGTTTTCAACTTGACACCTGTCAGGTCAAAATGTCTTTATGCAGATGATATTCTTTTATATTGTTTTAACCCCACAACATCTATCCCCTCTTTTCTTAAGCAGGTTGATATCTTTTCTCAACTCTCTGGATATCGCCTTAACAGAGATAAATGTGAGGTTCTGCCTCTTAATGTGACTTGTCTTAAACATTATTTTGCTCATACCGGTTTTTCTTGGCAACCCTCTAAACTTAAATATTTAGGTCTATGGTTCTCTTCAAATATTTCAGATACTTTGAAAATAAATTTTGATCATATCATTAAAACTCTAAAGGATACTATCGATCGCTGGCATCCACTTTTTCTTTCTTGGTGGGGACGATTAGATTCCATCAAAATGATGCTTTCTCCTCTAATTCTATATACTTTATCAATGATTCCTGTTCATATTCCTGGGTTTTACTTTAAAAAAATTGATTCTCTCCTAACAAAATTTCTCTGGAAAGGTAAATTCCCTCGAATAGCTCTATCCTCTTTAAAGACGGACAAATCTAATGGTGGTCTTAAATTCCCTGATTTCAAATCATATCATTATGCCTTCTCTTTAAAACAGTCATCCCGTTGGCTCTCTCTTGAGTATGGTACTTTCCCCCTCTATATGGATCTCCATAGAAAAGTCTTTTGTATCTCCCTTTGATTTTAAAGAAACTCTTGCTTTTACTAACAATATTGCATCTTTTCGCTCTCCTGTTATTTCCCATACTCGTAAAATTCTCATTCCTCTTTTAGCATCCTCTTATCCTTCTTCCTCTTCTCTGGATCAACAACCCATTTGGCACAATAATTTATTACGCATAAAAAATCGTACCATTTATTGGAAGTCTTGGAGGCACAGGGGGTTGTTTTGGATTTCGCAATTGTTGGCTAATGACGTCCCTCTATCTTTTGCTGACCTCCAAACACAATTTCCATTGCCGTCATCTTGCAAATCACAATATAATCTCTTACTCCCTGCTCTTACTCAATATCTTTTCTCTCTAACATCTGCTCCTACGCCGCCCATGAGAAGCTCAACTCTTTTTCCTTTATTAGCTTCCTCCTCTTCTGCTTCTTCTTTATATAAACTCCTATTTCTTTCTTCAGATAGAAACAAATCAAAAACTGAATTGGCATGGGAAAAGGACTTATCTCAATGCTGGTCGACCCTCATTTGGGATAGGATATGGTTCAAACTCAACAAAACTTCTAGAGCTGCTAACACTTCTCAAACCCTTTATTTTATATATCAACGTCTACTATTCACTCCAGCAAAATTAGCATCCTTCTCTCAAAATACTTCTTCTACTTGTTGTACCTGCCCCCATACACCTGCTGACTTAAAGCATATGCTTTTTGATTGCCCCACTATTTCAAAATTTTGGCTTTTAGTCTGGACTCAAATCAATAAAATATTTAAAACTAATGTACCCTTTTCCCTATCTAATATTTTCCTAGGTTCCTTATCACCTCAATGGCCCCAATCTCCTTCTAACTTTAAATTAATAGATTTACCTTTAGCAGTAGCCTTACATTTAATAACTTCAAATTGGAAACAAGCAGACAGGGTCACTTTTAGAGCCTGGTGGAACGCTGTGTGTTTCCATCACAGATAAGACATGAATTATATTACCCCTATTTCTTTATCTATTAAAAGAGATCTTTTATGGCTCCCTATGAATACCTTTTTAACCTGTGTTGCATCGTCTATTGTTCCACCTATCACTACATCAGATGAAGTTCGGAAACCACCATAATTTACCATGTTGTCTTTTCTTCTTTTGACTTAACATATCAATAATATCCCTTACTTCATTTTCTATATCATAGTATGATAGTTTTTCATTTAATTGATTTATGCTTACAGTTCATATTTTTCATATGTTATTCTCCTATTTTATGGTTATAAGAATGATATGCGCTTCTTCCCATGTCTTTTCCCCTCTCCCCCTCCCTTCCCCCCTTCTCTTTCTTTATTCTATATTATTACGCAACATGTTTTCTGATAATTATTTTTGATTCTTATTTTCTTTCTTCTTTTATCATATTCATATGTATATGAAGTATATCATATTTTTTGTACCTGCTGTTCTTCAATTGTTTTATTAACTCACTGTTCAATAAACTCAAACTTAAAAAAAAAAATAATAAGTCTCAGATTTAGTGTGGCTTATGAGATACTGAAAAACTGCCCATGAAATGATCTTATAAACACCACCCCCTGTGTTCAGCCCTGCTCTTCTCGCTTTCTCCAGTCTTTCCATAAAGTTTTTGAGGGGGGGACCCAACTTCAAAACCTTTTGGGAGGGGGACCTCAGAGTAAAATAGTTTGAAGACCTCTGCTCTATAGGGTTAAGGTGAATGCCTCAAAGGCACTAAAAGTAGATGAAAATGTGAGAGAAGCACATAGTAGGGCCAGCTTTAGCGCTGGTGGTGCCCGGTGCAAGAATCTTTTTTGTCACCCTCCAATGACCTCCTTCTCGACGGATTCCCTCACTCCCATCTTCCAACAGTGCCTCTCATTTCTAAATAGCCCCTATTTCATGTGCATTTCACTTGTTTTATAGCACTACTCATACCAGTGTAGGGTGTCGGAGCACTTTGCATCACACACCCATTATACGGAGGCAATGAATCATTTCTACCTAAACGAACCCATTTTAGCAACATTAGCATAATGAAAGACTGTGGGAAAAACATAACGTGTCAACCTATACCATGCAGTTGCATGCAGCTCTTTGGTGACAGTTGATCGGTCCCTGTATATTTATTAGGATTGTAAATAAAGAACTGCAAGTAACAAAAGGAAGTGTGTGACAGAAACAGTAACCCACTGAACTATCCACATAAAATACAGTTCTGTGAGCTGCATGAACACGTTCTTTGCAACAGGCACATTAACCCTCTGCTCTACCTTATAATGAGTTAAAACTGCCACTAGACAAAACACTGATTTCTCTCCTACAAGAACATTAATCGCCAGAGTTATCTTGACATTTTACTTTTGCCTGAAAAAAGCTGGACACTCAAGGAACTCTGCAGCAGGTGCTGTTAAATGAATAAGTTATTTCTACACACAACGTTCCCCGAGGTCAGTGCTAGGTGCGGCTGCACCAGTCGCAGTGCCCTAAAGCTGGCCCTGGCACTTAGAATACTTGCTGAGGAGCATTGGGACTATCTTTTGGTGTAACGTCTAGATGTATACAACAAATGAATGCAGGAGAGATTGTGGGGAATTAATACAGTCATGCCTACTTGGAAAGCATCAAGATGCTCAGGTACCCGAAGGTCTTGCAGGTTATAAAATGGATATTTGAATACTTCATCCATGATTATCCTTCTGTACCACATGCTGGCTAAAGTGGAAGACATAACAAGATGTAAGGTTGGTTATTACTGATGCTTATACTGCTTTTAGTATTAGCCCAGAACTGGAAAGAAAACCTAATGCCCCATTCTTAAAAGTCCCAACGTTGGGCGACGGTGCAAGGGTGCCTGCGTTGCAGTGAATGATTGTTTATGTGCAGGAAGGTGTCCCTTCCTGCCCATAAACAATCCATATTGTCTATTTGTTACTCTTATGTGTGCTGCATTCTGCAGCACACATAGAAGTTGCAAATTGTGTTTATTTAATGATTGTTTATGAGCAGTAAGGGACACCTTCCTCCACATAAACAATCATTAATGGCTTTTTGCTCTTTCTAAGTGTGCTGCAGAATGCAATACACATAGAAAAAGCTCAAATGAGGAGAAATGAAAGCATTTCTCCTTGTGCGCCATTCTAATGCCTGCTCTTGCATGGCGTTAGTTTTTGGCACTGCTACAGATTTACACCTCCTTGTAAATCTGGGGCAGCGTCAAAAAGCAATGGGTGTTGCGGTGGAATGTCCACAGCAACACCCATTGCACGCCCTGTTGCCGCAGAGGACTGCGGCGGAAAGGGGCATATTTACAAGGTAGCATTGAGCCACGCTAAGTGGCTTAGCGCCACCTTGTAAATATTGAAAATGGCGCTATGCCACCAGAACGTCAAAAAAAGTGACACTCCGGTGGCGATAGGGCCCCGTGGTTTCTGAAATTGAAGACAGGGAGAAGTGTGAAACTGAGAACAAGCATTGGAAATGCACTAGGTCTCGCATTTGTTTGATTTCGAGCTTTTGGAGTTGTAAATGGCAATGTTTTTTACCCCTGTGTTATGGAGTTTATGTATGTGGTGTGTAGTGGAATTATGTGGGTTGGATTGGAATTGTTAGTTGTGGAGCAGCATGAAGCACAAGAAAGGAGAGTGAAGAGGTGAAGAGCAGCATGATGCACAAGTAAGGAGAGTGAGGAGAAGAGCAGCGTGAGGCACAAGGAAGGAGAGTGAGGAGAAGAGCAGCGTGAGGCATAAGGAAGAAGAGTGAGAAGAAGAGCAGCGTGCGGCACAAGGAAAGAGAGTGAGGAGAAGAGCAGCATGAGGCACAAGGAAGGAGAGTGAGGAGAAGAGCAGCGTGATACACAAGGACGGAGAGTGAGGAGGAGAAGAGAAGCATGAGGCACGAGGAAGGAGAGTGAGGAGGAGAGCAGAGTGATGCACAAGGAAGAAGAGTGAAGAGAAGAGCAGAATGAGACACGCAGAAGGAGAGTGAAGAACAGCATCACGCACAAGTAAGTACCATGAGAAGAGCAGCAGGAGGTACAAGGAAGAAGAGCGAGGAGAAGTACAGCATGAGGCACAAAGAAGGAGAGTGAGGAGGAGATCAGCATGAGGCACAAGGACGGAGAGTGAGAAGAGCAGCGTGAGGCAGAAGGAAGGAGAGTGAGAAGAGCAGTGTGAGGTACAAGGAAGGAGAGTGAGAAGAGCAGCGTGAGGCACAAGGACGGAGAGTGAGGAAGAGAAGAGCAGCGTGAGGCACAAGGATGGAGAGTGACGAGAAGAGCACCGTGAGGCACAAGGTCGGAGAGTCAGGAGAAGAGCAGCATGAGGCAAAAGGAAGGAGAGTGAGTAGAAGAGCAGCGTGAGGCAAAAGGTAGGAGAGTGAGGAGAAGAGCAGCGTGAGGCACAAGGAAGGAGAGTGAGGAGAAGAGCAGCAGGAAGCACAAGGAAGGAGAGTGAGGAGAAGAGCAGCGTGAGGCACAAAGAAGGAGAGTGAGGAGAAGAGCAGCATGAGGCACAAGGAATGAGAGTGAGGATGAGAAGAGCAGTGTGAGGAACAAGGAAGGTGAGTGAGGAAGATAAGAGCAGCGTGAGGAACAAGGAAAGAGAGTGAGGAAGAGAAGAGCAGTGTGAGGCACAAGGAAGTAGAGTGAGGAGAAGAGCAGAAGGAGGCACAAGGAAAGAGTGAGAAGAGCAGCAGGAGGTACAAGGTAGGAGAGTGAGGGGGAAAAGAGCAGCGTGAGGCACAAGGAAGGAGAGTGATGAGAAGAGCACCATGAGGCAAAAGGAAGGAGAGTGAGGAGAAGAGCAGCGTGAGGCAAGAGGAAGGAGAGTGAGGAGAAGAGCAGCGTGAGGCACAAGGAAGGAGAGTAAGGAGTAGAGCAGCAGGAGGCACAAGGACGGAGAGTGAGAAGAAGAGCAACATGAGGCACAAGGACAGAGAGTGAGGAGAAGAGCAACATGAGGCATAAGGGCGGAGAGTGATGAGAAGAGCAGTGAGAGGCACAAGGAAGGAGAGAGGAGAAGATCAGCATGAGGCACGTGGAAGGAGAGTGAGGAGAAGAGCAGCTTGAGGGACAAGGACAAAGAGTGAGGAGGAGAGCAGAGTGAGGTACAAGGACGGAGAGTGAGGAGAAGAGCAGCGTGAGGGACAAGGACAGAGAGTGAGGAAGAGAGCAGTGTGAGGCACAAGGAAAGAGAGTGAGGAGAAGAGCAGCATGAGGTACAAGGAAGGAGATTGAGGAAGAAAAGAGCAGCGTGAGGAACAAGGAACGCGAGTGAGGAAGATAAGAGCAGCGTGAGGAATAAGGAAGGAGAGTGAGGAAGAGAAGAGCAGCGTGAGGCACAAGGAAGGAGAGTGAGGAGGAGAGCAGAAAGAGGTACAAGGAAAGAGGGAGAAGAGCAGCAGGAGGTACAAGGTAGGAGAGTGAGGAGGAAAAGGGCAGCGTGAGGCACAAGGAAGGATAGTGATGAGAAGAGCAGCATGAGGCACAAGGAAGGAGAGTGGAGAGAAGAGCAGTGTGAGGCACAAGGACGAAGACTGAGGAGGAGAGCAGCATAAGGCACAAGGACACAGAGTGAGGAGGAGAGCAACGTGAGGCAAAAGGAAGGAGAGTGAGGGAAAAAGAGAGGCAATATATATATACTCCCGTAAAGGACCTCAGGTTAAAAGAAGCTTTACTTTGAAACTCATACAAAACACAAAATAGCATAAAATGTATAAGTAAGTAAAGCAACTAGCTGCACACATATAAACAAGAAAAAACTATTTATTTGTTCTCTTTATAAAAGTAGGAAAATGAAAACAATATTCAACAGTCATTGAAAAAAGCAGCCCTTCACCTTTCCCGTTTGTTTTTTTTAAACTACGGTCCCCCTGCTTCTTTAAAAGAGAAAGGTAGGACCAGAAAACTGGTTTGCTACTGAAACTTCTAACAGCAGCATAAGAAGCAAATAAGTATCAAGAGACTCACATTTGGGGAGATTCAATAAAGTGCTTATGTAAACGTTGGAGGGGGCAATTGTTTGCCATTTTGTACTCTGGGTTTGCAAGGGGGACACTTATATGGGTGGCACCCGGGGTCCCGTTCCAACACCTGCATCATGTGGTTGACACCGAGGGGAGGTATGTTATTTTACACAGGAGGTTGGACGGATCAGAAATATGTATCATTAATTTCTATGCGCCGAACGACGACAATGCTTCCTTTTTCATTGACCTCCTGGAGGTGGCCTCCCCTTACATGGGGACTCCAATAATGCTAGCGGATGATATTAATTGTGTTCTAGACAGCACTCTTGATCGGGAGCCACCCCGATTTCACACTAAGCCGAAAATGACTAGTGCTTTTGAAGATATGATATTAGGAATGCATCTACGAGACCTATGGCGTGAACGTCACCCTAATGCGAAACAGTTTTCATGCTACACACCAGCCACGGGGACCTCTGGTAGGCTAGATTACTGGTTTCTCTCCTCGGATTTGGGTAGGAGTGTGGGAGGGATAACCTACCTGCTGAGGTACCTGTCGGACCACTCCCCAGTCTTGCTGGAGTTAGAGGGCAGAGGGGTAAGACCAGAGATACATTTGTGGCGGCTCGGCAGTGAGGCACTCACGGACTCCCCATTTGTCGCTACAATATCTGAAGAACTGAATAGATACTTTCAGGAGAACTGGGGGTCGGCCTCGAGCAAATGAATGGGAAGCCATGAAAGTTGTTATACGAGGTATTTGTATCAGAGTAAGATCTCAATTGGAGCGGGACGTGGCAAAACATGAGGCCACCCTGGGAAAACTGGAGACTGAGATTACCCTGGCCCCCCAAAAAATTAAAGGAGTGGATTAAGGCCAAAGAAGCCCTCATGATGGACCTCCGCAGATTAGAGAAACATGTTCACACGACATATAGGCAGAGATTTTATAGGGAGGGAAATAGAACCGGGGCTTTGCTGGCCCGTCTGATCAAGCAGTAGACGCCTGCTGCCCAGATACTGCAAATCCGAGCCGAAAATGGGGTTTTAGTATATGCCCAGCAAGCAATCGCTGCAGTCCTGGCAAGTCACCTACAAAAGGTATATACAAGTCTCTCCGGACCAGAATTAAGGGCGATGCTTGGTTATCTAGACACGATAGAGCTCCACCACTTGACTCCTAAGGAGCAAGAGACCCTGAGTTCCCCAATTACTAAAAACGAAATAAATGGCAATATAGGACTTCTCAAATCAGCTAAAAGCCCAAGCTCTGACGGGCTCCCTGCAGAGTTCTACAGATGCTTTGCACCCCTTCTGGTAGATAGACTCTTAGAAGTTTATAATGAAGCATTAAGTAAGAGTGCTCTTCCATACACTATGGGAGAAGCACTCGTGCCATGATATTAAAAAAGGATAAGGATCCCTGTATGCCAGGCTCATATAGACCAATCTCGCTTTTAAATATTGATATGAAAATATTAAGTGGCATCATGGCTAGCCGACTTCTCCCGAATATGTCACAACTAATTCACTCAGACCATGCGGGCTTCATCCCTAGACAGTATACGACCTACAATTTGAGGCGATTGGCGCATATATGGCAGGCCCCTAGACTGATGGAGACTGATAACGCTGTTGCATCACTAGATATCGAGCAAGCGTTCATTTCAGTGGAGTGGTCATATATGTGGCAGGTCCTTCGGCGAATAGGGGTAGGTGAACGATACCTTCAATGGATTAAATTGCTTTATGCTGCCCCCACGGCTAGGGTACGGGTGGGCAGGACAGTTTTGGGACAATTAATCTTAGGGAGGGGTACCCGGCAGGGTTGCCCGCTTTCACCCCTGCTTTTTGCACTTGTTATGGAACCCATGGCCACTCGTCTGCGAACTGTGATGGATCCTTGGGGTATCCGGCTGGGGGAGACTAATCACGTAGTTTCATTATACGCAGACTATACCCTGGTCTACTTGGCCCAGCCGGAGCACTCAGTTCTGATACTTTTGGCAGAAATGCGTAGTTTTGTTGAAATCTCAGGACTTCGTATCAATCTTCAAAAATCCAGGGTGGTACCAATGGGTAGATTGGCAACGGCCCCACCGGAATTGAGACAGCTCATTGGTCTACCATGGGCGGCAGAGGGGGCGCGGTATTTGGGTATACACCTGGCGCACACTGACAACACTTATCATAAACATCAATATTGGCTGCGTATTAGAGGGTCTAAAAAGATCGATTCGTTTCTGAGCTGAGCTGCCGTTATCCCTTATCGGGCGCATAGCGATCATCAAAATGATCGTGCTACCCCGGTGCCTATACGTACTGCAACATTCTGTCTATATATAATTCCATGTTCATATTTCACCATAATAGAACGTCACAAGTAGAGTCCGACTGACGACGTTGTAAAGGACGTGGGAGAGGGGTGGTTTGGAGGCGCCCAGGCTCAAGTTATACTACATGGCATCTCAGCTGCAACATGCAGTTCACTGGCTAGATGACGAACACAATTGGGAAAAATCACTATTGGCTGGAACGTACGGGAGTGTCTCACTGGCTGAGCTACTGATGATGGGGAGTGGAGTTCCTGAAAAATGCCCGTACATAATACGACATGTAGCAAAGATATGGGAAAATGTAGTGAGACGAGTGGTGCAACATGCCCCATACACACCCGATATGCCCTTATGGGCAATTTGTCCATTCGTCACTATAGCAGACTCCATGTCAGTACGGCGATGGAAGGATGGCGGCGGTCAGCTGGTGGGAGATCTCTGTGTGGGTGGGAAGTTCATAACTCGTGAGGAAGCACAGAACATATTTGAACTGGGACCAGGCCAATTCCTACAGCATGGGAAAATATCCAGTGTAGCGAGGGAGCTCTGGCAGAGTTTCCCAGAGGAACCTGATGAAAAGACGAAGCCTTCAAATTGGTAAGAAAACTCTTTATTACCGGTCTCCTCTGTCCACCAACAGTGCAGGGGCTTACATGTATGGGTCTCTCCCATTTACGTCATGGGTCTTTCCAATCACTACGCTTTACATTACATGACCTCCACACGGGGTTTGTCCCTCACGGGCTTACATTCATCGGTCTGTCCCATTTTCTGTCATTTTCTTAAATGTCATTGCTTGTGTAATTTTACATGCTTTAACATACAACGTTATTCTCTCATTCTTTTATTATCATTATGGAAGTGGGGGAAGTTAGAATCATACTCTTTTGCATTTTATTCTCTCTTTCTCTGTTTTGCGTACTGGTTCAGTATCTTCGTGATGTTTCATCTTTGTCTCATCTTTGGTATCTGAACCTCACACATGTTGTTAGTCTTCCCTCGTCTTCTCATTTTTTCCTTATCGTAGCTTCGCTCCTTTTCTTCCTGGTTTTGGAGGAGGTTAGTCCTTCTTTTCCTCGTGTATCTGTGAGCATATCTGGCGTCTAGGTCTTGTACAGGTCTTGTCCTTTCTTCCTTGCCTACCTGCCTGGCCAGTGGGTGTGTTTGGGGGTAGTCCTTGTTGCGTTTGTGTCCTTCTGCTATTTTGTGGTTTCTTACGACTTATTATTGTTTTCCTCGTTGAGAGGATGTGTTATTTCAATTTGTGCTTATCACCTCTTGTTCACTCTCTGTTTACTCTCACCTTTCTCTTCGCTCTGCTTGCTCTTTTCCTTGACGTTCACTCTGTCTCACCGTTGTTCCTCCCTTGCTTTCTGTTCTTTGGTTTTCTCGTTACATTTTATTCTCATATTGGATTTGTGCTTCTGTTGGAAGGAAAGGGGATATGTAGTATCCTGCATTTGTAATGTAATGTATTTCAACACCCCCTTCTCAGCCCAGTGCCTGTGCTCTGTGCCCAATAGAATGTTGTAGTCATAATGTGCCTCGGAATGTTGAGACACAGAGAGGTGAAGTGACAGTTGAGCATGGGCTGAGCAGCAGTCAGGCTGCTCCTGGTGGGGCTCTCCTTTACATCTTAACTACTTGATGTTCTGAACTATACTACTTGTTATCTTCATGAATAAAACATCCTGAATTACTACTTCATGCGTGGACCTCCTCACTACATTTTACTCAAATCCCATCCTCGTCGCCAGTGATGAAAAGACGAAGCCTTCAAATTGGTAAGAAAACTCTTTATTACCGGTCTCCTCTGTCCACCAACAGTGCAGCAACTGCCACACCTGAACATTCCAAGGTAACCTCCTGGGGACAGCGGAAGGTACCAGGTAAGAGGAAAGGAGGGGGGCACAGCGGAGGAATGTACCAACATTAAATAGGAATGGATTAGGAGGTGACACCAATAAACAATAAGAGTAATTACACATTATAATAAATCTTATAATTATACATTGTAACAGAACCCCCCACTACCAACATACTAGGAGTTCTGTTAGCCATGGCAAAGGGGGGGGGGGAGACTCGTCTCTCACCTTTATCGAGCACTGCGTGAGGATCTACCAGTAGAGCCGCTTTGCCGTCAACACAAATGGGACACATTATTGGACGAACCTTTGACAGAGGGTGAATGGAGAAGAGTGCATGAAGGAGTGCGAAAGGTCAGTGCAAATGCACGATTCAAATTAATCCAATATAATATAATACATCAAGCCTATTTAACCCCACGCACACTGCATATAATATATCAATCACGCACGGATGGTTGTCCCAGATGTAAAGCACAAGTGGCAGAATTCCTCCACATGATCTGGCTGTGCCCCATGTTACACCTCTACTGGGAAAAGGTCCTGGCAGGTCTGGGAAAAGCTGCCAGCTGGAATATACCACGAGAGATCAAACAAGTACAATTGGGGCTACTACCTACACCTAAAAACAAAAAACTAAGCAGACGTTTTGTGAACCTGGTGTTGGTGCTGTCTAAAAGGCGTATAGTGATAGCATGGATGCAACCTCAGCCCCCGAAATACGTAGATTGGATGAACGATATGAGCGAGTGGGCAACCACAGAGCTAGTACGAATGAGATTTGTAAGAAAAGGAGATAAGGCCGAGGACGACAGGCTGGCATGGGCCTCCATGGTGGCGGACTTACAGTGAGTCAGGAATTGGCATCCCAAGAAACCTCGGGAAGGGAATCCCCCTAGGGTGCACCATAGATGGGGATACAGACCAAGAAGGTCCGACAATCTCTTAATAGCTGTGCAATGGTTCTGCAGGTGATCATAGGCACACGACTAACACTGACTTGTAGGAGGGAGGGGGAGGTAGGGGGGTTATTGTTAGATTTTATTGTAAGATATTTTGGCAAAAGCCTAGGACAGAACTAGAGAGTCTTGATTGATAACTATGACAAATGATATATAATGTGTAATCTGATAGATACTGTCTGGTATGAATATATTAGAATATCAACAGATGTATAGAAGTTATTTCATGATACGCTGTGACATGTGTTTCAGTGCAAATGCCAATAAACAAAATGTTTAAAAAAGAAGCAAGTAAGTAAAACCATTAGTCCTTAAATAAAATGTATGAAAACACTCAACTTAAAACCAGGAATTAAATGTAAGTCACCCCTCCTCCCCCGATTCTTGTACCAATGCAGCAATAAATCATGCTGTAAGGAGAGTTAAGGAATTATGTGTCCTCCAAAGGCAAAACAGCAGGCTGTCTGAACTGCCAAACGCAAAAGAAAAATGCTCCTATTTTCTGCATGTAAGGAAAACAAGCATTTGCAATGCAACAGGTCTCGCATTTACGAGAGTTAGAGCTACTGACATTGTAAATGACAATGTCTTTTATAAGGCCACATTTAGGTTATTCAAACAGCAGATATTAACTACATTGGAACAGCTGTGGTCTCAAGCGAGCAGCGCTGAGGCGAGAGCGGAAAGGGAGGTGGGTGAGAATGGAGGAGGGGTGGGGGAGATGAGAGGCTGGGAGAGGAGAGCGAGTTGAGTAGCCTGCCTACATTTATTTCAGGAAACAATCTGTGTGTTAATCTACACCAAGCACAGCGCTTGCAGTAGATCAATAGGATACACAAGCTGAGGCAAAAGAAACAAGAAGCAGACAAATAATGATAAAAAACAATTTGCTATAGTGCTGCCACAAGCGGCACTTTGAAATATTAAGTTGGATGAGAGACTGGGATGCTAAATAAAATAGATAAGTGGGATCTCATCCCGCAGTAAAGAGAAAGGAAAAGGCTTCTTTTTTGCTGCGGGTTATGACAACCTCTAGGGGTGGGTGGGAAAGAGCTGAAGGAAATGATGTTACTGAATTCCAATCCAGAAAAAAAACTGCAGTGGAAATTAAAGAAGAATGCAAGTTTCTTTATTTTGGGAGCCTTCGATGTGGGAGCGGTTTAAGATTTAAAGGGGAATGTGTACAAAGATACATGAAATACCTAAGCACATGCATCGATAAAAAGCATTTTTTTTTTGTTATTTCTTAAAAACAATCAAAAATCGAAGCCATTAAGGCTTATAGGAAATGAGCAAAGGAGCCAGCCGGAAGCTACAGTACGGGAGCAAGTGCAAAAGGAGAGAAGGATTACTTCAGTGAAACACTTGAGAGAGTAAATCACACAGGCACGTAAAAAGAATGTGTGTGAGAGAAACTGCAATGCATCAATGGCGTACAACTTGCAACAAACGCTTGTGGTTTAAAACGGAATGGATGTACATGCAACTGAAAGGGGCTGTAGAAGAACAGGGCTGCTTGGAGGAGAAGCACAGCATGATATTACAAATAAGGTTGACAGCCTGTAAATACATGCACTCCTAAGGAGTGAAAAGTTAGGTACATGCCTGCTTAGTGGAGAAGTAATGTAGATTATGAAAACTCTCAAGCTCACCCTGCTGATCCTGAAAATGCGCACGCCGCTGTTGTTAACCCTGCACTCTGTATAATTTAACTAGCGCTCAGCCAACACAGTCCGACAGAAAACAAGCACTTGGCGCCCCTTCCCCTCCGCCTGGAAGCCCTGCCCGGAACTGGTGAGTTGCCATTAAAACACGCCCCTGGAACTGATGAGCACAGCCCTCTGTTTCCCATTTGGACGATCTTCAGCGGGAGCACCTATGAAAAAGTTAAAGGCCGAGTAAAGCCATCACAACAACCTGCGCACGTCCGGAGACAAGGTCATATGTCCTGACAAGCGGCCATATGGCCACAGTGAAGCAATCGGTTGTTCTACTTTGAAACGGTTCTGCGTGACAAAGAAATGCTAGTTATTTTTTTAATTTGTAAGCGTCTATCATATTTTATGTGGTTTGTGTTGCACAGTTTGCATGCGGCTTGTGCATGGGCTCTTAGACTTCGGCCAGACCCTCATCTCGGCATTCCCTGGTAATCTGTTGTTCACTGGGATGGAGAAAGCAGAGTTCCATGCACGAGACCTCGCGTAGACCTTCATGAACTCCGTTGAAGAGCGCAGCGGTGTTACTTCATGCTGCAAACACTCGGGCAGCAACTCACCGTTAGGGCAGATGCGTACGCTCTGGCAGGACAGGTTTTTAGCAATGCTTCTGAGGTTAAACAGCATGGAGGGCGGTGTGGGTGGGCGAAGAAATCCGGGGCCGAATTTAAAGTGTGTGTTGTAATTATGAAAGCGGGTGCGTGCTAAACATAAAGCGCAGCGCCCGTGTACGTTAAAGCTATGTGCGGCGGCCTATGAAGCGTCTGCTGTGGCTAGTCATTACAATGAAATAAAAATAAGTAGTCCGCAAAAGAACTGATAAACGTACGCGTAAGTAAACTGTACTTAGTCGGTGCTGCCTCAGCAGAAAACGGAAATGCTGCATGGGACCACCAACCAATAAGGAGCAAGGTCAGATGAGCAACGCAGGAGTGAACCAATCCCTGGCAGCAGGCGGGATTACACTCCATATAGGGGTCGATTCCGATTCGGGCCGGAAAAAGCACCGACCGACTCGGATCCGGAAAAAATACCGACCGACACGTACCCGTGGCGCCCGACACGCCAAGTACGATGCAAGGCGCGAAAAATCCGACCGACACGTAACGAAACCAAGTCGACCGACCGAGCCGCACGGAAAATAGCAATCCGGCCGGAAAAACACGCGAATCCAACCGACCGACACGCACCCGGAACAAATCCGACCGAAACGTACACGCCAACTCCAAACCGCAAAGTACGATGCAAGGCGCGAAAACCACGACCGAGTCGGACGGAGGACAAGCCGTACGACCGACACGCATACAAAACCGAGCCGAAGCAACACAAAACACTGCGACCGACGCGTACGCAGCATAGAAAACTGCACAAACACAGCGTGAACGAAACGGAAAACACCGTACGAGACCAATGCAGGGTCCGACTCGGTCACAAGAACGTTTCCAACATACACAAACAACACAAAGGAAAAATCACCCAAAAAAGGCCAAACAAGCAATTACCAAGCCAATAAATACTGGGGGGGTGGGGACAGAGAACAAAGACACACCCACAACCCCACCTATATAAAGGACACAAATCACTACCATGAGCCTTTGCAAATGCCATTCCACTGCCAGCACCCAAGAGAAAGCAACCACACACCCACAGCTCATCCCTCACACAAGCCACACACCAGCAGCACACCAACAAATACCTACCTCACATACACCCAGCAAAACACACACTCACACACCCTCACCTGCACACCAACACACACATCACTCACCATCAAAACCCATCACCATGCCCCCAAGAAGAATCACAAGTTCCTAGATTGTGAATTGGAAGTCCTGGTAGACGAGATCCTCAGGGTAGAGCCACAGCTGTTTGGCACATTGGTCCAACAGACCCCCATGTCGCAGAAAACCAAGATGTGGGAGAGGATCATCAACAGGGTGAACGCCCAATCACCATGTCTGCGCACAAAGACCGACATCCAGAACAGGTGGTATGACGTGCGCAGGAGGGTCCGGGAGCTGCTCAAGAAAGACTACCTCATCAGCCAATACACCGGCAGTGGCCCTCCTGCCAAGCCAGTATACATCAGGCCCTGGGAGGAGAAGGTGCGGGCCATCCTTCCGCCAGTGAGCGTATATGGACTAGAGAACATCCCAGAGCCTGGTGAGTACACAACAAATGTACACAATATACTGCCACAAAACACACACACATCACTGTCAAGGGGAGAGTCAAACCATGCACTCATAGCAATCACACAGCAACCAGAACAGAATCATCCCAAAATGTGTATGTCAGTCAGAGAAACACAACACATGCCATCAAAAAAGTCACATCCAACTGTGCCAACACATGTACAAACACAACCACAACTACAGCTAGGCAGTGGCACAAATAGAACTAACAAACACATCCACACATGTAGCCACCACAACAACACCAACACACAGTGAAGACCACTCAAAGGAAGGAATTCTGTGTATGCTGGCCAAGTCAGTGTAGCCAATAGCATCATGGGAGTCGCAGTCACACATATTGCCCGCCCCAAAACTGTCCCATCAACACCACCATGAACCATGCGCACATCACAGAGAGTGGAGAAGGACTCACAAGATGGCTGACACTGGCTACTGCTGTGGGGAGCACAAGGCCCTGCTGCCAACTGTGCACCAACAAACAGCAGGACACCACTGACTGACATCCTGAGAGACAACTTCCACTCCCTGCAATGCAAGCACGTTCCATGGTGGGATATCTGGCTGGCTGGGTGGGAAGGGGGACTTGCAGCACTGACTATAGTCACCAGCACCTCCCCTCACACCCTCCCCAACACAAACTCCACAGTACCCACCTGGTAGAATGCAATGCCCTCCATCCTAACACAAGATCCCACAAAGCACCACCACCCTGGGTTATGTTGTGTGAAGCACAGGGACACTCTTGGGACTCTTAGCCAAACAACTGCCAGGACAACACTCCCAGCCATCCTGTCAGCACAGCCAGCCCACCCCACAGGGAAGCAGAGTCAAAGGAAGGAAGCATGGGCATGCTGGGAAGGGGGTGGAGGCAATAGCATGATGGGAGTCGTAGTCACAGACATTGCTCAGCCTCACAACTGGCCCATCAACACCACCCTGAACCATGCTCACATCACAGGGAGTGGAGAAGGACTCACAAGATGGCTGACACTGGCTACTGCTGTGGGGAGCACAAAACCCTGCTGCCAACTGTGCACCAACAAACAGCAGGACACCACTGACTGACATCCTGAGAGACAACTTCCACTCCCTGCAATGCAAGCACGTTCCATGGTGGGATATCTGGCTGGCTGGGTGGGAAGGGGGACTTGCAGCACTGACTATAGTCACCAGCACCTCCCCTCACACCCTCCCCAACACAAACTCCACAGTACCCACCTGGTAGAATGCAATGCCCTCCATCCTAACACAAGATCCCACAAAGCACCACCACCCTGGGTTATGTTGTGTGAAGCACAGGGACACTCTTGGGACTCTTAGCCAAACAACTGCCAGGACAACACTCCCAGCCATCCTGTCAGCACAGCCAGCCCAACCCACAGGGAAGCAGAGTCAAAAGGAAGGAAGCATGGGCATGCTGGGAAGGGGGGAGGAGGCAATAGCATGATGGGAGTCGTACTCACAGCCCTACATCCCCCACCACATGGCCCAGCAAGCTCACACTCACGCATGCACATCCCACAGAGAGTGGAAAGGCCCATAAAAGATGTCTGACACTGTTGCTGTGTCGTGGGGAGCACAAGGGCATGCTGGGTACTGCACACCAACCAACAGCAGGACACCACTGTCAGCCATCTTGCCATTGCCCTCACACCCACACCCACTGAACTCCACACAAAAGCAAGTAAGTATGGGAATGCTGGCAAGTGGGGTGGAGGCAATGGCATGATGGGAGTCGTAGTCACAGACATAGCTCACCCCCACAACTGTCCCATCAACACCACCCTGAACCATGCTCACATCACAGGGAGTGGAGAAGGACTCACAAGATGGCTGACACTGGCTACTGCTGTGGGGAGCACAAGGCCCTGCTGCCAACTGTGCACCAACAAACAGCAGGACACCACTGACTGACATCCTGAGAGACAACTTACACTCCCTGCAACGCAAGCACGTTCCATGGTGGGATAACTGACTGGCTGGCTGGGTGGGAAGGAGGTCTGGCTGTCAACCAAACACAAGCAATGCAGACCATGTTCACACCCCAGAAAATACATAGAAATGCCCAAATAATGCAGGACAATGTGCCACACCAATATCAACCCCTGACTGTGACGACTTAGGACAATGCAATGTACAGGCCCGCACCCAGAGGCACAGTCACAACTGTCATGTGTGTCAACCACTGATGCCTGCAGAAACATGACATACATTGTTTGTGTCTCCCAAAAACAGGTGATGATGGGGACACAGCAGCAGACGCTGAGGAGTCCCAGTCCCAGGCTCAAGAGGATGCCGAGCTCACTGGCGTCGTACAGCCTCTGTCCTCCTCGGACGATGAACAACCTGGCACATCCGGTGCAAGTCAACATGCAGCACCAGCAGGACCACCAGCTGCAGCACCAGCAGGACCACCAGCTGCACTCCCTGCACCCACCCCTACAACGACTGTCACCACGAATACCATCCCTGCCGACATGGACAGAATAAGGAGCAACACCAGCGCAGTGACCCTGGACCAACCTGGGGCCATGGACACCACCACCACCACCAACCCCCAAGGTGGACCAGGGTTATCTGTGCGTGCAACTGCACACACTGCACATGTCAGCAGGGGTGGTGGGAGGGGTGGGAGACAGAGGTCGCTGCTTGCAGACGTTGCTGGTGTGCATGACGACCCACAACTGGTACGCATAGCTGATGCGTACCAGTCCAGCACCGGAGAGCTCAGCCAGGTAGTGGGGCTCCTCAGAGACATCAAACAGCAGCAGGCTGCCCATCATGCCCGCTTGGATTCCCACATGTCCCACGTGGAGTCACACATGTCCCGTGTGGACTCACACATGTCCCGCGTGGAGTCCAAGTGGGATGTACTGCATGAGATGACGGCGGTACACAGGGACATTTTACAATGCCTCCGCCAGATGAACAGCAACCAGTCCACACCTCCCTGTGTGCCAACAACATCTGGTACCGAACAAACTGCAACTGCCACAGGGAGGGAGGAGGACTCTGGCGGAGAGTCCCCTGCACCGCAGCAGCCTGCACTTGAGGGCCCCCAAGAAGAGGGGTCGTCCGAGGAGGGAAAGTGAGAGGCCGATGGCCAAGCGCAACTCCCAGGAAGCCTGAACCTGTTCTGGATGTTCGCCTTTGTGCACAGACTGTTCACCCTGTTGACGGCAACACTACTCCCACACATTGCATGGGGAGTACAAGTTGGACCAATGTGTCAGACAACTGTGGCCCCGATACTGGGGATCCTGTCTACCCGGACTTTCAATTCACCTAGGAACTTGGGATTGCAAGATTCATGTACAGCACAACACATCCTATGCACTATTTACACAAATGTATCACAATAAACACACTAATACACCATACTTGCCTCTGTCGTGATTCCAACGTGGGTGCTGTTATGGGGATGATGAACTGCAAAATTACACTGTGTATGCGAACTGCAACAGCAAGGACAACACAGGCATGTGAGTAAAGGCAACGTGACACATATGAGGGAGACACACCACCAGGGCTACACAACACATACACACCTAGGCCATCTGACTCATTGCCTACACTGATGTTGCCAGGGAAGACGGTGCAATGCACAGACACCACACCCATTCCCAGTTGTAGTCAAGTAGCCCACAGGTGCAGTAAGCAAATGGCAGTCAAATGTGTGACCACAGACAACGCACATCACTAAGTGAAGCACAGGTTTATTACACAGTAGCAACATGCCGTAACCACTACAGATGCAAGGTAACCCCACCTGGTAGCGGGCACGCAGTCAACAACTGTAGACGGAAGGAAGTCCATGGGTGTGGCGCACATCACCTGTAGGGACACAACAGCTACCAGCCTGGATGTGCAATCACGTCGTCGGTGGACACAGTTGACCAAACGAATCTGAAAGTACCCTGTGAAGGACAGAAATGACACACAGTCAAAAGCAATGCAGTACAGGACAGAACAGCAAAACTCATGCACAATACATGTTACAAGATACCCACCCAGAACCAAGTTAGCATGTCAACACTGTTGGGGAGTACAGCCCACCTGTAACCACACATCGCAACACACATCCAGTCAAGTAGCCCATGGACACACTCCAACAGCGCCAGAGCCCCACCCACACATCATGCCAACTCACATCATTCACATGACACCTCAGGATACTCACATTCAGCTAAAGAAGTTGGTGATGAGCTGTGTGCGGACATCACCATCACCATCATCATCATCATCGTCACTGGCATCTTGGTCCAGGCCAGGATCCTCCACAGGTGGCGGATGTTGGTCATCGTCATCCTGGATGAGAGGCAACTCCTTCCGCACTGCCAGGTTGTGTAGCATGCAGCAGACGATGATAATCTTGCACACTTTCGCAGGGGCATATGGGAGGGACCCTCCGGTCTTGTCCAGGCAGCGGAAGCGGCTCTTCAGGAGACCAAAGGTCCGCTCAATCACTCTCCTGGTCCGACCATGTGCCTCATTGTAGCGCATCTGGGCAGGTGTCACAGGGTTCCTGAGGGGTGTCAGCAACCACGGCATGTTGGGGTATCCCGAGTCACCTACGGACAGACAAGTGCACATCAGCTGACTTGGAAAAGTGGGCGGAATACTACAGATCAGATCACACACAATGGCACAAAGTCAGTACACACCGACAAGCCAGGCACGCTGGTTCTGCATCTGTGCCATCATCCTGGGGATGCGACTACTCCTCATCACAAAGGCATCGTGTGCTGAACCAGGGAAACGGGCACACACGTGTGTGATGGTCATGTCTGCAAGACACACCACCAGTGCATTGACCGAGTGGTAGTGCTTGCGGTTCCTGTAGGCCTGCTCCTGGGCCTGTGGTGGTACCAAAGCCACATGTGTCCCATCAATGGAGCCAATGACATGCGGCATCCTCCCCAGGGTATAAAAGTCACTCTTCACGTCAGTGAGTCGTCGCAGTCTAGGGAAATAGATGTACCGGTTCAGGAAGAGCAACATTGCCGCCAAAACATCGCGGAGCACACGGCTGAACATGGTCTGTGACATCCCACCAGCAGACGCCACAGTATGTTGGAAGGTACCGGTGGCAAAGAAGTGTAGGGCTGCCATCACCTTCACCTTGGGGGTCAGCGCTGTAGGATACGGCCGGCCAGGCTGCAAATGTGGGGACAACTGCACTGCCAAATCCTCAATCAGCTGCCTGGTGAAGCGGTACCGTCGGATGCTGTCCCGTTCCACCATCGTTGCCAGGTCTGGGAATGGCCGATGGACAGCAGGAGCCCTGCAGTGCAGAGGAGAAGTAAGCAAGATCGTCAGTCACCCCACATATGCGGCATTGAACACACTCAAGATCCCAACATACATCATCATGAGGCACAACTACATGAAGTGTGCAGTACCGGAAGGACATGTATGGTACATACATGGCCAACATCTGTCAACACGGTCCTACAGGTGGCATCAATTTGTCCCAGGTTGGCCCATTGGATATCATGATGCCGTGTCACAGTCACCCCCACAGTGACATGTGAGGACAGATGTGCCCCAGGCACCACAGCTCAACGACAGGTACATTCCCAGGGACCCTGTAATGCCACATGGACACTGGCATCACCTGGAGTATCATGTGTACACCACAGCAAAACAAACATGACCCCCACAGGTAGTGGCCACACTTGCCATGGCAGGACAGACATGGACGTCTGTGACACACACGCACAACATCAGAGTCCATGCACACACAACGTGGATGTGGAGACTGTCTCCCATTGTGCACATGAAATCAGAGACATTGTAAACACTACATGCACAAAGACTGTGGAGGGCCATCACTATTGTGCCACTGGGACACCCTGGCTCAAACATACCGTCCCACATGGGACTCACGGGGTATGTGACATGACATACACAAACACCACTGTGAAATGTGACCATGACACATGCACAGATATGAACAGTTGCACATCACAGTGGTCATGTACACGTAACACCCAGGATCCTGTCCCCATGAACACGTGCACAGCCTGGGGGTGGCTGCCCACAGGTGACACCCACAGGACAACATGTACACCAACATACACACAATAGGAAATGCAGCCTTACATGCCTTATGATAAGGTTTGGACAGGCTGTCGTGATGTAGGTGTGCCCCTCACTCCCTGGGAGCTATCTGTGGCTGGCATATGTCCATCTGAGACAGGCATGCTGACCTATGCCAGTCACATGTACAGTGATGCGTTGTACCGCAATGGACCGATCGGTGCCTCCGGCCGGCCCATTGCCTTCAATGTGTGCGGGTACGCGTTGTACCCCTGTGCGCGTTGAACCGCAATGGACCGATCGGTGCCTCCGGCCGGCCCATTGCCTTCAATGTGTGCGGGTACGCGTTGTACCCCTGTGCGCGTTGAACCGCAATGGACCGATCGGTGCCTCCGGCCGGCCCATTGCCTTCAATGTGTGCGGGTACGCGTTGTACCCCTGTGCGCGTTGTACCGCAATGGACCGATCGGTGCCTCCGGCCGGCCCATTGCCTTCAATGTGTGCGGGTACGCGTTGTACCCCTGTGCGCGTTGAACCGCAATGGACCGATCGGTGCCTCCGGCCGGCCCATTGCCTTCAATGTGTGCGGGTACGCGTTGTACCCCTGTGCGCGTTGAACCGCAATGGACCGATCGGTGCCTCCGGCCGGCCCATTGCCTTCAATGTGTGCGGGTACGCGTTGTACCCCTGTGCGCGTTGAACCGCAATGGACCGATCGGTGCCTCCGGCCGGCCCATTGCCTTCAATGTCGCGGGTACGCGTTGTACCCCTGTGCGCGTTGAACCGCAATGGACCGATCGGTGCCTCCGGCCGGCCCATTGCCTTCAATGTGTGCGGGTACGCGTTGTACCCCTGTGCGCGTTGTACCGCAATGGACCGATCGGTGCCTCCGGCCGGCCCATTGCCTTCAATGTGTGCGGGTACGCGTTGTACCCCTGTGCGCGTTGAACCGCAATGGACCGATCGGTGCCTCCGGCCGGCCCATTGCCTTCAATGTGTGCGGTGCACGCGTTGTACCCCTGTGCGCGTTGAACCGCAATGGACCGATCGGTGCCTCCGGCCGGCCCATTGCCTTCAATGTGTGCGGGTACGCGTTGTACCCCTGTGCGCGTTGAACCGCAATGGACCGATCGGTGCCTCCGGCCGGCCCATTGCCTTCAATGTGTGCGGGTACGCGTTGTACCCCTGTGCGCGTTGAACCGCAATGGACCGATCGGTGCGCACCCATTGACAATGGGCTTGCCTGGCAACGGACGCATTTTCGAATTTCGAACGAGTCGGTTGCTGGGAATTCAGTTGGTCACCCACAACAATGTTGCAAAATCATGTATGTCATGAAGTTGAAGATTTGAAGGATGCTGTGGGCGTGTTTTGGTGCTGCTATTCCATGGATTGGCCAGATTCAGAAGATGCAAACGACTTGGACCTATCACTTTGGACACAAGGGACAGGATCTGCCTCTCCAGCACATATATATTGCTGGCTGTTCCCCTGAGAGCCCACTTGCCTGCACTACATGCTCCAGGACGACATCTGCCACTGCACTGCTGCTGTCTCTGCCCCTCTGGACCCTGCAATGGCACGTACTGTGGAGAGAGCCCCAGCCTTCAGCCTTGAGGAGAACCAGGCCCTGCTGGACAGCCTACTTCCACAGTACAGCAAGCTGTATGGGACACCAGGGGAGCAGGTGAGTGTCCTGTGCACTGCCTTTCTGAATGTGCATTTTGTCTGACTAGCAAGACTGAGAGTCTGCACGCCACTGGCTAGCAGGCTCACTGAGTAGTTGTCACCCCCATAGTGTGTAGTGACTTGCACTGGACAGGTATGGTGCAGTGACAGTGCTTCTGAACAGGGTTTTACTCCCCATGCAATGATACCATGTAGTGACTTCTGGAAAACTGTCCATGGGCAGCCGTGCACTGCCTGTGTACACCATGTGCCCCTGTGATTGCGACATGTATATGCAACTGTGTCATGCACGGATATGTTGCATGTGTAGTAATGGCCTTATCACTTTGTCATCCTGACAGGCTTCTGCCCATCGGAAGCAGGAGATATGGAAGGACATCGTCCGGGCTGTCCGGTCCGTGGGGTCTACAAGCGCCGGATCCGCAACTGCCAAAAGAGGTGGCAGGACCTTCGGGGCTGGACCCGGAGGATTGCACGGGTCCAGCTGAAGCTGTCGCCTCCTCGCAGGAGGGGCGGAACACGGACCCTGACCCCCACATGCTCAGGATCCTGGCGGTGGTCTTTCCAGACCTGGATGGGCAGCTGAAGGCCAGAGAGCAGCAAGGAGGGGGTGAGTCAAAGACTGCACTGTGTACTCTGTCTAACATGCTATGTGCCCTCCTCGGGCCTGGTTAAACTGCCACAGTACAGCGGTCATGTTGTCCAGGAGCCATGTCCCTCTATTGTGCACTGCCCACTCCTCATCTGATACCCAGGTGTGGCCCTTACATGCAGGGAATTCTGTCACTTAGGACTGTGTCCTTGCAGTTTGCTTGACTCAAGGTGGGAGACAGCATCTGTTTCCCTGACTCTGTGGTGGGCATCATGGGTGGGTCCATTGCTTACACAATGCCTGTATTCTGACATGTATTCAGCGTGTTACTTTGATCTGTGGTCCAATTGCTGAGCTGATCCACCACATGTGGCTGGGGTATCTGGCACACACCCATGCTGCGGGTGGGAACAATGTTTGGGCCCCAGGAGTATGTATATGACGTGTGTCACACATACTTAGCCAGCTGCCTACAGTCCAGGGCTCATCCCTCATTCATGTGGGGCTGGACAGTCATGCCTACTCCAGGCCATACAATACACTCTGTACTCCCACTCCCGTGTATCAGCTGACACATTGTGCGCAGTGATTTGACCCCTCAGGTGTCTGCCTCTGTGTCAGTGTGCTGTGGATTAGTCGCCAGGACTGCTGTGGAGTTTCTTGGTAGGGGCTCAGCATGCCACTGGAGATGTGACCATAGGAGACGATACTTGTGTGACACATAGGTGTCTGATCAGCTGCCCATGCAGACTGGGGCATGTGAATGTGAAGTTCAGGCAGCTGTTCCCCATGCACAGCAGAGTGTGAGGGGCTCAGGTTCAGAGGGTAGTGTCACAGGTCTACCATATGTCCAATAGGTATGACCTGGACAGATGAGGGTTAAGAGGATGTGTTGTGGGGGATGTACATGTGCACTTGTGCAGCTCCAGGACTTGCATTCCCCATGACCTACTATTGTGACACAGTGCAGAGTGTTGTTGTCTGGCTGCAAAGTCATACATCACTGAGACAGTGATGTATGACTTTGCAGTCATGCCTCCGCCATGGCATGTGTCTACTGATTGGTGAGCCTGCAGGGAGTGACAT